>CM068368.1:171394456-171994456 GCA_034769895.1 Magicicada septendecula | reverse complement strand
AACACGCACACACGCACACACACATACACACACACACAAGTGTATACTCAATAAAGATACCGAACGAATCAATCCAAAAGAATTTGATCACGAACGAAAAATTACTCCTAAAATAGCTACTACAAATGGATACACGATCTCTTCTTAACGGATTTATTTATTTAGCGTCTGGCCGACTCGCCGCTTCAAGTGTCATCTGTATCTATCTAGGGCATCGTACACTTACAATTCGGGTGTTTCCATGTTTTCTTTCACACCGTAGTTCTTCGTTCACCTTCGCCGTCTTCCTCTCTTCAAACTTTCGTGTGGTGTCCACCTACAGATGACTTCGCCTATCGTCTGCGATTCTCGACACATGACCAAACCACGTATGATCTCTTTCGCTTACATATTTCTTCCGAACTCCTCATTAGAGATTCTTTGTGAGCCGATGAATGTGCAGTACGTCTCCAGTAGAGTCCATAACGACAGCCTTTATTTTTCTTTGACCTGCAGAGTTCAAGCTCTATTCTTCCGATTCATACTTCAGCACTCGCTCCCACCACCGACTTCCGAATGTGTTCCTTAAACTATATAGAAATGTGTTTCTTCCACTATACGGAACTTAACCTTAATATATCTTTACTTATTGCAGTCCATACTACAGGGAAAAGTACTTGGAAAAAGAGGAGTTGGGCGACCGAGAATATCATGACTGAGAAATTTAAGGACCTAGTTTGGCATGAATACAACTGATTTATTCCGTACAGCAGTGCAGAAAGTTAAAATAGCCTGTATGATATCCAACATCCGAAACGGATAGAAACTATCAGAAGAAGAAGATATCTTTACGATTTTGTGCTGCTCCTATTTTTATTCCACTTTGCTTATACCTTCCGCTGTGATCATTACCCCAAACTGTTTGAATTCTTTGCCTTGTTTGACTTGTTGTTTGTCTTTAACTCTGCGTCTGGATTTGCTACCAGGTTCTCAGTATTTACAATGACGACGTTAAGCCCGTTTTGTTCACAGGTACTGTGTAGTATCTTAAGTAGGCCTATAAATTCGAAATCGAAAGCATCTTGTGCCATAACCAACTGATTGTCCGCGAAATTGAATATAAAGAGGTGCTCCTCACCAACGGTTCATTGCTTGACACGAAATTTGTCCGTTTGTTTCCCAAAGTCTTAATGTGAGATACAGTATCAGAACCATAAACGAAATTGTGACACTTGCTCGGAATGATATTTGCTCGGAGAAATAATTGTTCTACGAAATTCATAACGATTCCGGGAAGTGTAGTATGATATTAAGCAGTCACATTTGCACAGAATCCAACGATGCCTTTGAAAACCGTATGTGGCAACCTGTCTACATCATCCCAACAATAGATCTTTATTTTATTTCATGTAACAGTTAATTGGAAAGAAAAAAACATTCATATTGAAGACATTCAACTTATCGTTTGACACTTTTCTGCTCTTTTAGTTATTTGTGCCAGAATGTCTCAAATTCCGTACACTTTTTATATTTTTACTTGTAACATTTGAAAGTATTAATTGTATTAACTGTAATTAAATACAATTATATTAATAATTATATAATATAATTAACATAGTTATACTACCATTAATTACAATTAATTGTATTAATTGTACATTATACATTCTTTATTTGAACTTTTACTATTAACAGTAAACGCATTATTATTGTTCGATGCTAATTTTCTTATTATATTACCGCTATTATTTTGTTGTTGAATGTATCACACACACACACACACACACAAACACACACAAACATTTGTAAAACTTGGATGCTTCTGGATGAAATGCTTCACCCATGAGCACTTTAGCACTTTTCGACACACTTTAGAATTTACAAAAGAATATTCTTTACATGTTGGGGTTGTGAGACGATATCGTGAAATTGTTATTTAATCAAGAATGTTTAATTATAACCATATATATATACATACACATAATATATGTATGTATTCGTCGGAGGGGCTTTTCCTACTTCAGTACATTTCAGAAGTAAACATTCCTACTTCTATATTTCAGTAGAAAATAATTTCCTGCTGATCGTAGTGTAAACACTATCAAACGACGGTGTTGTTTCCAAGACTGTGTTGATCAGTGTAATGCAGACTGCACACTGATATATACGTACTGTATACTGAGACACATATGGAGTTCACCGACACCGGCAAGAGAGAGCTTTTGTTGTTTTTCAAAATCATTTTCAACAGTCGTCAGTACATAGTAGACTGCACTGAAAACAAATGCAGCTTATGAAGAATGTGGGGATCTTCAAAGAAGGCCTACTTGTTTGTTTGGTGTATGTCTGTGCGTGCGTATGTGTGAGCGAGCGAGTTCACGCGCGCGTTTTATCATCTCGTTGATAATACACGTACATTCTGAGCAAATGTCACTCAGAGCAAATCTCATTCCGAGCAAGTGTTCGAACCCCGACCGTTAATAACTTTGAGAACAAAATTAAACAAACATTTTAAATTAAAATTTACTAATACAACTTCTACGCATATAAATAAATTTACGTCTATTTGTTGCATAACCACAGATTTCAAAATTTATAAATATTTAAAAGTACTGTTTTAAGAATATCATACATATAGTTTTATTAATACAACAGTCGATTAAAATTAAATATAACAAAAATGTAACAGAATAAAATACAGCCCTACTTTTCCAAATATTATACAAAGGTCCAACAAAATTATAAAACAGTTAAATGATGGGTACTTGGAACACAAAAATGCCTGTGTCAAACGTAATATCGAAAACGTAAAAAACTAAACCGTAACATAAGCAATTGTTTAAACAAAAAAAAACGTTTAATGTAAAAAATAGCTCATGTAGTGTTGTGTAGTGAATTATAAAAATCAAAATGTGTATATAAGCATACAGTAAATGAATTAATTTGGTTACTTATATTTGATCAAGAAATGCTGAAAATATGTACTTGATTATTTATAAACAAATTAATAAACATACTCGTATACACGATATATATATATATATATATATATTGCGACAACACAAATAACTTAACTATTGGCGCATAGGATACGGTAGTATGTGTGTTTTAATGCAAAAGTCTATATTGGAGGGTTTAAGATTATTTATTGCACACAAGACACATGAAATTGTTTATACGATATATTTGACAAGCACAATAATGATAGTGTTTCAGATATAGTCTTTTAAAGTGTTAATTATTGTTCATATACGAGTTGTGGTACATTACATATATGACGATTCCCACGGCGATGTTGATGGAAAAGGGGGGGGGGCTTTGCTGTGTCGTGGAGTCGTCAGGCGTGGCGTACGATGACAGATGATTCACCCTGGTGACGCTTCCAGCTGGGCCTGGTGTCCTGAAGTTCCAACGTTGACACTGACGCTTCGCACACAAACACCGGTTCTAGGGATACTACTTCTGAAATTTTATACAGTATTTATAATTCATAAGTATCTCAGGTCACAGTGGGTATTACTTAGAAACGGTATATTAGGCTTATACCAATCCGGACTCTTCAAGTGTTCACGCGTAACACTGGGTCTACCACGATCAGCAGACTTCCCTATGCGGAAATCTTCCACTCACGCGGAAACTAATGATGACAATATTTTATTAATAAGTAAATTATGAAATACTACTGGTACTGCAGAATACTTCACACACAGAGTACAGTAACACAGTTCAAGTTCACTTATTTATACACGCTATGTTACAATAACAATGCCGTGTGTAAAGATGTATTAAACAAACAGTTCTGAGCGTTCGCACTCGTACTATCGCCGAAAAGACTTAACAAATTCTTGCAAGCGAAAAATCTTGCACAAGAATTGCACGTTCCGATCGTGATAGCTAGATGAGAACTAATTGTGCAGCCACAGGCTTAAGAAAATTCCGACTGCCTTCCAGCTTCTTATTAGTGGAAGGAAGTCACATGGTTACTTTGCACACGACTCGGCAGTGTTTCATGCCGTAAAGTGCATCGAATTTGCAAGAGCATGGATAGATGGTAATCTCTGAATGCCTTTATCTTATGCAGAAATGCGTTTTACAACGAGCTTTATATTTTAACGAAATCATATTTTAACGTCATTTTAAGCTTAGGAAATATACAGGAACTGTAGCTAATATAGTAGTTTATGTTCAGTTCAAGTGTACAACGATACGATAATTATATCACACAGAGCCAGGAAAACGTTTATCACTCGCGCACGCGCGCACATTTCCACTGACATAGTACATGAATAAATAACACATAAAATAATACACAGTTTGACTAAGCCTAATTCCTTATCCTTTCTAAAATACAAAACTTATACCACAAACAACCAAACCTAACAAACTACCAATTGAAACATGAATGTTTATCGTCTGTGTATTACACAAGCCTGCACTGCTTATCAGGATCCTGTGTTTCATTGCAGGATTAACCCCTTCCCGCATAAAAAAAAACATTTTTTTTTTTTTTAGTTGACTAACAAAATAAAATTTTTGTTTTTCCTTTGATATATCCATACCAATTTCCTAACCCTATCAATAATATAACACTAATACTCTCAAACATAAAATCAAATAAACACCTTCTTTGCAATAATAACACTCCATAACTGTCAACTTGACAGAACAAATAAACCAAAGACACGTGGCAACAATGCCCTTTAAACCACAGTAAATACACATGTTCTTGACAAGCAGGTAGCAATTGGGCAAGGTCACAATGTAAACACACTCCAAACCCTGGCGTGTTATACAATAGACTGCATTCCTTATCTCTACTAGATTATCGCTCATTCACAGAATTACTCTACGTATAACATTTATACCTGAACTGACATATTTTAAATAAAGCTACAGATTCGTACATCCTATATCCTGACATTTATTTACGTTTATTTATGGATTTTTTGTATAATACTTTCTCAGCGATGAAGCATGAAATTTACCAATCGCACGGTTAGTGTTGGGGTTGGTTAATATGAACGTATTCTTTCCAACCTGCTCAGATAGGTATAAGGACCATTGTATAGCCTGAAAAACTTCGCGGCTGTGTTGTCCTCCCTTCTCCCAACATTCAATGCACGCAAAAGCACTCTCTCCCCAGTCTTGAAACTCACCAGCTTATGTTCGGCATTAAACTTTTCTGTTTGCTCTTCTGCGCACTTTTTAATGCGTCGCCTCGCCTCAAGTTTCTTTATTTCGACTGGTATCGGCACATTCTGAGTAGATATCCTTTCGATGTGACTTTCCAGATCCGTCCTGGCATCGCTCTGGTTTGGAGTTAATTTGGGGTATATCCTGTAGTCGAATTGTAATTGCCATTTATGGCAGATTCGAAAAATTCCAGGAATTCCGGCCATTTACTCTGGTTAACATTACAATATGTCCGGAATAATCGTCCCAACTCCTTATTGACGCGTTCAGCCAGGTTTCCTTGCGGTCTCCGGATCGCTGTCAGTACAGTCTGGACACTGTTTTTCTAGCTCAGAGTGCCACTTGGTGTTCGTAAACTGTTTACCCTGATCCGATAGTATTCGTTTTATGGGCCCATATTTCGGTACGTATTTATTTAATATGATGTTTACTACAGCCGATGTTGTCGGTCTACCGATGGCGTACAGGCTTGACATGCTTGGTGAAGGCATCGGTACAAACCACAAGGTTCTTCATCCCACGCGCCGCCCGCAGAAGTGGACCTAAAAAGTCAATGCAGACTAGGTCGTTTTTATTCCTTGCCACAATGTTACCCATTTCTACCTGGGTATGTTGGTTGGGATATTTCGCAGTTTGGCAGGCGTGGCATGTACGAAGTATGGCCTTTACTCTCCTGGCCATATTTAGCCATACAAAATTCTCCCGCATTGCTAGGTAACATTTATAAGCCCCCGCATGTGCTAGGCTCTCGTGACACATCCAGGTAAGGGTCTTCCACCATCGCGTCAGGCACCATGATTTTCCAACCCCCATTAAGTATTTTATACAGCACTTTTTTATATATTTTGTGTTTGGGGTTTTCTTGGATCCGGATCGCGTTACTGATCTGGTTTAATTTGGTGTCCCGTTGCTGTTCCGTACCAATATTTTTTAACTTATTGTTAAGACTATCTTCTATATTGTATTTAATAGCCAGAATTTGTACTTCTTTATTATCTGAAGCATGTCGCTCTTCCATTACCGGAGGGTATCGGCTTAACGTGTCCGCCGTTTTGTTCTCGCTGGCCTTGCAGTACTTAATCGTGAAGTCATATTCCTGGATGGCCATGATCCAACGGGATATGTGAGCATTAGCCAATTTGCAGCGCAGCATGAACGATAAGGCCTGGTTGTCCGAAAGGATTTCGAAATGTTGCCCTACCAGGTAGTAACGAAACTTGCTGATGCAATATACTATGGCCAAGATTTCCTTCTCTGAGGTGAAGTAGTTGCGTTCAGCCCCTTTTAGTGATCTACTGCTGTGAGCGATCACTTTGTGCTCACCCTTTTCATTTCGTTGGTAGAGTACTCCTCCGATGGCATAATCCGAGGCGTCGCAATTTAAGACATACGTGCCCTCATTCTCGGGATGGAATACGTGAAGGTTTCTGCTGTACAGGTCTTTGGTTGCGTTAAAGACATGCTCGTGACGTTCCTCCCATCTCCATTTTGTATTCTTACATAGCAGTTCCAGCAACGGCTCAATTGTTTCAGAATATTCAGGAGTAAAACGTCGGAAATAACCCGTAAGACCGAGGAACGCTCTGATGTCCTTAGGTTTCCTGGGTTTCGGGAACTCCATGATTGCTTGTATTTTTTCAGGACCAGTTGTTATACCATCCGCCGAAATTATATGTCCTAAAATTTTAATCTGCGATTTACCAAACTCGCACTTTTCAAGGTTGAGGGTCAGGTTAGCGTCTTTTAATTTTTGAAATACGATTTCGAGGTGTTGGATATGCTCTTTGAAAGATTTGGATATAATCAAAATATCATCCACGAATACGCTAACAAAATCTTCCACCTCAGGACCCAAAGCTAATTCCAAACACCTGACCATCGCGGCTAAATTTGTTACTAATCCAAAGGGAACTACTTTGAATTGGTAGCATTTATTCCGATACAGAAATGCTGTGTACTTCCTTGATTCTTTAGCAAGGGGAATCTGCCAGAATCCACTTTTGAGATCGAGGCGGGTTTATATATTTAACCCCCTGGCATTTAACGAAGAGGTTCTCCGCATTCGGAGCACAGTCGTAGCATTTTTTTGTAATGGTGTTAAGGTTCCTTATGTCAAGACATAACCTAATGTCATTATTCTTTTTCTTGGCAACTACCATAGGGTTCAGAAAGTTGCTATCTGTGCGTTCTATCATGCCACTCTCAAGCATTTCCCTGACTTCTTCATCAACTTGCTGTTGATAGTGTAGAGGGATGGGGTAAGTTTTCCGCCCAAATTTATTCTCATCAGTGATCTGAATTTTGTGCTCGTATACATTTGTTGTGGTCGGTTTATTTGAAAACATCGACCCGAATTTATGTAGCACACGTTGTAGTTTGTTTTGCTCACTGCCCGTTACCTGACTATTGTGGGTCAGTGAGTTATGTGTTATCTTATCGGCTTGTTGAACAACCGGTCGGGCTAATGTATACGGCTTACATACGGACCCCTCCTGCGTCCCAATCTGATATTGTGTTGATTATTATTAACTGTACATTTCAACGTTTTGTTTGGAAAATCAATGGTAGCGTGCAGTTTATTTAATGTGTCGACTCTCAAAATAATATCATATACAAGTTTTTTAATTATAAGTACCGTGATTTCTATTTCTACTCCCTGTATGGATATTGTTATAAGTGCTTGTTTGTCAACCATCTGCGACTCACCCGTCGCTGATTTTATAATTTTGTGATTTACCGGCAGAATCGGGATTTTTTTAAAGTGGTTTTGTGCCTCACTAGGAACCGCTCGTCAATCAGCGAGATTTCTGCGCCGCTGTCGAACAATACCAAACAAACAGTTCAAACTTGATGTGTGTGTTATAATGTATATTAAAACTATATAATCAGGGTTACCAACCTTTGTAATATTATAGTGTATAGATCAGGTATGGCAACATTTTTCTGTGGTGGGAAATTCAAACTATATGAGCAAACGCATTATAGTGTACTTTAAAACTATATATGATTGTTCTTGTCGACTACGATATCGAGTTATCAACTCTCTCACCCTCTCTCTCTCTCTCTCTCTCTCTCTCTCTCTCTCTCTCTCTCTCTCTCTCTCTCTCTCTCTCTCTCTCTCTCACATTTGAATGTAAGTAACTATCTCGCTCTCTCTCTCTCTCTCTCTCTCTCTCTCTCTCTCTCTCTCTCTCTCACATTTGAATGTAAATAACTATCTCTCTCACTCTCTCTCTCTCTCTCACACACACACACACACACACATTTAGTAGATTACTGTTGCATCTCTCTCTCTCTCTCTGTTTATGTAACGTCTCTCTCTCTCTCTCACATCTCTCTCTCTCTCTCTCACATCTCTCTCTCTCTCTCTCTCACACATTTGAATGTAAGTAACTATCTCGCTCTCTCTCTTTATGTCATTGGTTTTACTGTGATATCATGTTATCAACTCTCTCACACACACATACACATTTACTAGATTACTTTTGTGTATGTCTCTCTCTCTCTCTCGCTCTCACATTTGAATGTAAGTAACTATCTCTCTCTCTCTCTCTCTCTCTCTCTCTCTCTCTCTCTCTCTCTCTCTCTCTCTCTCTCTCTCTCTAGCTGCAGACGTCGGTAGAAATTTCCTCATTCAAATCGATGACAGCGTGTGATTGAATCTTCTGCTGTAGCATTTCCCCTTTCAATTCGTTGACGGCTTCACAATAATAATGTTAGTCTATTGAGTGTGTACTATGTAAATTGTTTGTACATCAATGAATAATATAATCGTGCTAGTTTTAATGTAATGTGTATTGTGTATTGCTGCTGCTGCTGCAAACGTCGGTAGAAATTCCCTCATTCAAATCGCTGACAGCGCCAATAAGGTATGATTTGAATCTTTCGGTGTAGCATTTCCCATAAATTAATGTACTTTACAAATAATTGCTCACATGTTCAGAGGTTTATAGTGAAATAAATTAAAATAAACCATAATTTGTTTTAAATGATTAAATATATATATTCACACCACTGTACACAAACTTAAATATGGTTTACAGACCATTGTAATACAATTATTCAAAATACATTTTACATTGATTAAATATATATATCACAAACATTGTTATAAAATAAATACAATATTAATAATAATAATTTTTGACATTGTAAGATTTAAATAATAATTTCACGCCTGTAGATACAGTCCACATGGAAGTTTATCTGTAACATAACAATACAGTCGATATTAGAATCACTGATACGATAAATATTCAATTATCACACGCACATGCACAGTCAGTGGAAAGAAAGAATCAATGCGTTAAGTAAGTAAACTTTTTCAAGTATGTGTCATTTTCATAAAGTTAATGTACTTTCAAATAATTTCTAATCGAACCAAATATTATTCAACGAAACTTTGTAAATACTAATTAGAATCAATGATACATTTATCACGTACATGCAAATTCAATTATTAAAGTGTTAAGTACTGGGAGTTGAAACCACACACACACACGCACACGCACACACACACACAACAATAAATTGTTTGTTAACACGATTGCTACTTACGTCGTTAGGACACAATCTCCACCTGCGTTGTTTGATTCCTCGTCCCTCGATACACTAAATGTAGTTCTTTGGGTTTGATATGTCTGAGCTCCTCATTCGTGAAGACATCTGCATACCTCTTGGGAAGACAGACACGATACTGGTGGTTGCCATCCTCCAACGTAGCAAGCACAGAGTTCCCATATTTTGTGTCCACATTTGTTAAGACCATGATGGGATATTTTTTAATCACTGTCAATTCTGAACATCGCTTGTACTCGATAGCACTTACAGCATGAAACTTTACAAGAAACGACATTATTAGAAGAGAGAAAGACGCTAGTGAACACGTCTGTATCAATCGAGAGAGAACCAAACAATGACGGAATATTCAACACAAAAGGACAGTACAATGTGATAGTGGTGGTGGTGGTGGTGGTAACGACGTCATCAGAAAAGTCTGTGTCCCACTTTCATTTACGGCTTTGCATGTATGAACATGTATGCAATTACCGGTTTCGTTAATTCAGCCCCACAGTTGTACGCCAATTCTGTAACGTCCCACTTAATGTGAGGTACTTGCGAAACGTACACCTTTAGTCAAGCCCCAAATGTTGGGTTTGCCAAACTTGTAACGTCCCACTTAATGAGGTACTTGCGAGTTATATTATATGCCTCACGCAGGATGCGTCACTTCTGAATTATACTAACTGACGTTTTCAAAAGTATAAATAAAGGATTTTGTTTATTTTGTTTTACTCAATCTGAAGAGAAATCGAGAGTGTGTGATTTGGGGTCAAGGAGGGAAGTTGTTCAGCCTTATGCAGAAGAGAGAGCAAGCATCACTATTTCTACTCAGTTGAGACGATTTCTTCTGTTTGTTGTGCTGAAATTTCTTATAACTACCCACTACAATAAATTATAACACTTTATTATTCAAGATTAATTTTCAATAATATTGCTTTATTTATTATTGACTTTTGTCTCCTACCACCAAAATATAGGTATCACAATTAATCTTATCTTCAATAAAACATCATCTCGACTTTACCGAGTAAACATAGAGTTGTCTAAGGAGCAAAACATATATGGTGTTATTTACCCAATTTTTACGCTATAATAAAAAACATCAATTAATACATAATTCTTAATAATTCCCCAGGGTTCAGGGTAAGTTCTTTTTGTTACGAGAGTGTCAGAAATGGATAATTACTACGCTTTACAAATACCGAAAAATTAATAAATAATTTTGTTTATTTTTCATGTAGTATGTAGTTCCAGGAATTGCCGTAAGAGAGCAGCGTGTATTTGTTTACTTTAAAAAACATATGATCAAATGATTATTTTTTGTTCTATATCACTGTTCAGAATGAGTTTTCTTCTGGAATTATTACGAAAAAATGTTTATATTACCTCGCTCCGTATGGTTCTTACTGGATTGAAGCTTTTTCTGTGGTGAGGTCCGTCTTGCGTTATAATTTTCTTACCGTCTGGAGTATTTTCCAATTGTCCACGAGAACTAGGCCGAAACCATGTTGGATCATCAGAAGGTTTTCATTCACTGTTTATTAATGAATATAACCATTTAATTTGGATTAATCATGTATAATTAGATAGTGGTCATGCTGTTTGTCAATGTTTGCGTTAATTTCAACTCCTCCAACGTTCCAAAAAAGGTTATTTTTTTTAATTATAGTAGCATCGTTTCTTCAACTCTACGGTTTTTTGTTCAAAATTTTTCTTAACAATACTTGTTATTTTTCCATCACTCTTAGTAACACATAGTATTTTTATTATGCAGGCATTTTGTAATTATTATAAATTTATATTTTATTTATGGAAAAATAATTCCTTTCCATTCCGGTTTCTATCTCCATTTAGTTTACATCACAAGTTTTGGTTAATTTTCTTATGACATTGTATATAAGTATTTTATCATTTTATTATCTTTAAATAAATTTATATATATTATTTATTTAGTCTCGAATAGTATTCCTACACGGCACTACTTCCTGTTGCCATTTCCCTCATAGTATTATTTTAATTTTTATTATCTTTTGGTAATTAAATTTTTATGTCTTTTAAAACTAACCCTGGGTTTTCTTATAATCTAACACAATTATTTGAAAAAATATAATATTAACTTGGGTATAACAATTAGTTGTTCATACAATATAAATATTACAATAAACAAAATAAACTACAAGATCAGTTAGTATTATAGCATACTTTTATAGTTTTATAATTTCCACACACATAACACAGTTTGGTAATACTTTACTTTCACTTTTATTTTTCACCTCAATGGGTACACTAGAACTCACTTTGCACTGTATACCACTCGAATTGTTTATCATATTGAGTGATATAATTTAATTTTGAGCGAGCCATAGGTTACCCATTTCTGACATTGATGTTATTATGATTTAGTTTATTGGGACAGGGTTATGTAACGTTACATAAAGCCCCCCCACTAGAACAAATTTATTTTAGTTCAACTTGTTGATAGAAATAAATTGTTGATTGGTTCAAGTCTCCTAATGGTCTTGACTTTGTCTTCATAATAGTGTTTCATTTCCGACTGATTATAAACTGACTGGTAATTCCGACTGGTGGTAATTGCTGTTTTCTTACTTTACTCTCTCTCTCTCTTGGAGGCAAATTCATCAATTATTCATTTCTGGGTAGTGGTACTTCCACATTTTATTTGATAAGGACTGGTCACACTAATCATATTAAACTTGTTTTAACACTCATTTCTATGTACTTTTATATACTCGCTTTATCAATTAAGCATCGGTCTGCTATCTTCCTTCTATTTTCTTCATCTATACTCCTGGAATCTAATATCACTCTTTTCAGCTATTTTATAATTATTATCCCTTAAATATTCAATTTCCCTAACATTTTCCCTATCTTGTGCGGTGGTAACAGTCGGGTGGCCACTCTGGGTCCATACACCGCTGTCCATCCTTACACCTTCTGAGACCAGGGGAACATCATCCCTGCTCATAAAAATTATTGCCGGAACATTTCTACGGTCAATACATAAAAAATAAAAAAATTATAAGTACAGTAGTAGTCAATTAGCGACTAGTACCAAACACTTTTGGGATTCTTCATACTGTAGCTGTTTGCATTTATTTATATATTTCTTCTTCTCCTTGATTCCTTCTTCTTTTCCATTAATTTATAGCATATAACATTATTGATAGGCCTTATGTTAAAATTATTTTGACTTTACTTCTTGTGACATATTTCTCCGCATCATTTCTTCTTATATAATCTTCAATTCCGAGAAATTCTAATCATTGTATTAATTATCATCCTCCTTCAGTTTCATTGGAGTCATTAAATTATTCTTTATTCTTCTTATCGGAGCACATTACCATCAATTGTTTTTGTTCATTCTTCTTTTGTTACCATAAAAATATTATTTTTCCTATTAGTCCATTTTAAATCAGTTCTTTATAAATATTATTTAATCATCTGTTCTCTTTTTCTTGGTGGTTTGTTGTTTGTTAAATTATATGGTTTCAAAATAACTTGAGTAAGATGTTCTTACATGCTTTTAGAATTTTGGGGTTTTAGTCTCTTCACTTTAAATTAGATGGTTTCAAAATAACTTGAGTAAGATGTCCTTACATGCTTTTAGAATTTTGGGGTTTTAGTCTCTTCATTTTAAATTATTGTTCGAAATACCTTGAGTAAGTTGTCCTTACATACTTTTAGAATTTTGGGGTTTTTATTTACAATGGGTTGCTTGGTCCTGTATCCATAAAATCCGTCCCTTTTCTGGTTTGTTTGGAGTCTGTTTAACCGTGGTCCATTATTTCCGGTACTCCATTTACTTGGATTACAGGGGTGTTCGGAATTAATTCTCTCCTTGATAATCTTCTTACCATCCGGCTCTCCCATTTTGCTGCTATGAAACTTTCACTTAAGTACCGGTCTTCCGTCATAATTCGTTCCTTTTTAACTAATAAGTATCCTACCTCCTCTAACATAACATAGTTGCTCATATTTAATCTCCTTCCATTCCCTTTTACCTCTGGATTATTTACCAAATATTTGAATGTTGTATTCCGTCTTGAATATACGACTGATATTGTCTGATACACTTCCATCGTTGACACATTTAACTGGGATGTAAACTTAATTAACTCCCTCTGTTCGTTAATTGGAAGGTTGAATACATTAATTAATCCACCTGTAACCATCTCCCATTCTTCCTTGGTATTTATTATTCTCTTTCTACATGTTTTTATTATTTTCTTGGTCTTCTTTTCCACGGTTTGAACATCCTTTTTGTTGTGGCTATTTTTATTTTCAGATGGCATTACACCTTGGTATTCTGTAATTTCTATTTCCTTCCTACTCTCTTCTGTATTCGGACTTACTTTAATACCTTCTGAAGTGCTGTCTGATGTTTCATCCAAATTCTTGACACTATGGTCCATTTGTTTATTAATCTCCTTCTTGTATGTATCTGCTTTTTGGATACGCGTATTAACATTTTCAAACTTCTCTCCGAAAGTTTCCCATATCTCCTTATTGAACTTCTCCATCTTACCCTCAAATTGTTTTAAACTTTCTTTATTCTCTTCAAATTTTGCATTCATCTCTTCTCTTTGTCCTTCAACAGTTTCTTTCAGTTTATGGTATTGTTCATTCATGGTTTGTTTGATATTTCCATGAATGGTTTCTATTTTTTCATTTAGTTGTTTGACTAAACTTTCCTCCTGTTTCTTAAAATTTTCCTTATTTTCCTCATTGGTTTGTTTCAAGGCTTCCTCCTGTTTTCTAAAAGTTTCATCTATTTTGTTATTGGTTTGCTTTGAACTTTCATCCTGTTTTCTAAATTGTTCATTAGTTTGTTTATTCTGTTCCTTAAATTGTTCTGCCATAAATTTCATCATGTCTTGCCAATTAGGTTCTTCTCTGGCTACCGCTTTGTCTGGTTGGTCCCTTTGGGCATCCTCTTCCACTACTTCCTTTTCCGTATCCATAACTACTTCGGTTTCTTCTTTATCGCCTGTCTGTTGGTCCATTTCACTGTCCGTGACTAATTCTATTTCTTGTTCCTGTCCACCTTCTTCAATCTCCTTTTCTTCTATTTGATTATGTTTCTTCCTCCAGTGACACATATCTTCTCGGGATAGTTCAAACATCACCCTGATCCATTCCCTTAATTCTGTGTTTTCTGTTTGTATTGGGTTTTCAGGTGGTCTTATTTCTCGTTTCCATTGTTCATAATCTTCCTGAGTATATTGTTCTGTCACCTGGGCGTATACTCCTATTCTTTCGGTTTTCATTTGTTCTTCATTATCGTCCCATCTTTCCCAATCTTCTTCAGTCATCCTTTCCACCTTGTTATCATCTTTTTCGTTAGTCGTCCCAATAGTCTTTTCTTTATTACACCTGGCATCTAACTCCCACAATTCATCATAAAACTCTCTCAATGTCATTTTGTCGTCTGGTGTTCCCAACGCATTCGCGCGACTCATTTGCGCTCTTTCGTGGTCATTGGTATTCTTTTCTATGTATCCCATCTCTTTGCTGAATTTCTTAAATAGCAACGTCATCCATTCCGCGTAACTCAATCGTCTCTCTTTTTCGGACATTTTCGTTTCCTGTGGTATCATAGCTCTTTATCGCATTTCTTGTTTTCTCGTAACTGCCAACGATAATTAGATTTTTTGATATATATTTTTATTAAATATCAAAATTCTTTTCTAATTACCGCCCTTTTACATTGAGCGCCAATTCTGTAACGTCCCGCTTATGAGAGGCATTCACCACTTATGAGTGTATTGCAATTATTGTATTGAATTCGTTAATTCAGCCCCACAGTTGTACGCCAATTCTGTAACGTCCCACTTAATGTGAGGTACTTGCGAAACGTACACCTTTAGTCAAGCCCCAAATGTTGGGTTTGCCAAACTTGTAACGTCCCACTTAATGAGGTACTTGCGAGTTATATTATATGCCTCACGCAGGATGCGTCACTTCTGAATTATACTAACTGACGTTTTCAAAAGTATAAATAAAGGATTTTGTTTATTTTGTTTTACTCAATCTGAAGAGAAATCGAGAGTGTGTGATTTGGGGTCAAGGAGGGAAGTTGTTCAGCCTTATGCAGAAGAGAGAGCAAGCATCACTATTTCCACTCAGTTGAGACGATTTCTTCTGTTTGTTGTGCTGAAATTTCTTATAACTACCCACTACAATAAATTATAACACTTTATTATTCAAGATTAATTTTCAATAATATTGCTTTATTTATTATTGACTTTTGTCTCCTACCACCAAAATATAGGTATCACAATTAATCTTATCTTCAATAAAACATCATCTCGACTTTACCGAGTAAACATAGAGTTGTCTAAGGAGCAAAACATATATGGTGTTATTTACCCAATTTTTACGCTATAATAAAAAACATCAATTAATACATAATTCTTAATAATTCCCCAGGGTTCAGGGTAAGTTCTTTTTGTTACGAGAGTGTCAGAAATGGATAATTACTACGCTTTACAAATACCGAAAAATTAATAAATAATTTTGTTTATTTTTCATGTAGTATGTAGTTCCAGGAATTGCCGTAAGAGAGCAGCGTGTATTTGTTTACTTTAAAAAACATATGATCAAATGATTATTTTTTGTTCTATATCACTGTTCAGAATGAGTTTTCTTCTGGAATTATTACGAAAAAATGTTTATATTACCTCGCTCCGTATGGTTCTTACTGGGTTGAAGCTTTTTCTGTGGTGAGGTCCGTCTTGCGTTATAATTTTCTTACCGTCTGGAGTATTTTCCAATTGTCCACGAGAACTAGGCCGAAACCATGTTGGATCATCAGAAGGTTTTCATTCACTGTTTATTAATGAATATAACCATTTAATTTGGATTAATCATGTATAATTAGATAGTGGTCATGCTGTTTGTCAATGTTTGCGTTAATTTCAACTCCTCCAACGTTCCAAAAAAGGTTATTTTTTTTAATTATAGTAGCATCGTTTCTTCAACTCTACGGTTTTTTGTTCAAAATTTTTCTTAACAATACTTGTTATTTTTCCATCACTCTTAGTAACACATAGTATTTTTATTATGCAGGCATTTTGTAATTATTATAAATTTATATTTTATTTATGGAAACATAATTCCTTTCCATTCCGGTTTCTATCTCCATTTAGTTTACATCACAAGTTTTGGTTAATTTTCTTATGACATTGTATATAAGTATTTTATCATTTTATTATCTTTAAATAAATTTATATATATTATTTATTTAGTCTCGAATAGTATTCCTACACGGCACTACTTCCTGTTGCCATTTCCCTCATAGTATTATTTTAATTTTTATTATCTTTTGGTAATTAAATTTTTATGTCTTTTAAAACTAACCCTGGGTTTTCTTATAATCTAACACAATTATTTGAAAAAATATAATATTAACTTGGGTATAACAATTAGTTGTTCATACAATATAAATATTACAATAAACAAAATAAACTACAAGATCAGTTAGTATTATAGCATACTTTCATAGTTTTATAATTTCCACACACATAACACAGTTTGGTAATACTTTACTTTCACTTTTATTTTTCACCTCAATGGGTACACTAGAACTCACTTTGCACTGTATACCACTCGAATTGTTTATCATATTGAGTGATATAATTTAATTTTGAGCGAGCCATAGGTTACTCATTTCTGACATTGATGTTATTATGATTTAGTTTATTGGGACAGGGTTATGTAACGTTACAATATATATATATATATATATATTATGTTTAAACACACAAATATCGTTGCGATATTAATATGCGAACTTACGTTTACAGACGTCTAGACTGAAGCACCGAGAAACATCAACTGATGAAAGAAACTAAAGTGTTGGGGGGGTACTATACATGGAGGCGAATTTTTGAAGTGAAAACTTCTATAGGCACGTTGGGCGATTTTTGGATGGGTAAAATCTTATGAGTTCGCGTCACCGACATGCTAATGCTAACATGATATCTGTAGCTATAAGTATGACGTGTTGCGCGTGGCCAGCAGTGAAAGTATAGATTATACTTGTGTGTAATACTATTATACTACAATTATATTATACAATTGTAATACTATTTATACTATTTAACACACTTTTATCGTTTACGTACTTTATTTTGGAGTTTCTTACGCTGCCGAATTTGCTATCGCGTGTTCGATCCCTAGCGCGATTTCGGCTTTCCGTATTAACAATAACGCAATACTTATGATCTATTTACATTATTTTTATTCTTATTAATTACTTATACTATATTATATGATATTTACATAATTGTTATTTGTCCGTCTGGCTGTTAACTTAGGGTTTTTCGTCATGTCTAATGTCGAAGTATGTATTTTTAATAGTTTTTTTGGATGGGTAAAATCTTATGAGTTCGCGTCACCGACATGCTAATGCTAACATGATATCTGTAGCTATAAGTATGACGTGTTGCGCGTGGCCAGCAGTGAAAGTATAGATTATACTTGTGTGTAATACTATTATACTACAATTATATTATACAATTGTAATACTATTTATACTATTTAACACACTTTTATCGTTTACATACTTTATTTTGGAGTTTCTTACGCTGCCGAATTTTCTATCGCGTGTTCGATCCCTAGCGCGATTTCGGCTTTCCGTATTAACAATTAACGCAATACTTATGATCTATTTTACATTATTTTTATTCTTATTAATTACTTATACTATATTATATGATATTTACATAATTGTTATTTGTCCGTCTGGCTGTTAACTTAGGGTTTTTCGTCATGTCTAATGTCGAAGTATGTATTTTTAATAGTTTTTTTATTATTGTAAGATTTTAACATTAGTGCTGTGTATATGTATATAAGTAAAGTTAAATTGACTACATGGAAAGTTTAATGTGTGTATACTGTGCATTGTTTAAATTGTGTTTTAGTTTGATCATTATTTTAAATGTTCAAATGTAGGATCACTGTGCAGTACAAAAGTGAGTACTAAATATGTTAATATTTTTATATAGAAAAATGAATAACATAAAGAAAGCATGTATTTTCAAATATTTCCAATATTCGTATCAATATTTCCGTTTAAAAATTTGATATTATTTATTTTTTATTTTTGATATTTGACCTCTGCCATACATCATGCAATGAGTATTTCATAGTGGCTTAGGAGTTATCTTACTAGCGTGGTAAAACAAATTTCTAGTTGTTCGATAGTATTTTTGCCGCGGATTTTAAAATTAAAAATTCTATAAAATTTTATAATAATTTTAGGTTTATGTGTTGAATTTTGAAAATATGGTTACTAATTCAAAATTATTTTTTATTAGCTTACTAGCGAGTACCCGGCATGCGTTGCAATGCCACTCAAAGAAAGAAAGTGTTTGTGTTTTAATTCTGTTTATTGAAGTGCTTTTGGATACACAATATTTTTTGTTTTTCCGTCTGGTGCGTACATGAATAAATCCGAAGGTTTTCCGACGCGTGAGCAGGCCACATACAGCTGTCCATGTGAGAAGCATGGATTTTTCAAATTTAGTCCACACACTTGTAGCGATTGTCCCTGTGCTTTGTTGATGGTCATTGCAAATGCGAGTCGCACCGGAAACTGCAAACGTTTGAACTCGAATGGCATATCTGTCGGAATCATTGGGATGCGTGGCAACAGTACATCTTCTCCTTTAAATTTTCCATTTAAAATTGTAGCTTCGATGATATTGTTCATCATCTGTTTCACTGAAAGCCTGGTACCGTTGCAAAGTCGTGGTGGATTGATGTTTCGGAGAAGAATGATAGGCACGCCAATTTTCAATGTTAAAACGTGCGGCGGCATGCCTGGCAAATCAAGTGAATTCAAGAATTCAGTTGGATAATTGACAACTTCGTCTTGATTCATTACAGTATCGATGGACTTATACGTTGTCGCTTCGCCTGGTATTTCGTTTTAAATGCTGAAATTGATGGCATTGACATCGTTGTTTTTGGCTGCTAATATAGCACGTGCACTGAGCCACTGATGATTTTTGTAATTCTGTGCGATATTTGGGAAAACTTTGTGAATCAATTCGTCTGTGGTTGCTGTGATTTTACAGAAGTTTGTTGGCAATGTGATACATTGTGTGGATTCATCGATTGCCATTTTCCCATTTCCAATATCCAACAATTGTTTTGCGAAACGTTCAGCGGATGCATCATGTTGTAGCTGTACACACATATTGGTCTTCAAAGTCAATTTCTGTACGTGTCGCCATAGAACTGATGATTTGAGACATGCATTAAGTTCATCAGTGTGTGTTGAACGTGGTATAACTGGTAGAATTTGTCGAAAATCACCAGACAATAAAATGAGTGCGCCACCGAAGAGCTGTTCATTTCCTCTCAAATCTTTTAGTGTACGATGAAGCGCTTCCAATGCTTTTTTGTGCGCCATAGTACATTCGTCCCATATAATGAGTTGACATGATTGGAGTACTTTACCCATTCCAGAATTTTTGTTGATATTGCATGTGGGTGTCTCAGTGATTTGTATATTCAACGGCAATTTCAGTGCTGAATGCGCTGTTCGGCCACCATCCAAAAGAGTTGCCGCAATTCCAGATGATGCGATTGCCAGTGCAATATTTTTTCGTGATCGTATGGTTGCCAAAATAAGTGAAATGAGAAAAGTTTTGCCTGTGCCTCCGGGCGCATCTAGGAAATACAATCCCCCGCTTTGGCTTGTAATTGCATGCATAATTCTGTCATACGCTATGCGTTGCTCTGGAACCAATTTCGGAAGATTAGTTTGAACAAATGTACCCAATTCGTCGATATCAAAGTGTTTTTCTCGTTGCAAATCACGATCGAAAAGGTCGTTTGCAGATCGATTCGGCGCAGCCATTCCCAATTGTACCAGTGCTTTGTTAGCGATTGCCAAACATGTGTCCTCAATCGAAACCAATGCCTCATTATACACGTTTGGTGTGAATTGAATGTCCGGATTTTGATTCGTTGCACGCAAACGATGTAGGATGTCTTCACTCATGTAGTCTTTGTACTTTTTCCAAAGATCTTTTGGATTGGATGGGAAGCACGTTGTCAATATGATTGCAAATAACGTGCGTATTTGCTGTGGTTGAGCAGTATTCGATGCGTCAGCGAGTGAAGTGTCCCAATGTGCATCGTTTTCAAGAAGATTTAATTCTTGGCAAGCTTCACGATAAGTGGCACATACTTGACCGTTTACTGTTCTCAATTCTTGGAAGGATGTCGGTCCACGTATGTTGATTAACAGTAATCGCAAGTAAAAGCATTCTGCATTGTTTGGATGAACAGTGTACAGGCGGCCTAACGCGTCAGTCGAATATAAGTTGGGATGTCCTTCAACTGCTTTACCTTGTTTGCGACGTTGAAACTTTTTTGCTGATGCATTCCATGTGTAGTATGTTGGCACTTCAGAGTAAAGTAGCGTCTTTGCAAACATATCATCCCCGCACAATGAGAAAAATGCAGTTAACGTTGTTGGCGGTGGTGACAATGCTCTTGCACGTGCATTTTCTGTTGTGAAGTACACACGCTGTCCATTTTCAAGGTGCACTGCCAAATGAACAACTGTTGGATGTCGTTCATGGATTGGAAATGATAAAATGCGCCATACTGCTTCATTGCTACTAATGTAGCGTCCCAGTTGATATTGGTCGATTTCATTGATAGATGCAGTTGCATTTCCCACTCCAAAAACTGCCATATCGCTTCCTTTGTTGACATATTTGCAAATGTACTTGATCGATTTCACCGAATTGCAATACTCGCATTGATGTGTGCTTTGTACGTTTTCGAGAGTAACGGTGAATAAGGTACAACCCAACGATTATCGACT
The DNA here is from genome assembly GCA_034769895.1 of Magicicada septendecula. Lineage (NCBI taxonomy): Eukaryota > Metazoa > Arthropoda > Insecta > Hemiptera > Cicadidae > Magicicada > Magicicada septendecula. Next base: position 171,972,852 of record CM068368.1, on the reverse strand, counting down.
TCAACATCATTGTTTCGTACTTTTAAAGTGATGGATTTGCCGCCATCTTCAGTTGATCGTCGACGATAGAGTGGATATCCGTCATTGCCAGTGATAGTCTCGGCAAGTAAGTCTCTTGGGTATCGTTTCGTGCATTTCCCATCAGACATGCATGGTGAATTGTTGTTGAGTAAGCCACATGGACCATGAATCATGTTTTTGGTGACGACTTCAAATAAGTTTGGATCAATGTCGACATCTGGTATTTCTGCTGAGATGACTTGATCAATTTGATCTGGTGTGACTTTTTCGATCAACCAAATCAAAATGTGTGCATGTGGCAATCCTCTTTTTTGCCATTCAACGGAATACATCAAACAGCGTGTCTCTCCAAAAACATGATGCTTGACAATGAAATCCATTAAAGATTTCAATTTTTGTTTGAACACACGCGCGGAAATATCATGACGATCCGATGATGATTGTCCAGTTAACAAAAGTTCTTTTATTTCATCCCACGTAGGATTGCATGTGAATGTAATAAACAAATCTGGGCGGCCATATGCGCGAACATATGTCATTGCATCTTGTGCGTATTCATGCATGTGCCGTGGACTCCCTGTAAATGTGGCCGGTAGTATGACCATTTTTCCCAATTTATTGGGATTCACATTGCCATCATTAACAACTGCATTACGTAAATGAATGTACTCTTCGGAACGCAACTTGGTTTGATTTAATCGAATGTAGAGGAGTCGTTCGGTTTCGATTTTCGCATACATATCGACAATGTATTGATGGAACAATTGTCGACATTTCAAGATATGATTTTCAGCGTTTTCACGAATCATCAATCGATATGAATAGTAATCCATGACACTGACTTTCTTATTCGTTTCCTCATCTGTTTGTGGATTTCTCAATTTGATGTTGAAATGATATCCATCTTCTCCTTGCCAAAATAAAATCGGATATTGCAATCCGTCGTATGAGCGATGAGTTTCTGAGACTCGCTGAACATCACCATTTCTGCGATGAAGAATTATATCACGCGAGTTAAATTCTTCGCCAACTATAATGATCGCCACTTCATCAATTGTTGGTGCATTGTACTGTCTTTCGTGTTGGCCGACAGGTGTTTTGTCTGCTCTAACTACAACTTTGTAGTCATCAGCTGGCATTTGTTCAAGGGCAGTTCTGAACAATCGAATTAATTCGTTGTGTTGATCGAATAAAGTTTGTAATGCAGCGACAATTTCTCGTTTAGTGCCCGTATTGAATCGACAACGTTGATCGATTTGTTCATCAGTGTTTCCCATGAAATAAATTTGAAGAAATTTGTGATCTGTGTTCGACAGTGGTAGTAGTGATCCTGCACGATGATAAATTTGCCCTTGCACTTTGAATGTTGGCATGTAATTCTCGCGCACGATATTTGTTGCACCGAACGATGTCATTTGGAAAGATGAATTGTACTTGCGTATGTTTGCCAAGAAATGTTTCGATTGGCTTGTGTCACCTGATACCAACGTTGATAATGGTTCGGGTGGTGAATGTAATTCTGGCAATTTCACTTTTCCACCCGCGCAGCACATTCCTGGTGTTTCATTCTTAAATTTGAGGGCACTGCAATACACGCATAATTTATCCATTTTTCCAATAACCACACTTGGATGAAGACTGTAATCATAATTAGCATCGTAATGGAATGCACCAAGATTTAAATCAGCGTGCAGTGTTCGTCTGGATCGAGCAGTGCGTACTCGAACGGTTTCCAGTCTTGCTTCCCGTTGCTCGTCTGTTTCAGACGAACGGGCTTGAGCAGTGCGTACTCGAACGGTTTCCAGTCTTGCTTTCCGTTGCTCGACTGTTTCAGACGAACAGGCTTGAGCATTGCGTACTCGAGCGGTTTCCAGTCTTGCATCCCGTTGCTCGACTGTTTCAGACGAACAGGCTTGAGCATTGCGTACTCGAGCGGTTTCCAGTCTTGCATCCCGTTGCTCGACTGTTTCAGACGAACAGGCTTGAGCATTGCGTACTCGAGCGGTTTCCAGTCTTGCATCCCGTTGCTCGTCTGTTTCTGAAGCTCGTGATGCCTTTTTCTTTCGTGCTTGAGGTGTAGATCGACCAACCGCTTGTCGTTTGGGTGGCATAATTGATTTGAGAGCGAAAGTAATGCTTTGTGACGACTATTACAAATTCACTTGGAAAAAGCAAAGAAAATCCATGTGATATCTATTATCTAATGTCGACCGGCAATTGGAATTTCACAATCAACACCACTTGTTATGTTATGTTACGAACTGAAATGTCGCTGTTTGTATTTGATTCAATTCAATTCTGTCAAGCGTGCACACTCATACACCGAAAACACACGAACTGCCGCTAAACTATATGAAATACACTCATTTGTTGAAACGAATATTTACCTTTTAAACTAAGCAATGGGTTTCAGAAGTGGTACACTCGCGCGCCACCTATTGTAAAATGGTTGTACTAATTCAGAAACCGTATTTCTAGGTACGTTTTTAACGAAAAAAGGCACTGATACTACATCACTGACGCTCATCGCATAATTCTCGATGAAGTAGGTTAAGTATAATTCTCGACAATTAATTATTCCTACTGCACATAGGCCTACTGAATATTCAAATGTCGAAGAGTATGGTTTGTCAGAATCAACGTGTACTATAATTATAATCAATGTTACAATATAATCAAACAACTAATTATTGCATTGTTTATAAGAATTCCATTTCCCTACTAAAATGTAAATATTCAAATGGACTAACTGATATCAATATACTTATGTATACACTATTTGTATTATTCTATACGAATAAACATTTCATCTAATTGTGTTACTGCATGTTTGTAAATATCTACTAAATTATCAAATTTTGATTTTACGTATCGAGGAAACATGAATGATGGATCTATTGCTTTTGGATATTCACAACTTACAATATAAGAATATTATTAATATAGATGTACCATTAGCAATTTACCAACTCTACAGTTACCACAACAATCATATACAAATATTCGCGATCGAAGCCGCGGGTTTAAAAAAATGCGTTTTTTGCAATAACTTCGGTTCTTTTTAACCTATTATTATCAAATAAAGTGGAAAACTTTCCGTTGGGTACCTGCTATCAGCGTGCAAAATTTCATCGCAATCGGATGAATGGTATAGCAGAATACCCGTGCTTCGCTACGGAGTTTCACGTTGTACATAATGAAAATGTTAGTTTAATTAATAAAGTTCAATTAAAGTAGGTTTCTTAAAAATAAATAGCTGTTGCCCACGACTTCGTTCACGTGGTCTTCAATTTAATGCGATAATATATTTAGAACAGAATCTATTCTATTGGGTTGCCTAGTAACCAAATCTAATAGTTTTTAAGACCCCAAAGGACCCCCCAGAGGATCGTATCGAAAAAATATCCTATGTTGGTTCTCCCGTTGCGTAAAATATTTGTGCCAAGTTTGGTTGAAATCGGTCCAATGGTTTAGGAGGAGATGTGGAAGACCCCAAAGAACCCCCCAAAGGATCGTATCGAAAAAACACCTATCCTATGTTGGTTCTCCCTTTGCGTAAAACATTTGTGCCAAGTTTGGTTGAAATCGGTCCAGTGGTTTAGGAGGAGATGTGGAAGACCCCAAAAGGACCCCCCGAAGGATCATATCGAAAAAACACATATCCTATGTTGGTTCTCCCGTTGCGTAAAATATTTATGCCAAGTTTGGTTGAAATCGGTGCAGTGGTTTAGGAGGAGATGTGGAAGACCCCAAAGGACCCCCCAATGGACCCCGTCGAAAAAAACACCTATCCTATGTTGGTTCTCCCGTTGCGTAAAATATTTGTGCCAAGTTTGGTTGAAATCGGTCCAGTGGTTTAGGAGGAGATGTGAAAGACCCCAAAGGACCCCCAAAAGGATCCCCGAAGGATCATATCGAAAAAACGCATATCCTATGTTGGTTCTCCCGTTGCGTAAAATATTTGTGCCAAGTTTGGTTGAAATCGGTCCAGTGATTTAGGAGGAGATGTGGAAGACCCCAAAGGACCCCCCAATGGACCCCGTCGAAAAAAACACCTATCCTATGTTGGTTCTCCCGTTGCGTAAAATATTTGTGCCAAGTTTGGTTGAAATCGGTCCAGTGGTTTAGGAGGAGATGTGGAAGACCCCAAAGGACCCCATCGAAAAAACACCTACCCTATGTTGGTTCTCCCGTTGCATAAAATATTTGTGCCAAGTTTGGTTGAAATCGGTCCAGTGGTTTAGGAGGAGATGTGGAAGACCCCAAGAACCCCCCATAGGACCCCATCGAAAAAATTCATAAACCTTCGCGGGCGTGCGCACAACAACTTACCGAAGTTTCATCGCAATCGGATGAATGGTATAGGAACGCATACGGGACAAAGAAAGAAAGAAAGAAACAAACATTCATTTTTATAGATATAGATATGTGAAAACCAGACTGATGTTAAAGATTTTAATTTACAAAAAATTTTAATTTTTGATACTACAATTAATTTGAATATCCAAAAAAACCACTGTTATTTCATAGTTTTAAGTTTTCACTTCTGTCGGCAGTCCTCAATGACTGCCTATTTTGAAATTTTTTTAGCAGGTGGGGAGGGGACGTCGTCATCGTTCTCCATATTGATGCGACGTATCCGATAATGACCGTACGCAAGTGTATCACAACCATTGTTCAGTATATAGCGCTTATCATCATACGGTGACAACGCTTGTTTATTTACGCGCATCGTGTACAACGTATGATGATCGCTACGTAAACAAAGCGCACTGGTAGAAAACTGACAATGATCAGTGAGACACGATACATACCGTGTCGTAGACTCCTCTTAATTGCAACTCTGGGTACACCTTTATATACACGTTTTTGACACTCTTTGCTAGGATCTTCGTGGGCCACAAGGAACGAATAACATTTCGCTCTGAGTCCCACGAATTCTCTAACAGGACGACCAGATGTCTCATCCTTGAACAGTCCGACAACCTTTTTGTTTTTAAGACTATAACAAGAATGAGACGTGGGGTAATCCGACGTGTCAAACAAGTGTAGGTCCTCCTTCATGTCTGCATACAAGTCAGATGTTTGAATACTATACATCAGACTGTCTGTATCCGTCATTAGCAATCTAACGTTACAGCCGTACTTGGCGACAGCATAACGATAATGGAAGTCATACATTATCGTTTTGCTAACGTCAAGCACCGTGAAGCCGACATACACGGGACGGGAAAGAACGATGGATTTTTTACGGAGTGAGAGCCCCACCAGATCGTTCGTATAACGAATCATACGTTTCAGCCTAGGTGTGGAAACTAGTTTTTGAAGCCGTCGTTCATCTGAGACTAGTTCAAAGTCTATATGTTTCCGTACGTTCTTTAGCGACTTGCCGTATACGGCGTTGTTCATCAGTTTGAAAAGGTCTTTTTCAAAGCTGTTGACGGCTGCTTGCCTCTTGCGGGTGTTGAAATCGATAAACGGTTTCAACCAAGCGCTTTGCTTAAAACACAATACCCTATGAGTCGCTTTCAGCTCTAAACCAAGACTTAAATACAACTTCAAATTTCGATAATGGAGAACGTAATTTTGTTTGTCCTCCAAAGTCGTTAACAACTTCTCTACGGATGACATTGTTGACCCTGATTCGTTATACGATGATCTATATATACTCTCGTGTAAACGTTTAGAAAAGGGAGAAAGGATATCGGGTGTTACGCGCTGGCGCACAGGTGCAAGCGGATAGTCGGAATGCAGGTCGTGTAGTGTATCAGGATAGTGTAGGTCGACCTCAAGGATGTACCCGATGTCGGAATCATCACTCACATTACGTACGTCCAAAGACTCGATTTCATTGCGATCGAGCCATCGGAAGTCTGAGTAAGGGAGTGGTTGCGACATGGCTGCACCGTATAGATTGTTACAGTCCGTATACAGAATGAAGGAGGTCGGTTTCGAAACATCGTACTGATCTGGGATCAGAGGGTTGTTAGCGATGGCATGACGGTTGGATATCATAGCAACGCCCCCACGGACCCCAGACTCAACAAACAGATGTTGATTTATATTTGTCAACAGCTCCAATTCGACCCCCGTCATTTTTAGCATCGCGTTCCAAGCGAGACCAGGAAGCGAGTAAAAATGACACGGGTTCAAACAGTAATTGCGTAAGGCCATGTCCCGAAAACTTTCAAAGACATCCGCCAGCAGCATTACGTCTGTCAACAAATATAGATCATGGTAATCTCCAAACGTACGGAGATTGAATGCACTCCACACGTTTTGTGCGTGCTCGTAATCTGCGTCCGAAATAGACGATTCCATCAATCGGTTATCAAAGTGTTCACGAGCGGGTAGACTTGTTTCATTGAACCGATCAATACTGTCAACGTACTCGTAAGGGTATACCCCCTTGCCTACGAGCAGATTGGTCTGTTCGTCGAAACCCCGTCTAAGCATTTCCTCTCTAAGCAAAGGAAATTGGCTCCCGGACGTGGACAGATTGGTAACGAGCGTATCCAGAGAGCGATTAGGAAATTGAAAAGAGTCTACGAAACGCAAGGGACCCAGGGAGAACGACACGTAACGCTCGCTGGATGTTGCAATGCAGGATACGTGTTGGTCCTTATATTTTCCCAAACCCTGCATTAAATGGTGACAGTCGTAGCCACGAAGGTTGTGAAAGAAGGCGGTGATATGACGAGGCATCTTATAGCTGAGATTGCAGCTATCGCGGGCTGCTCCCAAGAATTTCCCCGTAAAATGACAATGATTGCGTACCTTGTCATTGTCTGTCAAAGGGCGTTCACACAAATGGCAAACGGTGGCGTTAGTGAACGCAACATTGTCATCATCGGACATAATTAATTTTACGTTATGTCGTATAACTTTCATCATATCCTCAACGTCCTTCATCAACCACGAGAAGAAAGTGTCTACAACGTTTTCACCACGATAGACTTTAACCTCTCTCCAGAGACTATGAGTGTGATCAACGATAGCATAGGAGAAACCTGACGGAATATGCATCGCTTCGTATGATGTGGACGATACAGGAGGAGAAGGTATTTTCTGACGGACACCACTGCTATCGACTGAGTAGAAGTCACCTAAATCTTTCACTGTCGTCGGAATGTCGTTACCTGGTGAACACGATTGAAGGGGGGGTGATAAGGGACTCGAAGTCGGCGTAGACAGTAAAGGGTACTTTCAGACAGTGTGCATAATTTTTAAATGACATAAACTTCTCCTCCTCTGTGGGCATTTTGGTTTTCTGTTCACCATAAGGTGTACAGTAGGGGAGATGCTCGGACAGACCATGTTCTGTAGAGAAACGATGCAGGCAGTAGTCACAGTAAAATGATTTATTGGTGTGTTTTGTTAAGGAATATAACAATTTGTTAATGCTAGTGACAAGACAGTAGTGTTTTCGGCCGTTTGTATCGGACAGAAGCAAAAGATTAACATGATGTGACCTGTCCTTATTTGGGGTAATTCTTAATGGGTAAACCTCATTTTTTGATTCGTTTCTGATATTGTCTTCTATATCATAGCCGGAAACGTTTATAGAAATGTCGGGTTTCTGTGTTTCAAATTTAGAAATGGAGTTTACAGAAACAGGGTACTCGATGCCGGACATATTTATTGTGTTTATGAATGAGATGTATTTTGAAACAAATTCGTTATGCTTTTCTTGAGGGTGTATGTGGGCTAGAACAGACCATAGAAAACACATTTCATCTTTGTGGTTCTTGATATTGACTACTGCCTTGGTGAGTGAGAGTTTTCGCGGGGTAGGAATTTAGGAGGACGCTGCTAGTGGCCGGTACCGTCCAACAACCAGTTCCAGCTTCAGTACAGCGTCCACCGACCATCCGCTCCCGTCACGGGTAAAATTGGATATGCTATTCATGATTTTATCGTACGATTCGTCTAGTAGACAGTTCAACTCGTCGTTGTCGTCCGTGAGCAACGTACGACAACGTCCGTGGAAGACGGCGTCTTTCGTTACTTCTTTTTTTCGCCGTTGTCACCATCTAACACGGTTTTAGTGAAACGTATCCTGCACGCAATATGCCACTTGATATTGCGTAAACGTGTTTGTTCTGCCAGAATATCCTCGCACAATAAAGGTCGCACCTCGGTCATTATGGTTAATATGTCTTGGTCTACCGTGTCAGTGTACACGGGTAGGTAGTTGAATGTTGTGACACATCCTCTAACACTGCTGTTTCTCACAATATAAAATCGTGTCATAACTGAAACAATAGAAACATATGTATTAGCTAATAGGAATGATAAATAACATACACACAAATTCATGTTTGTGGTAAATAAATAGATAGTGCTCGTTAGTAATACGTTAGTTTATTGCAAACCGTGAAGATGGCAGCTATTCCTGATTTTAGCATTGAAAGTGAAAGAAGAAAATCGTTCAAGTATTGGGAAGTGACGTTTGTCAGCCCCAACGAGTTAGCGTTTGCCAGGTTTTACCGCTATCCGCTAAATTATGATGTTTGCGGGCATAGTATGTCATTCATAGACGATAGAGTTAAATGCTTTTGTTGTGGAATTGAATTAGTTCATTAGAGAGAAGGTGACAAACCTATGGTGGAACATAAAAAATTTCTCCGTCATGTCAATTTCTAAACGATGTCAAGAGACAGTTCATTGGAGAGAAGGTGGCAAATCTATGGTGGAACATAAAAAAGCAAACCACGAAGATGGCAGCTACTCCTGATTTTAGCATTGAAAGTGAAAGAAGAAAATCGTTCAAGTATTGGGAAGTGTCGTTTGTCAGCCCCGACGAGTTAGCGTTTGCTGGGTTTTACCACTATCCGCTAAATTATGATGTTTGCAGGCATAGTATGTCATTCATAGACGATAGAGTTAAATGCTTTTGTTGCGGAATTGAATTAAGTCATTGGAGAGAAGGTGACAAACCTATGGTGGAACATGAAAAATTTTCTCCGTCATGTAAATTTCTAAACGATGTCAAGAGACAGTTCATTGGAGAGAAGGTGACAAACCTATGCCAGAACATAAAAAATTTTCTCCGTCATGTCAATTTCTAAACGATGTCAAGAGACTATCTTGTGTACGTTAGACAGAGTTGGATCATACGTTAATTCGTATCAAACAAGTTTGCTTACTACATAATTTCTTAACTGTACCAATTGGTATTTAAATTTACCTTGTTCAGGTTGTTCCTGTTCCTGTCGGTGTCGTTCCGGATTCTGCTGAAGGCCGGACGTGATGATATTCAGACGAGAGAGAGTGAATACTGAAAAACAAAGGAACTGTTATACATATATATAGTATTTTTGATGACGGTATTATGTTAGTGTATCTTAAACCATGAACAACGCACGCAAGACTATAGCTCTAGAGCTACACAGAGCAGCGAGAAGTAATTTCGTTAGACGTGCGGTTGAATTGAAGGGTCTACATGACTTGTACCAGGCGGATCTTGTGGAGATGATACCATACGCTCGAGTGAACAAAGGGTACAAGTACATGATGACAGTGATCAACACGTTTAGCAAGTACGCGTACGCTGTACCATTGAAAACAAAGACAGGAAAAGACGTAACGCGCGCACTAGAGCCTATACTAACTGCTAACCGAATGAAATATTTACAGACGGACAACGGGAAGGAGAATTACAACAGCACAGTACAAGCGTTGCTAAAAAAGTATAATGTGAAACATTACTCAACCTATAGTGAGAAAAAAGCGTCCAAGGTGGAACGTTTTAATCGCACACTGAAGACATCTACTACCTATATTGCTGAAATCGTACAACAATACCGTACACAGAACCATTGGTATGAAACCTAGTCAAGTGAATGACGACAACGAACATATAGTGTTGGAACGAATAAGGAAGAACACAGCGCCTAAAATCAGTCCAGTGAAACCGCCTAAATTTAAAGTCGGTGACCGTGTTCGTATAAGTAAGCACAAAATGACGTTCGCCAAAGGTTATACACCACATTGGACTAACGAAATATTCACTGTGGACAAAGTACAATCCACTACCATCCCCGTCACTTATCTGCTAAAAGATCACCTGAACAAAGTGTTGAAAGGTGGTTTTTACGAGCACGAGATTAGTAAGTCCAAAGTCGGCGACGTATACCTAGTGGAAAAGGTGTTACAACGCAAAGGTGACAGAGTGCGTGCTCGTTGGCTCGGTTTCGATGGTAAACACGATGCATGGATACATAAGAAAGATCTAATATAAAAAGGTGACAGCACGTGCTGAAAACAGTATGCTTTCGGTATTCACAAAGATGAAGATTGTACAGCAAGCTAACAAATTGCCAATAAAGGATATGGACTTTTTGGCTGGTGACGAAGGCAGCGATGAACGTAAACATGGTCCGCTATTACCGAACAGTATTCGCTGTATTGTTACGGGCCCAAGTTCTTGTGGGAAATCCAATGTGCTATTCAACCTACTGTTTGATGCCAACGGTCTACGTTTCCGCAATGTATACGTGTTTTCAAAATCATTATTTCAGCCAAAATACAGAATGCTAGAAACATTGATGAAATCACTCGCTGATGAAGGTTTAGGTTATCACGCATACAGCGAGAACGAAGAAGTCCCACTACCGAGTGAAATCACTGGTCTCGACTCTGTTATAGTATTCGATGACGTATCGTGTGAAAGACAAAACAATATTCGAAAGTATTTTGCTATGGGGAGACATAGCGGTGTGGACACATTCTATCTATGTCAGACATAGCCAGATACCGAAACAATTGGTGCGTGACAACGCTAACTTGTTGATATTGTTCAAACAAGACGATCTAAATTTACGTCACGCATACAACGATCACGTCAACATGGATATGAAATATGATGCTTTCAAAGACGTCTGCACAGAAGCGTGGAAGGATCGTTATGGATTTCTAGTCATAGACAAAGACTCGTCAATAAATGAAGGTAGATATAGAATCGGCTTTGATCGATTCATAATTGTTTCCGACGAAGTAAAAAAGTGATTGCACTGTAGTAATGTAATTAGTCCTCTTGCTAACACGCGATGGCGATGAATAAGGAGGAACGACTTACGTATGATATAGATACGATAAGCGACAACATAAGGAAAAAATATCATGCATTACAACACGGCATCAGAGAAAGCGACGAGAAGTTCAGAAAAAATTACAAGCCGATTCTTGAACCGTTAGAAGCTATTTCACGAAAGTTAAGTGGTGACATGATCGAGGAGGAGGAGGAGGAGGAGTAGGAGGAGGAGAAGCAGCAGCAGATAAAACAAGAAGAGCCTACACAACACGTAATAACTGAAACCGAAAGTGGCGCGCAGAGTCATAACGCTTCTCATTTCAGTGACGATAGCGCATGGAACCCTAACGCTTCACATGTCAGTGACGATTCATTAGCAAACAAATATATGCGTTTGTGTGAATCGACTGACTGTAAACGGATTATAGATCGTATGTATGGTGTTCGATACGAGGCCGGTAAATGGATGATAGGTGATTCAAATGTGAAAATCGATGATAACGATAACTTTCATGTCAAAGGAAAAATTTACGTGGGCACGCCCGGGCTGTACAAACTTTTGTTTATGAAACTACCGAAAAAATACAATAAAGACGATATGAGGAAATACAAGTACATACTACTAGCAACCAACGGACACAAACAAAAGTATAAACACAATACGCGAATAAACAGTAACAGTGGTGTCAAGTACCGACTAGTAATATCTAAATTGTTTGCATCGAGTGCACGAAAACGTACAGGGAGTGGGTATATGGAGATGAAGCCGAACACTGCAATCGATTACGTACATTGGGACGATCCTAACGAGTTGGTTAATCGATTGAGAATGTTAATGGCTTCTCAAAGTAGTGGACATACTGGACATACGAATGAAATCGTTCCGATATTGGAAGAATTACGTGAAGCCGCATGTACATTATCATATAAAAGCAGACGCACCGTTCTATGACCACCAGTTCTTCATAAATATGAGTGTAGACAAGTTCGGTAGACACGACAGCACTTTAAGAGTGCGAAAAGAAACTCATCGAAGTCTGCGTGAGGATATCGGTTTAGGAGTGACTAACGACGGTCACTTTGATGTGAAAAACAAAAAGATACGCAACTTGGGTGATCCCGAAGAGCTGCACGATTTTGTTTCTTTACAGTACGTAAACGATGTGTGCTTACAGTACAAGAACGACGCTACCGTCGACGCAAAAGATCATCGAATAATAATGCTAAACGACCGCTTAAATCAAGAGATGCGGCCACAAAACGATACACGTAGACGCAAAGAGTTTGATAAAAGATCGTGCAGGTAACTTAATCGTTGATGACTGTCGGCTAACTCACGTGCAAGCGCCAGTCGCTAGCAAAGACGCCGTGAATTTAGAATTTTTATACAACACAATCAGTTTGCAAAGCAATGCTTTCTACGCTGGCGAAAAAAAATTACAAATATAGCGGATGGAGTAGCTGACACAGACGCAGTCACTGTGCGACAAATGCACGAATTAAAACTACATATAAAGACCGAATTGTACAAGGTCACTCAGGTATTTCACGCTCATATAATCAATCTGATAAAGTTCGTCAAGGATACGGAAACGACGGAAGGACGCGTTCGTGATACGGAAACGGAAATCAAGGATTGGAGATCTGTTTACAAGAATGCGCGTACTTCGTAAGAAAAGAATGGTGCGTGGTGTAATTGGAAAAATACTTAAAAACACCGTGCCCGCTATCGTTTCGTCAGTACCTGCTTTGATTAATCGGGCGGTGGACGCTTTACCAGTAGAGTTACACCTACCTGGCTACCGATTCTGTGGATCCGGAACAAAACTCAAAGAGAGAGTGGCACGTGGCGAGCGCGGAATCAACGAGCTGGACGAAGCCTGTCGCGAACACGATATCGACTACGCAAGGTACAAAACATCAGTCGAAGACGTATAGCTGACCGCGTTCTTGCCGACAAAGCGTGGGAACGAGTGAAAGGTTGGAATTCAGGTGTTAGTGAAAGAGCGTATGCCGTAGCCGTAGCAGCCGCTATGAAAGCACAAAATCAGCGGTAGGTGGAGGGAGCTCACGTAGTGGTTGCAGAAAAAAGAAAAAGGGTTCAGGAATTAAACGTCAATCCGCGGGCAAACGCAAAACGACCTCTAGACATAAACGTAACAACACCAAACGCAAAACAGTCTCAAGGCATAAACGTAACAATAAAATAGCATCGGGTCTATACCTGCGTCCTTACAGACAAAAAAACTAATTTGCATACCAGTGCGTGCATTGTCCGACAGCGATTTGTATGTGTACGCAAAACTTTTGAAAATACCTTATTTCAGAGTAGTTTTTATGCGTAACACTTTACCACACAGACCGCCTTGGAAGAACGAGAGTGCGGTTGTTAATCTGGACAGTGCAGAAGGACGTGGTACGCACTGGGTTTGCTACAAGAAGCGAAACAACCGAGTTTACTACTATGACGCATATGGTAATATGCGACCACCTCTTGAGCTGACACAGTATTTTGGAACCGACACTGATATTTACTACAATTACGAGCGTGAACAGCCACCACACACAGTCGTCTGTGGGCATTTATGTTTGGACTTCTTAACGCGTGAGTGATCAGTAAGCGACAAGATGTCTTCGTTATCGGTCACCTTAACAGGCACGAATGCTGCCGCTCTTGTATGTGACTTTTTCCCGCCTCTCGAACTAACAAACGGTGAATGGTATTTAGGTCTATTGGACTTTACTGCATACAACAGTATACCGAACGTGGTTGAGGGGAAAAACAATGTGTTTCCAGTACTACGGGACGGGACAACGTGGGACTTGATAACTTTACCCACGGGTGCTTATGAAATCGGCGACATAGAAGTTTTCCTCAAAAAGCAGTTAGGAGACTCAAAGATTAGTCTACGTCCTAACAACAATACACTGAAATGTGAACTGACTTGTGCACTGGATATTGACTTTCAACAAACAGCGTGTGGTATCGGTGATATGTTGGGTTTCAAGGAAAAGCGACTGCTTGAAGCGAATAAAACTCACACGTCTGACGCCCCAGTTAACATTATAAAAGTGAACAGCATACTGATAAGGTGTAATATAGCGCAAGGATCATACAAGAACGGTAAAAACGAGCACACGCTGCACTCATTCTATCCGTCAGTCGAACCAGTATTCAAAATAATTGAATCACCCACAAACGTCATATACCTACCTGTGAATGTAAGTCGTTTGGACAACATAACATTATCTTTACACGACCAGGACGGTGACGCAATAGATTTTCGTGGAGAAGTCATCACTGTGCGTTTACATCTAAAACGACTATAGACATGGGCTTGTACTTTCTTTCTCCGCCGCTGCTACCACCGTCGTCAGAAATAAAAGAAGAAAGATCAGTTAGAAAACGCATCAGTACTCGTTCGAAACTGAAACGATTAACATCGGTTCACCGTCGTTTCCTGATTTCACTGGGTTTTGTTGTTGTAAACAAGTAACATGGCGAGTGGAATATTATCTGTGGAGCAGCAACCGTTCTTTGAAGACAGTATCACGCACTTTTCATTTCACTCACACGCGCCGTACGCGATAACAAGATATGGAAACAATGATGAAATACGCGTGCCAATACAACAACAGGACGTCTTTACACTGCCGTCAGAAAGTTTCCTCTACATCGAAGGCAAGTTGGTTAAAAACCCTAGCGTGGCTGCAGATACTGCGCTGAATGTGGAACTGGTGAACAATGCTATAGCATTTCTCTTTGAAGAGATTCGTTACGAGTTGGCCGGAGTGGAAGTGGACCATACCAGGAACGTCGGCGTTACGTCAACTATTAAAACTTTTCTATCACTCAACAACAACGCACATGACGCAATGGAAAACGCAGGTTGGGTGGCACCGACCGCGAACGTGTTAAAAGTGAACGATGACGGTGAATTCAACTTCTGTATTCCGCTGAAAATGCTAATGGGTTTCGCAGAAGACTATACACGCATCGTGCTGAACGTGAAACAAGAACTTATACTCCTACGCACATCTACCGACATAAACGCTATGGTTTTAGCAAGCGGACAAACGGCTGCTAATTGTGTTCTTGAACTGCATAAAGTTTACTGGAAAATGCCTTATGTACATGTAGCTAATGCGTACAGATTACCACTGTTACGACTCATAGAGAAAGACCACCCGATAACTATGCCTTTTAGGGCCTGGGAGTTGCACGTGTATCCTGCCTTACCACAGACTAAAATGCAGAATTGGATTGTCAAGATCTCGAGTCAGCTAGAAAAACCGCGCTTTGTTGTGTTAGCGTTTCAGACAGCAAGAAAGAATGTACTGACAGCACACGCCGATGAATTCGACCACTGTAACGTGACCAATGCGAGACTGTTTCTAAACGACAAGTATTATCCTTACGATAATTTAAACTTGGATATTGGAAAAGACCGTTTTGCATTATTGTACAATATGTAGGCCAGTTTTCGAAGTTCATATTACCACCGTCTAGACGCCAGCCAACTACTGTCACCAGAATTATTCAAACAAAAGCCCCGCTGTTTGTATTCGATTGTAGCAGACAAGACGATTCGCTTAAGTCTTCAGCGGTTGATGTACGTTTAGAATTTGAAGCGTCATTGAATTTTCCTGCACAGACTACCGCCTACTCTATGATACTACATGATTCACTTGTAGAATATACGCCATTGTCCAACACAGTACATAGACGTGTTTAAGTCTTATTTTATACATATTTTGTAAATACTAGTTTTAAATATATATATATTTTCATATTTGTAACAATATAATATTGGAGCTGTGTATGTATTTTAATTGTAAAAACTAGTTTAGATATATTTTCATACTTGTAACAATATAATATTGGAGCTGTGTATGTATTTTTTTAATTGTAAAAACTAGTTTAGATATATTTTCATACTTGTAACAATATAATCTTGGAGCTGTGTATGTATTTTTTAATTGTAAAAACTAGTTTAGTATATTTTCATACTTGTAACAATATAATCTTGGAACTGTGTATGTATTTTAATTGTAAAAACTAATTTAATATAATCTTGGAGCTGTGTATGTATTTTAATAAATGTATATAGTACACACTTTATTATTATTTGTAACCCACTTCCCTAATGTACATAGATTTTTTACTTACTTGCAACAAACTAGCGAACGTTGTCCACACACACGTACCCTTAAATGACAGACGTGTGTACTGAAGGCTCGTGTGCTTAAATTCAGCTATACCTAAAATATATCTTCTATTAGAAATGTAATATAAAAGTACAGTGAGAATAAATTTCAGAAATTGTAACAGACACTGACATAGTAATTTGACCACACACACACACACACACACACTTATTTTGTACGAGTTATGTATTAAATTCAATAAATAATGCACTTGATAATGTTTTAATATGAATAATTTTACGTTTAAATAAAATCTGTACATACAATATTTTATGTTCACATATTAACGTATTCAAAATGTTTCATGTACACTTACCAAAATAGCGTGCGTTGTTCACACACACACACACACACACACGCGTACCCTTAAATGACAGGCGTTGTGTATACTGAAGGCACGTACGCTTAAATTCAGCTATACCTAAGATATATCTTCGATTAGAAGTGTAATATATAAAAGTACAGTGAGAATAAATTTCAAAAATTGTAACAGACACTGACATAGTAATTTTGACCACACACATACACACACACACACACACACACACGCGCACTTAGCGATGATATAAAATACTATGAGAATAAATTATTGAAATTGTAGCAGACACTAACACATCAAGTATTGTTTTGGAAATTATACGCTTATAACTACAATCTGCCGTTAAATAACATACACTTGATAATGTATTCAAATCTTTTACTCACCTCTTAAAAATGCTGTTGTACACAATGATCGATTTCACAATGAGTGCGTCGTATCAAGTACACGAAGACTATTACAATGAGAAATTGTGACTGCTCTTCTCTGTGTATATATATATTGATGTATTATACAACGGTAGTGGGGCGGCTTCTGCTTCCGTTTTGGGAGTAATTACTTTCTAAATCCATAAGTAGCGCGACTTACTGACGGCACTACGGTTAATTACTATTTTTGGTGTATATAAATTTCTAAATCGCGGTCAATGACCGCCATGTGTCAAAATTAGAAAGTAGGACGCAACGAGGTAGGCGATAAATATATTTCCTGGTGATGACATTTAGTATCGCTAATTACAACGCTGAATATTAATTTCTAAAACCAGTGTAAAGTCGTGTCAATGACCTCTTGCATTACAATGATCAGTAAACTATATTTTAAGTTTGTGTGTACACAGGTTGTATCTTGCAATCACGAAAATTATTATTTAAACTGATAATTGTTTTTATTAAAATCTTACAATGACGAAATATTATTATTATTTCATATTGTATTTATTTTATATCATTGTTTATGATATATATATTTAATCAATGCAAAATGAATTTTTTAAATTAAAATGGTCTGTAAACCATATTTAAGTTTGTGTACAGTGGTGTGAATATATATATATATATATATATATTTAATCATTTAAAACAAATTATGGTTTATTTTAATTTATTTCGCTATAAACCTCTGAACATGTAAGCAATTATTTGTAAAGTACATTAACTTATGGGAAATGCTACACCGAAAGATTCAAATCATACCTTATTGGCGCTGTCATCGATTTGAATGAGGGAATTTCTACCGACGTCTGCAGCTCGAGAGAGAGAGAGAGAGAGAGAGAGAGAGAGAGAGAGAGAGAGAGGGAGAGTTGATAACATGATATCACAGTAAAACCAATGACATAAAGAGAGAGCGAGCGAGATAGTTACTTACATTCAAATGTGAGAGAGAGAGTGAGAGAGAGAGAGGGGGGGAGAAAGAGTTGATAACTCGATATCGTAGTCGACAACAATCATATATAGTTTTAAAGTACACTATAATGCATCTGCTCATATAGTTTGAATTTCCCACCACAGAAAAATGTTGCCAGACCTGGTCTATACACTATAATATTACAAAGGTTGGTAACCCTGATTATATAGTTTTAATATACATTATAACACACACATCAAGTTTGAAACACACCCACCACCCACCACTGATATGCAAATCAGCTTAATTAAAAAAATAAAAAATTGTATTCGCGGAAATTCGCGGATGCTGCGTTCCATTGGTGGTGGGGGGAGCGTGGGAAAAAATCTTGGAGCGTGGGAACGGCGGCATCTCTTTGATATAGAGCGTAGGAAAGGCGGCATTCCTTTGTTGGTCAGGACCCTCATTTTCCCCCTACTTAAGGTTCTTATTCAAGCCTAGTCCGCGTTTTGAGAGAGGAGAGTAACTCCTTATTCGTTCTCGTTCTCTTGTAATTCAACAGCGGTCCGCGAGCTAGCTCTGTGGTTCACAGTCAGCTGGGTATTGTAGGTTAGTTGTTCCGCTCACAATACTTCCCACGTTACATTCTCTATATAAATTACAACTTGTTCAACATGTACTAAATATTATACAAATGATAAAAAATTGTCAATTTCAAAAATGATTCTTTATTTTATTTTATTTTTTTTTTAAAACAATGGTTCTTCCTTTACGAAGATACAAAAATCGATCGTACTGGACTTAATCGATTAATTATCGAATTCAGGGTTATATATTATTTTTAATTATTATTGTTTTTCTTAAACACAGGTTATGAAGGTTCTTTCAACTATTAGTAAGGTCAGAAAATGCAAAAATAGGATTACAAGGTATTACAATCTATTACTAATTTCTTATTAATTATTATTTAAAATAAGTGGAGTTTACCGTCCGACGACATCGTTACTTGTAAGGGCAGTGCACAGCTAACCTCGTTCGAAATGTTTGATCAACAACAGGATACAGATGAATAAATCCTCGCCAGTCTTCACTCCAAGTTCGAAATAAAAGTTGATGTCTTGGTCCTGGGATGACGCAGAAATGCCGATCCTTACTGTTCACCAATGTCCAGTTCTTGTGGTTACGGGTTTCACTGTATTTTGTGTCAAAATATGCTTTCTATATCGAATCGTGGAAAGTGAGGTTCGAGTACAATTTTGAGTTCTGCTTTCGTTCTTTAGAATACTGGATTATTTTATTTCATTCAGGTAGTTATTTCTCTTCATTGGTCTATTAATTAAATTTAAGGATTACTCATTATACTGAGTTTTATTGGTAAAGTTCTTCCCATAGATTTTCGTCAATTTTGATTGAAAGGCTTAATAGTACTCTGTTATATGTGACCGTCAAAAGTCAGTGAACTTTCCTTTAGTTATTTATTATTTAATTTTGTTTACTCATTAATTTATTTTATTTAATTTTATCATTTTTTCTAAGTTCATCAAAACTAAACTGTCCTCGTTCATGGATAACAATTCAATAATCGAATAAACAAATTTTATCCAATTTTGTCGTCCTTGACAACCAGTCTGTCTTCTCTTATTGGATAATATTTATAATCCTAGAACCATAATCATACAATGTTTTTGCACTTATGAAAATACTCCCTTACTAAATTTACATTATATCATATTATACCTTTACATATGGTTTGTTATTAAATTATATACATTTTGCTGTCGTTTCCTCTTAATCTACTTATTCTAACAAGTACTATTTTCTTGTTACAAAATATTACCTTTCGGTATCATTGCACTATTACATTTTGAGATCTTATTTAACTTGAATTTACTTATCTGCTATCAGTAATTATTATTGATTTCTCCTAACTCATTACCTTCTACTTAGTGTTTTTTACAAATTTTGTTACCTAACTTTTCTGACCTGACTTCCTATACAATGTTACTGGTTTATGGCCTATCATTACATTTTTATCTCATTCTGCTTTTAATTTATTATTACCTATATTATTATAGAATCCTTCATTTGTTTATGATGTAATTATAACAAACCCTTTTGTATCTCATTAACAATTATTGCCTTTATGGCCAAGTTTACAATTATAATCCGCATACTAAATAAGTACATGTATACAAAACATTTAATTTTATAAAGTTTAACACCAGTTCTATAATGATATATTTGATAACATAAAAAATGAAATTAACATCAGTTAATTGATATTCTCTTAAAACAATTACTTCACTTGCTACATACAAAAAACAACATAAATATCATGATAATAACACAACATGATAAAACATAATAACATGTACATTTTTATAAAATAAATCATGCACTAATTAATTATTCTCCTCTCAGTTAATTCATCAATCATTCTAAAACTGTCTAAGTTATGTTTTACATTACTTGTCAATGTTTATTGTTTACCTTTTTCACTGAACACTTAAGTTTGTATTTATAAACATTCTTAATTTTTCCTTTTACCTTGTATTCTTATTAGGGGATTGTTCATTCATTTAATAATGGTTTATGTTTCTGACCTTTTATTATTACGGGCAATTATTATTTTTATTTTTAGTTTGAAAATTATAAACCTTTTATGTAACGTAGGGGACCATATTTTCGTTACGTTACAATATATATTATAACGTTAACGCCGTTTATTAGCAACATTACTTACGCTATAAAATTATGACAGGTGTAATCGTAATAATAATAACACAACGTGAAATTGTTTAGAACCATTTAAAAATTTATTAATTAAAATTTTCAATTCTTTTGCGATTTAAACTATCATTATTCGGATGTGTGTAGCCGTAGTACACATCTTGTTACTAACATATAAGTAGTACCTCTATTACACATAGAACATAATATACACACTTATACTACAATAAATATTTGTTATTATATAATATTGCTCTCGACTTGCTCATTTCTTTGATAACTATTAAATTATCTGATCTCTTTTTAATAATCTATTTTCTTTTTATTATTGCATATGCATTTCTTTGTTTTAAAAAAAATGTACTATTTACTTTCAGATTAATTTAAATATCATTGATTAAATTATTTATTCAAAATTATACTTCCATAGTTTAAGCATTACTCTAAACTACTATACAAATAAGCATTTACATTTTCAAAAATTATTAATTCCACTTTTGAATTATATTGTCTTTCTTTTTACATGGTTAATTTTCTTTACTTGAGTCTTTTTGTTTTTACAAATACATGGTTTTGCTTCACCTTAGTTGTAGCGGTAATACTCAGCGTATCTTCTTCGGTCCTAGGTCCTCGATCCTGGATGCTCCTATGTAGTCGTGCAGTCCTGGAGTCCTTGATCCTCGTCCTTCATATCCTCTCCGTAATCCGTCTTCCGTCATAGCCTCTGGCTGCAGGTGCTCTCACGAAAGTGATGAGTAGTCGATCATAGCCTCCGGCTGCCGCTGTGGTTGATCGAGAAAGAGTTGTTGTCGTCGGGCAGAGCCTCCGGCTGCCACGGTAGTTGAACGAGAAAGAGAAATATGCTGGTGTGTCTCGAGTATTTATACCCTAGGGCGCAAAAATCATGTTTCTACAATCCTCTGCAGGAATCGGTTTGTCGTTGGCGTCCCTTTCTAAACACGATTATTTTCACACTTATTTCGCTTGTCTTCGCAACATACGAAGTCTTTTGCAAATTACCCGATATTCATCTTGTCGGTAATTTTTATGTGTTCACTGTGTGTAAACTGTTTTTCCCTATCTTAATTAATGTAAGTTTTATTTATATTTATTTTCACTATATTCGCACTTTTTATTATTTTCGCACTAATTTTTGTACACACGTGCGTCTTTATATTATACAAACTGTGGCGTATTTGGTTTTGTGATATTATGCACACATTCTTTACAATTTAAATAATTAATAGCGTTTATTTAGGGGTAACGCTTTACAGGAATCAACTGGTCTCACAAACACACGTAAGTACACGTGTACACACAGACAGCTGAGTGGCGTGATCAACCTGTCCAAGCATGAAATTTGGTCGTTCCCTTTACAGTTTAGATTGAAAGCTGAATTATTATTACTAACAATATGGATTATTTATTTAATTATATTAATTATCTTAATTAATTGTGCAATGCACAGTACCCTATACATTTGTACTGTTGCAATATACAGATACAATTTTTTTAACATATTAAAGAAACCAAAATTATCATTAATTACAAATAATAATAATTTATGTACTTAATGAAATATTTTTAGTGATATATATTTACATATTAATAATGAATTTATTTATCATAGTACTGGTATAAATGTGTAAAAATAAAGTAATAAAGAATATAGCATTATTTAGTTTTATTTAATATAATTCAAGTATGAATTGAAGTACTTGTACAAGAAATTAACTTAATAAGTGATTAAAAACACTCTTCGTAGTTTTATACAGTTGTGAGACAGTAGCAAGTGTCTTTTGTACGTAATTAATTTAATATTTTTACGTTATAATATATATTAATTTTATATTAATAGTTTAATTAATTTAAAATTTATAAACTACTTGTTTATAAACGAAAATAAATGTATACATATTTGGATCTGTCTGAAACATAACACATTAGACCAATTGAAAAGTATTTTCTTTATTCATATTTATTTAGGAGCTGGTATCGTATTAATGACATATTAATTTGTGTTTATCACATTAATTTTTACAGGAAGATCTACCCGATTTTACTTATCGAGTACATAAGATAATTCACAGCGTACACATTACATAAACTTAGTTCAATAGAATACAAATTAAGCATTTAATTACTGAGTGTGTTTGCTTCCTAAACCAAGTCGGAAACTATAAAAAACTTGCTAACCTGTTTAACCACAACTTTACAGTCAATTTTTGTTAAATTTCTTTTCAATTTTCAAGAAGTACGTAATGACTGAAGGTTTCGTGTTGTCCTTTAATTAACAACCAAAGACCGGACAGCGTAGCATCTGCAAAAGACTTGGATGGGAGCCAAATACGGTTTCCAGCCTACTTTTGTTAATTTCATTAAGGCAAAAAAAACATCTTTTACCTTCGCACCGTTAATTATGGTTGACAATGTATGTTTTATTACTGAAAACAACAAACGCTTAAAATTACAATGCTGATTAATATCGATGGACAGCACAAGAATATTTTAACCGCAAAATATGTAGCCAAGTGAACATAACTACAATCGCATTAAAATGCAAATCGTTTCCAACGTAATATCTTATAAGCGAAAATAATTGCTCTGAGTATTACTTTGGCTGCTAAAATGTAATGAATATGTAACTTTTACTGAATATATTAATGTACGGTCAGTAGCCCAACTTAGATTTAAATAATGACGTAAATATGTTGCAGCATTATCAGTACTTAGGATAACACATAGAGTAATAATAGGCGGCTGAGGCGTAGTCCTGATCACATTACCCTTCTTACACGCCGGACGGGTCATGCTTGACAGCTTGTTCTGTCACTTTTGCTTGTTGCACAGGATACCATTTTTATTGTACAAAATGGAAGTATTATTATTAACGTATAAACTTGCGCAACAAAAGACTCCCAAAACAAGCGAGCGTTAAATTGGTAACCAAATGTGGAAAGAGAGCCAGGCAGAACGATGAATAGGTGAAGATAAGGCTCATGAGGAGTTATGAAGAAGAGGGAACTAGGGGATAATCTATGGAACGTCCGACAAGAAGAAGACTAGAGATCGCGTGTAAGCGTTTGTGTGCGTCCGCGCACACACAAACAGAAATTCTTGTTACTTCAGAACTATCTTTGTATGTTCTTAATGTGAAAAAGAACAAATGGAGTAAGAAGTGGCCTCTTGAACGTTTTCAAATATAAAAGCTTTTTTGCAAACTGGCCTTTATATAAACTATTTACGTATGGCTGAGAGTTTATTCTAAATACTAGTAGGTAAAGTTTGTAACAGAATTGAAAGGCAGAATACAATTTATGAGGGATGCAGTTACTGCTGACGACATTTGTCCACAGGCCTGAGATATCTGGCAACACATACGAAGATTTAAAATTCTGCACTGGAATTTCTTCATAGCATAATTGGGAAAATCATACGAGAAACATGTGCAATTATGTACTGTATATGAGGAACTTAAAGAATACTACTTGAATGTGAATGAAATAATAACGGAGTATATACTCCATATTAGTTTATTATAGGTCATTCTGAAAATAATGTACCTTTTGCTGTTTTGTTACTGTAGCATAATTATTTTAGAAAGCCTACTGTTAAAGGTACTATTTAAATAAATTTTAAATGTAATTTACACTTTTAGTGTTTTTCGCAAACACTACATTTTATTTTTTTAGTATTTACATTTTTCAACCAATTCATTATAAGTGTAACTTCTCAACTGCCTATCTGAATATTCTTTACATTTAGACTTGCATAAACAAGGATATGAATTATACATATTAATGAATTCTTCTAAAACCTTTTTATCCGAACTCTTGTCACAAAAAATAAAATCTAAAACGTTAATGACCGTAAAACAACTAAATTACAGCAGAATACAGATTAAAGCTGGAAACACTTTGCTATCACGTCACGTGAGCTCACGTGAGATCAGGACTTACCTTATTCCGTCACGTCAGGTCACTTCATGTTAACATCATCTCACATGAACAGACGTGAAGTCGTGTGGATACTCGTGAAGTACGTAGAATAAAATTCTACTTAGTTGTGGAACATGGAGTGCTGCAGTTCTATTAGTTCATCACATTTTGAGGAAGATTTGGAAAATGCTTGTGTTATTCTTTTAATAAAAAAAAATAAATAAATAAAAAAAAAAGCAGCTAACAAAAGAAGGAGCTGGATACACGGTATAAACTTAGAAAGGCAAGAAAAAGGTGACTTTCAGAATCTAGTACAGAAAATACATACAAGACGATCCAGCTAAATTTCAAATGTATTTCAGATCGAATATGGAAGAATTTGAGCTCTTGCCGTATTTTTTGATCTCTATAATTTATAGTTGTAAAGCACTTCGTGTAATGTCACATTTCTGTTAACAACTCCTCCATTTTCACGTACGTGTCACCTCACTCTCACAAAAGTGTGGTTGAACATAACGTGACATCACGTTATATACATGACGTGAAAACAGTGTGTATCCAGCCAATTTAACTCAATCTAAAAACCCACGCTCACATTTTTTACTATCACGTGAATTCACGTGAGCTCATGTGATGTGATAGCAATGTGTTTCCAGCTTAAGTGTAGCAGCCACAAGCTTACAGGTATTGTGATACACCTCATGTCACCGATCACGCTGCTACACGAGTCAAAATGTCAACGACTTCGACATGTTTCATGAAACCTCAGTATCGCAACATGTGTCACTTAACGTAGACAAAATTTGAAACTGTATACTTCTAGGGAAAATAAAGTAGGCCTGCTTCTAAACTTCTTCGGTTTGAATATATCACATTGATGTATTTTCTTGGGTTTAACTATCGTCCAGTTATTCTAATGCACCGCTTGGACTGGTAGATACTGTTCGAGCGGGCGCGCGCGCGTGTGTCTGTATGTCTATGTTAGTGTTTCAAGTTATGTTGTGTACTTACTTATGCAACTAATACTTTGTCTCTTTCCCATCCAGTATCTCTGCCCCTATCCACGTCACTATTTTTCTCTTTTCCATCCCTCTCTCTCATCTGTCTGTCTCTGCCTCTCTCTCCCTTTCTCTCTCAGTCTTACTTTTACTTGTGCTTAATCATTGTATACAATTCAATTTTGACCCTACATTATTTTCAGAAAACTTATATTCGATTTCATTGTTTCTTCATGCAATTTACACATACTTATCTGGCATCTTTCTATCAACGGAATGTCGAAATTTTGTGTACATAATAGGGGTAATAAGGGTCTGTAGTCGTATTTTCAGGGAGCCATATGTAAAACGCAGAATGAATGCTTCGAGTTTACAACAACTGCAAATACAAAATAAGTTGCTAAATCAGATGAATTGGACATAATGCTCGACTAACAAGCAAAATGTAAAATTTGTATAATGAAAGTGAATTAGAAGGTAAAGACCGAAGCAGAAGGAATTGACATTCGTTAATGCAGTTTAGAGACATACGCTAGAAGCAATAATAATTACACCAGTATAAATAAATTAAATAGAACACCTATTTCTGCCTAAAGCCTAAAACCTACAATTTATGTTTATAAACTAAAGTATCGGCAAATGACGGTGGAAGGACGGAAGAAGCAAATAGTCTCAGACAGAGAACCATACATGTGTGAACACAAATGACATAATGAGTTGTATGCGTGCACTCTGTCACAACACAGGGTACGTCATATGCTGAATAACGAGGTGTCGCTTGTGTAGGCTGTTGTTGCAATTGTCTTTGAACATTCCTGAGTTTCGCAATAGATACGTAGACCTACATGTATATGCAAGTACGTACATGAATTCATAAATATGTAGACATACCTTCGGGTACCAGTCATAAGAAGCTTCCACTCAATACAAGACTGCCTCCTCTAAATCAACTCCTTCACATTGTCACCCTGATAACTTTGTATTACGTATTTCCAATCGTCTCTCATTTGTAACAGTTTGCTACTTAAATATTTCTACAGTTTTCATTACATGCTTGGCTTATCAATTAGTTTTGTCCACTTTAAATAGCTTTCTTATATCTGTAACTCTTGAATATGTGAGGGAAAGAGAGATAGGTAGATAGATTACAACAGGTTTTTTGTTGTTTGTGGTGTCAATCAAAAACTTATAATGTTAATAAGTTATAACACTGATTATGGTCGCCAATTAAGATTTTATTCTTGATGTATGTCTTAATTAAAATACGGTAATAATAATAATAAAATAATAATACCGAATTACAGTTAATACTTACTGAGTAATAATTCTAAAAAAAATGTAGGACTGAATATTAGCGATAATTTATATCGTAAATAAAAATCGAAAATTGTTCATATATGTTTACAATGACTTTGTTAAATAATTATAATGGTTTAATGTAATCATAATTATTAATGTAAATTGTTAGTGATCGACACCCTATAATTAGAGATAAGATTCTCAATTTTGGGATATTTCAAATGGTAATGACTTTCACTGAATTAAGTGATTAACATTAAATAAGTTATAATAACCTTAATTAGTTGATGGGAGTGTTCCTTCTCCGGATTCTCGGGATTGGTACATCCAGGCGATGATTTCTGAAGAGATGATTCACTCACGGCATTGACGGTTAAATAATTTAGCACGTAGCGGTTTTTGGAATAAAACTGTATAACTTTAAGTAAAAACTGAATAAAAGTTTATTTGGTAACTGTAAATTGTGGCTCAACCAGTGGCGTATCTGGACTTTGGCCTTGAAGGGGGGTCGGCTTCATATAAAAGAAAAAAACAAGTTAAGACTAATCAACATTAGTATATTTAATGTTACTGAAATCAGTTCCATTAAAGTAAATAATAATAACACAATAAACATATGCGTTACTGAAACATTGTTTACAAAATACTTAGTAACTGAACTGATTTTCCTACATTTCATATTTAAAACGTATACGGTAATGCTGTGTAATAAATCTGTTTGCATATTTAAAGAGGAGTGACTACTATTTTACTGTAAACAGCTGAAAAACTAATAAAACAGCCTAAAAATTCAGAGATTAATTAACAAAATTCGTCAACTTTTCGACCCTCTGGGGAGTCTGGGAAAACTGTAATAGGCGAAACATAGGCTGAACAAAAATTTTCCTTACATTAGCATGAGAAAGCATAGAAGTACCGGGTCCCCTTAAGTTCTGCTCAAACTCCAGTTGACTGATCATGTCAGTGATGATGAGCATAATCAAAGGAAAATTAGGAAAGGAGAATTGTTTCCTTCTGGCATGAAATTTTAAATAAAAATGAAATTAGTATGTATGACTGTGAAAACATCACAAATTATATAATTACTGCAAGAAACATCGAGTTACTTATATAGAAAATGATATATATTGTGAATAGACGAGTACGTGCGTCTCGTTCGTTTCACGCAATGTAAGCCAATTTGTTAATAAGAACGGGTATGCCTCTCTGTCTCTCCTCTCTTTGATTGTGGTAATTTAATTCAATTTCTGAGATATCTGGAGTTGTGGGATATAGTAATCTCGTTAATTAATATTAACTTATCTCTCTAATTAAAATACCAGTGTTAGTGTGACTGTAACTTAAATAATTAGTGTTTTATTCTAAAATCTCGTTCAGCCCTAGTATACCTTGCAGAGAATTATTGAAATTTCGTATTTAATGCTACTCTCTTTGGTGTCGGAGAATTCCGCAACAAGCGCTGCAGTTCCGGAACAACGAAACTTATAGGTTAATTCACCGTTTATGGCAACCAATTATTATACACTTAGTCTGTTACTTTTTATTCCCAACTCATTAAATAATACCCCAAATAATAAGATCCTGAAATTATACAAGGTTTCTTTATTAATTCACTCTGTTAACATTAAATAAGATTGGTTCTAACTGGCATACGAAAGGCTATATGTTGCGTGAATCGATTATTGTTCGGTTCAATATTTTATTTTAGATTCAGTTATATATTGTGTTTTTTATAATTAATTTAATTCAGGGTGTGAAGGTTCTTGTAACTGTGGGGAAGATTAAAAATACATAGATAAGAATGCAAGATATTACAAATTTAAAGTGTTGTGTTGTTTAATATGATTTATACAATTATAAATTACCAGACTTAGAACGAAGCAACTCGGGCAGGCAGTTGGTTTTTAACCTCGTGTCGCTCAGAATGGATATGATTTTCTTTATTCTTTTCTTCGGTTCAATAAAGTGGAATCCTTGTCCTGATTAACTCGGAAATACAGCTCCCTTGGTTTATTTACGGCCAGACTGGTGGTTGTTCTTCTGCAAATTCTGGATCCAAATACGTTCTTCTATCGTATGAAGTAACTAGTGATGTTCCATGTATTTAAAAGGTTAGGATTTTCAATGTGGTGTGTAGTATTAGTTCGTTACACAGTTGATTCTTTATATTGGATTAATATTTCATTAATTCTTTTTATGATATTGGACAATCCAAGTCCTTCCTTGTGGAACTCAGTTATTTATTATTATGAGACGATACTATTATATAATTTGGTTAAATTTTGCTGGCATAATTCAAGACAATCATTATTAAAATATTGTGGTTTGTAAATGTATCGAAATAATTTAGAATAGTTGAATTACATTAACCATTTCTTTGGTTTTTAATCTCATCACGTTCAGATCATAAAATGCAATAATTAAAATCAACAACTTATATTCATTTCTGTTGTCCCTAGCAACAAATTTATTTTTATTCTTTTTCAATGTTTTGTATGTAGTGATTATTTCATATATTTTTCTTCCAATCCTTATTAAACTTCCATTATATCGGAATATAACTTTATTTATAGTTTGTTTACTAATTTCTACATATATTCTGCTGGTTTTTTGATCTTAGTCTGTTTCTTTTTATATTTATTATTTTTCCGATATCAAACGTTATCAATCGATATCATTGCACTATGGCATTATCATAATTTGTTTATATTGAGTTGGTTTATTATATATTATTAATTATCAACTGTTTTTTTCTAACTCCTTGAACTGTATTCATTAAGTATTATTAACTTGCGTACCTAACCTTTATGTTATGAGTTGTTATATAGTGTTATTGGCTGTTAGGCCTTTCATTGTATATGGACCTACCTTTGATTATAACTGGTGAACAACTATAGCCTTTTTACATAAGTTTATACACATAAACAAACCTTAACTATTTACATTTACACAAATAATTATTCTTTTTATAACTAATAACAACTTTATCTTGATCTATGGATCACATATAAGAAAATTGAGATCCATTAACACTAATTAACTGCTTTCCTACACCCTTCTATAACAGTAATCAAATAATACATTTTGCTTCATTACTTTCTAATACTTCAACAAGTAATTTGCATAATCTAACACAAACTTTAACATAACATTCATGGTAACAAAATAACATCATTCAATTCAGAATCCTTACTTTCTATTACTGTAATATAAATTATTGACTCGCTTTTATCTAATTTCACTGTCATTTACTTTGACATTTTCTGTATTGGTTTCTTTTTTTACAATTCTTATCAGTATATTAAATTTATTTACGTTTTACCGAACATGGATTTCTTACTATTGTCTATTTTACAGTTTTGTTTTTTATTGTTATCACTACCTTGCATCCTTATTCATTTTTACATAATTATAAATGTATTTATTAGACCTTTGTATTATCATGGGAGTTAAATATTTATTTACTCATTATATTGCTAATATTCTATTTATGTAACGTTGAGGACCGCATTTCTGTTGCGTTACAATATATATATATATATATATATATATATTGTAGCATGACAGATAAGCACATAAAAATGAATGGCGAATTGATCATTAAAATAAAGTAATAACATGTTTAAATCCGAAGAAAGCAATATAATAAAGAATTAATTCAGAGCAACCGTGCAGTACAATCATTAATATAAAGATATAAGTTCATATAAGATAAATGTTACAAGTGATGAATCATCAAAACCAATTTTAATAACTAAAAAGGTGAAAAAATATAATTCCTAGGAAGGTTAGGAGTAGGCAAGGAAGAAACCCAGAACATAACTAAACCCACAACAAAGAGAAGAAAATCTGTTGTATGAAACAAAAAGAGTAGATAAGGATGAAACCCAAAAACCCGATGATATCCACAAGAAGATGAAGAAGATACAATTATAAGAAACCAGAAGAAAAGAAGACATCAATGAAGAAACAAGAAGAAGACAGCATCCACAAGAAGAAGGAATGCTCTTGTAAAAAACACCCATACCCCAAAATAAATAAAAATAATAATAATAAAAAAGTATAACAAATTATTAATGCAAAAACCCACATGTACAATAGAGATAAGCCAAAAAAGTGTATAAAGTAAGAGTTGAAAGTGGACCGAGGTGAAATAATAATAATATCAAAGAACAAATCTTCATTGTAATCTACAAATAGATCTCTTGATTTTAGTAAGACTATATAACCATCTAGAAATAGAATCAAGGAATGTAAAGAGAACCAGTGCAAGTTTTAGTATTATAAAAAATGAACCTTATGTTTCATTATTGGTATTCACAAACTATGTAAATAATGAAATAATACAACTTTGAAGTGACTTAATTTATGTACAGAGGTAATATAATACATGTGTTTTAGGAAAGAACTGCCAATCTGTTTAAATGGCATTCATTAGAATGATTAATAAAACAAGGGCAGACACAGGATAAAAAAGTGAAGTGACAGGGTACAATTACCCAAAACCCAATTAAAACAGATAAAAACTGTTAATAAAACTTAGTATAAGGAATAGCGTATAAGATTATAGTAAATAAGGTTTTGTTTATGTAGAATAAGATATTTAAAATGTATTAGGAATAAGAAAATTTAAACAGATCAGAACCAATAACATTCGTTAATTGTAAAATATTTATTATAGGTATGATTGTGAATAATTAATTAAGATGTTAGAATGGAAAAACATTCTATATATATGATATTTGTTATGTATATATTTGAGTATAAAAAATGTCTGATTTGTTAAAGACAACTATTAATTGGAATTATTTGTTATATGTTAATAGTATGAAACATACTAATTGTTATTTTGTTTACTAGAAGAAAATGTTTAATTTATGTTACAATGTCAATGAAAGTCAGAGAGGGTATAACTCAATATGTATTATTTATAAAAATTTGTATGTAAAAACTGTTAGGAATCTAGGCCAAAAGTTAAAAACTAAACATCATCAAAACTAAGAAACTAAGTACATAAATACATTTAAACTGAAGGGATTTAGATAATGTAAATCAGAAACGAAGCCATGTAATAAGAAATATAACTAAGAAAGATTTGGTAAATTTACAGCCAGAATTATTGATATAAATGGAAATGACAGAAATCAAAAATTTGGAGAGGAGAGTCATATATTCCAACATAATATTTTAAAACTTAACCAATTCATCTAATTGAAAGAAATTAAGGGAATATAAACCTTTTATTACAATATGAGATTTAATAACCATTAATATAACTTAGTAATGGCAGAATTTGGAAAAGGACAGGAAGCTAGACCTTAAAACTTAGAATTTACAAAATGAAGGAAAAATTATCAATTTTAGATCAAAAACTTAATAAAACGGCATTATTTGGTATCAAATTACGCAGAATGAACTGAAGGATTAAATTAAGTAACAACTAGCTAATAAATTTGAAGAATAACTAAAGTATAATCAGTTATATAATGTAACTTTATTACATGCACAGGATGCAAAATAAAGTTTGAACAATGGAAGGAATAATATTGCTTTGGCTAAGGTTTTAGTCGGAGATGAAGGAAGTAAGTTAGTTAATTATTGAAGATCGTACGGGACACTTGACACGAGCAATTTACCCGTATTAACCTAGTTACGAATACTGTAATGGCGAATAATAATCTGAGACGAAAGTGAAAATCGGGAGTTGTGGTAAAAAACATTTTTTAAAGTCATACACAGTGAAATCAACATATACAAACACTGAACTAACATTATACAGCACAGAACACCAGTGGAAATAACATTTAAACTAAATAAAACAGTAATAAAACTTAACCAAAAAGTGCCTAACCGACAAAAGTGAACCTGACTTATAACTACACCAATTTTCCGAATACAACACTGAAACTGAACCAGAGACACTACACCAACACCAGAAGGAAGATTTGAAGACACCAGGACGTAAATTCACAAGGGAAACATCTTTATTTGAACACCAAAACTGCGAGGTGACGAGTTTCAATCGTGACGGCGGCCATTGCTGATTCCCAACAACTCAAATCAACACAGCCTGCTACAGCTTGCTGGACGGTTCGCAACCTATTTACTTATTTCTATACTTTAAATCGAATATATGTACTGTTATAATTAAGAATTTACCTTGTAATGTTATACTTTTCAATCTTTGGCCTATTTCTCTGACTTTCCCTAACATAGCTGTTCAAAGAACCTTTATATAAAAAATTTGTAATAACAAAACGATACCCTGAGAATCGATTTACATATCGACAAGAGTCAAAATACCTAATTGTTAATAAAATTATTAATATATTTCATATTTAAACAGTTTTTTCATTTCTAAATATAGACAATTATCACAATACTTTAATTTAATAAGAATTTACTACAAGAATATCACCACCAGAAGGAAAATAACCTCCAAAGAGAAAATAAACAAGTATCGATTGCTATTGGAGACAATCTTACAAGTGGATAGAGTTTTTAACAAATACCCAAAAGCCTATAAAACATTGAAAATAAGTGATAAAAGTTTCGGAACACCACAAAACTTAATTAATTAATTGTTCTTAATTAATTAATTAATAAAAAAAAAATTTAATTAAAAATTTTTTTTTAAAACAATTTTTATTTCTACACTAACACATATTTATATATTTTGTAACACAACACAACACTATTAAACACGTTTCGTTACAATATTACGGGCTACGTTTGACAACAAACGTTAATAATAATACAAATTAAATCGAATTTTGAAAACAGTTTCTTATTTCTACCTTATCGATATAAGATGTAATCTTATACACAGTGAAATTTATAAAATCAACGTATATAATAAGTTTTGTTTCTAGAAATGCTGAAACCAACATGGCAAGCCTACCATTTGTAGTGAAATCATGTTAATGAGTAAAACTTTACAATAGTGTCACATTTAAATTCCGTTTTCAGTTTACAACTAAATTACGCTGGTATCTAATTTCTCGTTGCTAGACAAATTTTTATTACAGGACGCTGGAACTTAACAATAAGTCGTGGGCCTATGCAACCGTTAGTATTAGCAAGCGAAGTAAATCACAAAATTTTGACTGCCGGTTTTGGCAAGCATCTTATATAGGACAACGAATTTTAAGTACCATTGAAAATGTCATTTTTGGAAAATTTAAAACTCATTCCAGGCGGGTTTACATAAATAATGCAACACTTTACCGCGCCAGAAATTGTCGGATGGGCGCAGACGATCGCTTGCAAATTGTTTTATTTGTTGGACAACACGTATGTAAAATGTATAAAAATATATCTTGATTCATAAGGCATTACCTTCTGAATTCCAGAAACAAATGCCATCGGGATAATGAATGAGGCAACAATTAAACAGCATTGAACGCATATTGTGAGAAATGGCTGCTGCTATACTAACGTAGCCATGAGAGACTGTGGTTGCAAGTCTCTGCCGTTAATGCCATTACCTGACATAATTCAATGTAAACGTAAACGTCAATGCCATTACCTGTGGAACTGCAGCAAGTCTGTATCAACTGTGCTCAGTCGGGTAGAAAGCGTGTACGTACCTATTACGTATGAAAACTATAGTTACATGTATGATAACTATAAAAACCTAAGTATAAAAACATTAAGTTATATGAAATATTATTATTCCTCTTGTTATATTGATATATACTGAACAGATGGCAGTATATTGAATCTTTAATCAGTTTCTTCGGTACTTTCCCAGTATCCGTAGCCTACTACATTTTCGATGTTTGGAAATTGCGTTAGTATCGATGTACCACGATGTGGAAACGAAGAAGTGTACTAATTATAAATTATCCTATTTCTTAATGTAAACTGAAAATACATAATGTTTTCATTTGTGAGATTAGATAATAATGCTTTTGGTTTTTAGTTTACTGCTTAAAGACATATAAACCATGGAAAAATATAACATTAATGTGTATACACAATGCTTATAATAGAGTAACATTTTAAATAGAGAACCAAATGTTTTTAACAAAACAACAACAGAAAATGTAAAGTGCAAAATACAATTATTTCTTAATATTAGATTGAAACGAAAAAACAGAGTATTTATAAATGAAAACTAGGCCTGTTATGTAGAGTCTCGAAAACTTCACTGCAAGCGAATTTTGTGAGAAACACAAAAAACGGAAACATGTAGTACACCCTCACTTACTTCTTGTTGGTAGCTTTTCCAGTGGCTGCACAAAAACCGAGTATTAGTGGGAAAATGACTATTAGTGAAAAACGAGTTGTACCACAAAATGGGAGACATGTAGGCTAAGCTAACAGGTAAGGGTTGCCCTTCCGCCACCCCGTCTTACTTCGAGTTGGTTCTTTTAAGTGGTTTTCACTAAAAGGGAGTATTGTTTTAGGGAACATAAGGGAACATATTGATTTCCATGTGTACTTTAAATTTACATGTTAACCTAACAACATTAACTTATGGCGTCACAGAAACACATCAGAGGTATACGCCAGAAACATTTTTCGTAAAAAATGTGTCAATGGAAAAAGATTGTAATAGTCAGCAAGCTATTATATAACACACACAAATAAATTTTCACGATTTCTATTATCTATAAAAACGTACATATTGATGCCAATAATAGCACAATCGAAATATCGGATACGATTACTAGGAAAGTACCGCTTCTTCATAGACTACTGTTTCCAAACTGACAACGAATGGAGAGAGACGTGTAAAACAACCGGCAGACAATTCCGTATCGTCGTAAATGCATTTTGAGAATTGTTTCATTAACTCATGCAATTCATATTCTACAGTGATAGCTTTGAGACACTCTATTGTTGAGGTCAAAGCTTCTAATGTGCATTTTATCGATCTTATGATGATGTCAGTAAACGGAAAACAAATGCACGTACGCGTAGAGGCTTGCACAGTCGCTCACACGAATTGAGCATACAGTTAGCTTTGCGATTAAATAATGTATGCTGAATAAACAACAGTTAACTGTATGTGGTCGATACAGCACATGCTGAAGGACGTAAAAGTGAATGATCAGAGGGCGCAGACTTCCTTAATGTGACCTTTTAACCCGGAGTTTTTTACACTGAATTGGCTACAACCTTCATATTTGTGGCATACGTTTACGATATATACATACGGTATATACATAAGTGCCACTTCTACAGGCCTACAAGAAATAATAGGTATAACAACATTGGATATAACGACAAACCGTTTGTAGTGAGTAGGATTTGCCCACACTATACAAACTTTTCTCTGTTATAGCGTCTAGCGTCTAACATATTGGCAAACTGACTTTCGTTGTATACTACGTTTGCCTTTGTACGATATTACTATTTAGAAAGAAAGGACATTTTCTTTTTTATTTCAGCTGCTCTGAGTAAACCGCAGTGTCTCCTACAGAAACAGTCTCATACTGGTAGTCCAGAAGCATCCTTGTTCACTTCAGAGCACTTCAAAGAAATTCAAATGTCTCCATTAACGGACCAGTTCCCAGACAAAACGTATAGAGTTTATAGCAAGTTTGGAACTAGATTTCTAACCGCGTTCCTCTCGGATTCGTAGCTTAGAGAAATAGCTTCCATTGCAATTTTTACTTTCCACACTGTTTCGACATGCAGATGAAAACAGAAGTATTATTTTTTATCGGTATAGCTTTTGTTTTAGACGATTCGATTGACATCGATATAGACGATTTACTTGTGCGCCACATTTCAAACTGGATCATGTAAAGTATGGCGGGAGTCGACACAGTGGTAGTGTTGACGATTCATAACAGCAACGGCTGTGATGCGATCGTGGAATCGAGTCAAGGTCACCACTCGGTATTCCTGGCCACCCCTATCGCTGTTGACAATAATACAGCGATCTTATGTGGCATACCTGAACCAGACAAGTAGCAAAATCGCGCACGCATGCGCGCGATCTCGCACACACTATGATCCTGTCTCCATCATTAAACGGCGGTTCACCACCGTTCGTAGTTAATAGCTGACTGACTTTTTTTGTATTTTAAAAGTTGGATATGTGTGTGAGTGTGTGTGTGTTTTAAATCTTTTCTTTGTTCCTCGCTGCAATGAAAGAGGTCATGTTCTCAACTCACCTACTGTTTTCGTTTCAACTGGCTACACTCTTCGCACATGCACGTGATTTATGTTCACTTGCTCAACGGTTATACGGAACATAATGTTAACTCCGACTCATGAAAGGTAACATTCGCTTATTTTCTTAGGGAGAAGAATGTTTAACGTCAGATTAGTAACATACTTTTTGATCACAGTAGGAATGAAACCTGTGACAGCCAATTATATTCACTGCATCTCGGACAATCCATTAGCTGATAACGTTCACGTAAAAAAAAAAAAAAAATTGAAACCAAACACCCACACCAGCTTGTATATATTTCAACATTTTAACGCATAACACACACACACACACACACACACACACACACACACACACACTCATTACAATTGTGTGTCTCAGTATAATTGATGTCTTTTACAACAGTGTATAGCCTGTTACGTCTTGAAACGTTTTAACTATAAAAATTATAGTATGTTTTTAGACCGAGGTTAAACAGTCAAGGACAGGCTGACTGTTATAAAATATAAAAGTTGAACATCGTCGCAGTGTTATGCAAGACTTTCATTCCAGCAGAGGGAGAACGATTTCAAGATAAAAAAGAGACACGCCGAGTTAATCTGAAAATATTCTTCCGTCCTCTCGTTAAAGAACACACAGCTGCACCGTTATGCACATTCAGCAAGCGAAGTAATTTATTTAAGAAATCCAGTCTGACAATTGTAATATGATAATTAAATTAAAGTGTTCTGAAGAAAAAGATATTTCTTTTATTATTTATTTTAGAAGAATATTTTAATAATTATAGTTTTTTTTAGTAACTGCAAACTAAACTTTCAAGTTTCGCAGTGACTGTCGCGTAGTTCTACCAGTGTAAATATTTTACAGACATCGGGCTCACAGTTTTTGGCACTCTGATAGAAACTTATACGACGATTGTTCTGAAATCTCGTTACTTTCGAAAAAATCGAACTATTCGTATACCTTCTGAAGCATACATTTTAATAACAGAGGAAATATAAACAACATTTTAAGAATTCGCTAAATTCAAATGAGAGGCTTAAATTTTTATAACTTGGGATCTCCCTTGTAACTGCAGAATGTGAAACACAATAATAATCCACTATCTATAAATGTCTCGTTTGAGGATCTAATATTTCTTCAAAGAACTGCTGACTAGCGACCAATGTGCAGTTAGTAATTTGTTGCACCATGGTAAGTTTGTAGGACTCCAAGTGTAAACGTTTACGTAATACGCGCCAAACGAACTATATCCACTGTAGACGTCAACAGTTTATTCAAAACAAGCTATTCTACTGGTACGCTGGACTGTATCGAAAATACTAGTCTTGTGAGCACGCCTACTTGTGAAGTTTCATCATCACTTCTGAGGTTATTAACAAATTTCCTTTTAAATAAGTTTACTACAGAATTCTCGGTAGCAAGTCGCTAAATGTCAAATTCTATAAGTAATATCGTTAAATGTTTTCCTGTCCGTTGTAGCTACGGTATTTCCTGTGCATGTACTAACGGTAGATGTATTTTAACAGAATGTATTCAGTGACGTTTACCTGCCTCTTAACCCCTGACCCCTTATCTCGCTAACATTTATTCTGACCTCAATTCACAGGTTAATGCCTTGTTAATCGAGCTATGCTCTGATACATATTTAAGTACCTTGTATAGCGAGTAAAACAATTAGCCACGTTTTGTCTAGAATTTACCTTTGAACCTCGAAGCAAAATATCTTTACGGCTCACCTCGCGTCTTGTACGATAAACAAGACTTTTGCGAATATATTACATACTGTATGTTATTCACATGGTAGTTTAATATATTAGTATATATTTCTCACATATAAATTTAACATAAAACTTTTCTCACAAGAATTCTGATTTTATTAAGTAACTGTTTCTTCAAACAACATTGTGTGTGTGTGTGTGTGTGTGTGCGCGCGCGCGCGCGCGAAACATGGAGGGAGAGTACGCTTTATGTTTTTATTTGCATCAGATCCTCGTCCTTTTTCGCTTCTATGAGACAAATCTAGTGTGTGTTTAAAAACGAAAGCAAAGCGACGTGAGAGTCATCGAGACAAGTTTCTATATGTAGGCCCAGATTGTTATTTTTCTTTCCTACAACGACATTAGGCCTTACGATCTACTCCGCCTTCTAAAGACCGTCCCAGTTTAATTTTCAGTACCTGACCATCTCTCTCTCTCTCTCTCTCTCTCTCTCTCTCTCTCTTAGTCTCTCCAAGCGTCCAGTTCTTGCTGATCTGTATTTATCAGCCTACTCCTCTAATGTAATCCTTTCCATTCTTTCTATACAAACGAGCTTCCCCAGTCTGTTCTGTTCTAGATTTTTTCATTATTTGAAAATATGTCTAACTTTGCTTTAATCAAGTCGTTGATAATATGATCTCCTGGTTTGACATACGTAGCAATAATTCGGTTTCGAAGAAGGAGTTCAGGTTTGGTTGTTCAACTCAAAGCGGCGTCGTGGTCGCTCTTGAAGATTCAAGACTGTCGTTCGACACGCGTCTCGACTAACCTAGCGCGTGCAGTTGGCACGTTGCATTCAAGGTCGTGTTTTTGACCTAGTCTCCAGATTGTTCCAGTGTTTGTAACTACATACATTATGCTGGCAGTACGGCCGGCTTAGAAGTCAGTTGGCGATTTATTCCGTGTGGATCAAGTGATTATTGCGGATTAGTGGAAAGTGATTACTGTGTTGGTTAGTGCGGAATTGTAATAAGGTAACATTTATTGTTGAGGCTGGATAAATTTAACTTGAATTATTGTATAAGAGTGCTTTGTTGGTTTCAAATTATTGTTTGTGACTAAAGTTGGTAATTAGTGACTTCACTGGTGTCTGTTATTTTGTTTCCATTGTACAACACGACGATCAGTGTGGCAGTCATAACAATAAGAACCGTGTATTTTTTCTGCGTTGTTAACAATTTAAAGAGCCTTGATTACTATTTCCGATTCCAAAATATTAAGTTAAAAGTTTAAATAAATAATTAATTACTTATTTATTTATCTTTTCTAAAATAATGACTATGGCATACACATATAGGCCCATGGTTTACTACTAAATGTGGGGGACCATCAGTTTGAGACATGAGTTGAATGTGGGCTAAAAACAGTATTGTTCATTAGAATTAAAAATTGTTAAATCATGATAAACATGCTAAAGCAACTTCAAACAGCTACTCATGCAACTAATCATGGTAAAATTATGTTAGTGCACATACGCGGATCTTATGAGTAAAATAATAGTAAACATTTTGTTATGAAATAAATTTACTATATCCGTTACAGTCAGTCCGAATTCCATAAGCAAGGTACCATTGGATTACGAATAAGAGGGCTAATGTTTTATATTATGAAACATTTTTTGTTATAAGGAATCATTTTTACGAAACTTAGAATTACAATTTTCAATCAGCCGTCACATAAACAATTTTTTAAGATAACACTTGGGTTTGTTTTGTACTTATAAAAATTAGTACTGTTACTGTGTGTACCAAAATTTCAATTCTACAATCATCTCGGTCGGCAGCAATTAATTTAAACACACACACACACACAGAAACATGCAGACGGAAAACGAAGAGTTTTGTTGATTGGACATTTTTCCTTCAGCTGAATCATTTCCCTATGTTTGGGACCACATTTTGGGAACATTTTTATATAAACTGAACTACCTTCTATAGTGTATTAATTCAAACACGTTTTGCTACAGTTCTTTTCTTGATATATGAATTACTTCTACTACACTAGTATAAAATCAAAACTTTTTTTCTTACTTTTAACATATTTCGAAATCAAGGAGTTTCATAACAGGAGGTATGCTCAAGCAACCCGGCTGACGATGAGCATACTGACTGATGCTCGAAAAATATTCCAATCAAAAAAAAAGAACATCTTGATTGTATACTAGTGTAGTATAAGTAATTCATAAATCAAGAAAAGAACTGTAGAAAAAGTTCTTTGGTGTGTGTGTGTGTGAATTAATATTAAGATCACTAATATTAATTGTTGAATAATTATATTCAGCATCCTTTTCTGTACTTCATTTGGTATTTAGCATTTTAATGCATTGATTAGTGATGTCAAAAATTCCTTACAAAAGGATTACCATTATCTCAGCATTACCATATTTGTAAAAGACTCGATTGTAAAAGAGACGACAGGAAAGTAGGTAATCGACTGTCAAAGTGTGCGGAAGGTGAGTAGCGACTGTGAAGACGAGAGTGTTTTGTGCGCGAGAAAGACAGAGTCAGGTCGTTTGTGGTTAGTCTTTTATTTATTATACAGGCAAACTTACACAACGCGACGATACGTGTGAGAGTGACCTTGATTACCAAACCATTCTACTCTCTGCAGTTGCCGTTGTGTTTGAATTTTTTTCATCCGTTATTCAGTACGACGAGCGTAAATAAATATCAGCAAGTGTCTGTATAAATGTTACAAGTTAGAACCAGACTGTGGTCTTTCTGGTCTGAGATCTGCTTCACCTTTTGACTGACCTTTCAACTCTCCGGTTGCGCAGTTCGTTATTATTAACATACTTGACTCAGAAATCATCGCTTGTCGTTTACATAATCCGAAACGCTAAAAAACGTTTCTGTTTCCTTTTTCCTTCTTGTGCGTTTTCTTGCGGTCCAATAAAACCGATGAATCACTTCGTCCAACCGTTACTGCGTTTACCTACGCACATCGGACCGGACCTTTAGCAATACGGTAACAAACTGGCGCACAGATGTTACATAAGCGAGCAACATGAATGCTTACCGGCGCGCCGTGTTGTATACCAGATGTCCAGTGTTACTGGAACACACTGAGCTTTGGCTTTTAATTTTTATTGCAAATAGGCCCACCGTGAATGTCTATTGCGGAATTGTGGAATTGTAACGTAATAGTAAGACTTTTAGTAGACATTATAGAAACTTCAATTACCAGAAATATCCAGTAAGACAAAAGGTCCTTCTTCCCACAACATCCTTCTTCTTCGTCTTCTTCTATACTTCATGACCTAGGCTGCACTCCATATTCCGGAAACCATCTTGTACTCGGACAACCCACACTCTTTGCTGACCCCTGGGCGTATAATCCTAGTTCCGAGCTATTCTGGTTTCTGTCAGTAATAGAGTTTCTCCTAGCTGCGTTACGGGTACCACTCAGGGTTAGCTCAGTAGTGGGGCTACCATCTTAATGTTTCTAAGTTTGCATGATTTTCATTCAGGGCTACCTCCCCTAGTCTCATCCGCTGTCTCCGCTGTTACGATAAACTTCTTCCACCTTCGAGACTGTTGGCTACATAAACTCTAGAATATGAAAGGAAAATAAAGATCCCTAGCCCTTGAATTCTCTAATAGCGTCGGTGTCGGAAAAACAAGGATTTGGTCAAGAGAGACCGGCAGTATAGATTAAAGTAAGGGACTAGTTGAAGCAAATGAAGGGTCCAGGCAGACACCCCGGGCCTGACACACCCGTACTGATAAGGTGTACGAGTCTCTGCGGTCCTAAAATATCCAAATGTGAAAAACGTCTAATAAGCGAAATTCCTAATTAGGCCTGTATAAAATGTCTATAAAAGTCAAGTATTCTGTTTCGCTGAGCAGATTTTAAACGGTTTATGCGAAGACGTAAGTTATGAGGCAGAGCCGATAGCCAGTTATGGAGAACGAATATACATAAGGGGGATACCACAGAGTGGCAGGGGACGAGTTGTTTTTCTTTTGGAATACGTTTTTCATCTTAATTTTTTCATTTATCGCCAACAGAGCGCAACAGACTAACAATGCCGTCGATGGGTTCAAAGTTTCTAATCTCAACACGCATTCGTATGAAACTTACCGGGTTACAGAAGTTGATAAAAAAAGGTCAAAGATGCAATGGTAGACTAATAACTCGATTTAAAGCTGGTTAGCACATCCAGTGAAACGAATCTACCAAGAATATCAAAGGCAAGTGGAAGCAATCGTCAGAAATTATCACGCTTACAAGGACGGTGGGAAAATTGCAGTTTACCTAAGGTCACTAAGTTATGAATTTAATATGAAACAGAGACACGGAAGAGAAAATGAAGATGTTTAAGGGATATAGATACTTATGTCTTACAACGCCGTTAACTATCTTTAAATTATTATAAAAATAAATACCTAGGACAATTAAAAATTTTAAGTTCACTTTCTTCATACGTAATATGTAAATCCAGAATTCAGATCCAAATTTGTAGACATAAGGTAGCAGACATTGTGTACTGCGGGACGTTTCTTCAGCAGACGTAACGTATCGAACCAAGTGTCACTGGACGTAATACTTTAACCATTACGGCCACTGGAAATTATTTTTCTTTCTTTTTTTTTTATTTGCACTAAGTGACTGTGTACGCCCAGTATCGGCTGAATTGGTGGGAACATCTTTGCCGAATGAATGACTGCAGCATCCCCAAACAACTAT
Source organism: Magicicada septendecula (assembly GCA_034769895.1). NCBI lineage: Eukaryota > Metazoa > Arthropoda > Insecta > Hemiptera > Cicadidae > Magicicada > Magicicada septendecula. The sequence goes on along the minus strand of CM068368.1, from coordinate 171,929,379 downwards.
GGAACTATAAGCCCAGGGGACGGAGAGGTGAGGGACGTCCGAGGAAGCGCTGGAGTGGCCAGCTGTAATCTTTGCCTATTTGAGACCGGAACAAACCATCCCTGTTTTAATCCTTGAAGACTACCTCTTCTCTACTTTCATACGAAGACATAACCTCAAAAACTAGGATAAATACTTGAATCATCCCTCAGCAATCGACAGGGGCAGATCCAGGAAGCATTTCTGGGGGGGGGGAGTTGACTTTTGATGGGGAGAATACGAAAAATTGGACTATTCTTTAATGATCTAAAGTATAAATGATAGAGATAAGTGAAGATGAAAATACAGCATGTTATTATCAACACAGTAAGTTTATAACGTACAAGTATGCAGGCATATTTGTTCATTGTTCTTTTAACAATATTCACTTACAGTTTAAAATACACACTACTCATTTATGGTGCGTATCAAACAAAAATTAACATACTGGTAAGATACAGTTAAACAATTTAAAGTAATTTTATAATAGCAGCATGAATCTACATAACGTGATAGGAATTTTGACAATTTTCACAATTACAAAACAAAGAAGAAACTTTCGTATAATCTGACCGTTTGGGGGGAAAATTCCCCTCCCCCATTGATCCGCGACTGGCAATCAGGCAACTAGCAATGTTTACATTTCACTGTACACGGTAGAAATTACCATAGCATATAGCGTATCCCAATTAAAAATGTTCGTACTCGCGTAAATAATTAGTCAGCTGCGCCAATGGTTAAAGTGTCAACTAATTTTTAAACACATAATTTAGCATCATAATAAATTATTCTTCCCTGTAGCTATTTGCGCAAGATCATAAACGGCTAACAGAAGATTATCTTCAATAATCGATTGAAGATAATCAACGTTCTACTATATAAGACTGCTGAATTACACTTATTAAATTACTGTCATAAATCGAAAGTCAGTAGAGTCTGGTCATTTGGTCCACACTGGAGTTAGTGTTTTGACCCCGTTAAGCATCTGCCCAAATATAGTGGTCACGTGGATTAGTTAATATGATTTAAGCGAAATGACTGGAATATTTTTTAAAATATTTTAAAAATAAGTCAGAGCTGAATATTTAATATTTTATGTCTTCATGCGACATGAAAATCTGATTCCTGACAATCTGAAAATTTAATTATAACCTTCAATCGGGTGATAGGAGAAAGAAGACTAATTTCAAGAATTATTGTATTACCGCATTCACGTGTCCCAATTGAACGACATGCTAACCCATTTAAGTGAATAAAATTGGAGTCAGTTTCTTCGTTTGAAGTTCTTTGAGCTTTGTCTTAAATGATCAACTGGTCTGCTCAACGGATGGGCCAAATTACCGAAATCGACTGTATCTTCGAAAATCGTTGAAATCTTGTGAAAACTACCCAGAGCTCATAACGCATGTAAGCTGCTAAGTAAGTTCCGGGTCAGTGAGAACATCTTGGGGAATGAAGTCAAGCCCGTGTGACGAATAAAATTAACTGTGACGACGTGTGTGTAAATACGACATACGTCACTGAAGAAGCAATGAGCGCGTCAATTCGGCCGTGAACAAGAACAATGGAACATCACTTGAATTTTGTTAACAGAGACTCCCATCATTCACACAAAAGCCCGTTTAGGAATTTATATTACAACCTTTTAAGAAACCGTTGTGACCTGACGAGTTTATTTCGGTACAATCCAAGAGTTGAGCAATGCTGCTGACTCATGTACCTTACACCCAATCAAGAAAATAGAAAAAATATTGTTACAAGTTATAAATTATCACATTATCGTTTTCGAATACAAAGCTGTACGCTGAAGACAACATATTTGCATCGACATTATGTTCAACGTAAAAATGTATGAAACTGTAAATAATATATAATGCAAGAACTTCATATCTATAAACATTTTTACTGTTAGCTAGAAAACACACTATATCTATAACATTTGATATTCCATTTTGATTTCAGAACTAAATATAATTGTTTTGTTTGTATTACTGCCTCGTTCTGAGTGATGTCGGAAATCAGATCAACCGTTGTCACTCGTTACGATTTTTTAGCGCCACCCATATAATTGCGTTGTTGACACGTTTCTACATGCACTTAAATAAATAAAGGACAGCAGAATGGCGACGATACCAGGGACGATCCGTACTAACTGTGGAAACGCCGCGTCCATATAGATTTAACGCGATTACGTCATATACAGATGAAATAGTAAGCATGAAACGGTTCGAGCAGGTCGTAGTGGATGACAGGGTAGGCAGTGTATGACGTAGGGTGTGGGGTGACCAACCGTGACACACAACCATGTGACAACCAACCATGTAGCTGTTCTGAACACAAAATGATTGGACGGAGAACAACGCGTCGAAGCTACGCATGCGCGATGACACCTTTGACACTGCGCATTATCACACCTGCTTCATGTCTAATTACTTTAGCTGCACTAATGGAACAATCTGATTGGTGTAGACAGGCAGTGCGCAGCTTATAAGAAAACTCGCTTTTATACGATGTCATTCCAATTGTACTCGTTTGATCGCGACATTTTATACTCGATTGTAAGGGACGAAGAAATCTATGAATCAGAAAATTTTAGTATCTTGTGTCAATGTAATACACCAGACGTCGATGTAAATATCCCTGTACGTGAGCACAGGCACAGGCGATATCGGCGTTTTGCAATAAACGTGTCTCTGGGCACAAGTTAGAGTCAGGTATTAAAGCACGTGGGAGAACATATGAACAATCACTATTAGAGAGACGTTCCTCGTTTTAGAAAGCCATGTACACATTGATCTTAAAACTGCTGAAATCCTGAACACGATAAAGGCATGGAAATTAGAAAAATTCGGACACGTGATGGAACATGATAATTACCGAGGTAAATACATCGTTAAGGATAAAGTAGAAGATGAACTACGACCTAACTGGCTACAAAATTAGGCGACTGATGTAAGCTTTTCGCCGACAGCTTATTCCAAAGAGCTGCCATAAAATACATATTTCATTGTCGGTAACCGCTGTTCTGCCACCCGTGGCACATGAGGGACGCGAAGAAGAAGTAAATAATGATTATTATTATTATATACTGAAAACTAAAACGGAAATTCTCTGACTCGTCTTATTTTGACTTGCCGCAAACATTTCACGAAGTAGATTAATTATGTAAATCTTAGTGTCTAAATTTTCTTGTCAGAGTCTCTTCAATAACTCACTTTAAAATCTCTAGTTCTAATACCGTATTTCAAGTGAGTGCGAACGCTACTCAAAAAAGTATTATTATATGTAATAATAAAATTTGTTATTTTGTTATTATGTAACAATAAAGCATAACAGATTATGTAGTAATTATTTAATGTCATTTCGGGTTATAATTCCACAGTTGTTTGGGGATACGGTAATCATCCATTCGGTTAAGATGGTCCAAAATAATATTGGGAAATATTCATTAAATATAAACTCAATTTAATGTTTACTTCATCTGTTTCTACAACCGGGAATCCTAAGTACCTAATTATACTTAAACTACAGTTTCATGTAACATACAAGTCGGGGAGTTTAATGTTTAAAAGTATAGAGACTAGTGAAAATCATATAAAGGTAATAGCCCAATTAAGAAATTATTATCTTTTGTTGGCTTGACAAAATCTGCACTTGTAGACTAAGTGCACCTTCTCCTTGAAGGTCTGGAGGTCAAGGTTGACCCTCAGTCACGAAGCCTGATCACAGACGATAAAATTCCTTTCGAAGACTGTAAAAATGTCGGTAAACGCTCAGTGTTAAGGTTACGCTGAATGTCTGACGCATAAAACCAACGATCGTTGCATAAAACCAACAGTTGAGTTTCTGAACGTGTAATTACCATTCACGTGAACCAGTTCCATTCAACAAGTGGAGTATTTAGTATTGTGCCTTATTATAGATGCACAGTGCAAATCGTATTTACACCGCAAATAAAGTAAATATCTTTGAAACAGTCCTTGGTGAGCATGACATCAGTGATTTCCTTGTAGTGACAGGACAGAATTTTTACATTCAAAGATGAAAAGAATAATACTTTGCACAATAAACAAAAAACGTCAATTAATATAAAATTTTTATAATAATAATAATGGCTTCCGTGTGTACCACCTGAAGTAGTGTAGGAGAAGGCAGGGTAGGCTGCCTTATGTGAGCCGTACGGCATACAAGGAAGGCACTACGCTTCAGCCGCCCATTATTATCCCCAGGATGTTATCCCAGGTACTCATTTTCAACAGGCTGAGTCGACCCGGGGCCTGATTTTATGGTGCGGGCCCGGGAATTGAACCCGGGGCCTCTAGATTAGTAGCTAGGTGCCATACCCACTGGTCTACTGAGCCGCCTTAAAATGTATTCTTATTAAAATGTAAAAATATTAATCAACAATTGGTAAAGATAATCCAAAGTAAAGATTCAAGATTGGTAACAATCAAGAATTGGAATGTGGTATTCCAAAAATAATAAGCCTAAACTGCAAATAATAAAAATCCTTCACTTATTATTATTAGTATTGAATTCTTCGTTAATACTAAATTAATTAAAGCAACATAGGTACGGAAATGTAATACCATACATTCAATACGACATAACATCTAAGTTCTCATTGAAAACAGAAGTTAGATCAGAAAATCACAGTTCAGGCCAGGGTCTAAGTATTTAGGAAAGAATAAACGTGTTTTTGACCGCCTCCTAAAACGATTTCCCAATTATACAGCAATAATCTATAAACGAATTGGTCATAATTTGAAGCAGACATACATATTAAGAACCGAATGTTTAAATGTCGATAGCGTGTTTTATTTTTTATTCATGTTTACTAGAATTTGAGGTTTTCTTTAACGCGATGTTCAACAATTGTCTACTCGCATAAAACTAAAATAAACACAATTCTAAAATTGCTACAAATCAGATATTAGAATTCAAAGACAGAATATTAGGTTACAGTTGTATCTTAACAATTAAATTATTATCATTAATTATTAGCTGCTTTAATATTTGTAGCGGTGTCTGAAATTAATTTAAAACCAAATTACTTTTCATTGAAAGCAATATACCGTTGATGGAACTGTTAAAAGAAAGGCTAATTACTAAATCCATTACAGGCAGAAACTTAAAGGTACATAAAATTATTGATATATTCTATCTGACTATAGTGTGTGTGACAGAGTGTGACAATAAAATGGCATTTTCGAATGTAACAAAACTGATACTTTGTTTAATTGTAACAATATTATAAACACATACGTACACTTCACTGCCTTCATTTGGACGCTAAACTGACCTGGAAATACCACATAAAACAGAAAACAAAACAACTAGATTTAATACTTAAGGCAATTAACTGGCTGACAGGCGGAAAATGTAATCTATCTTTAGGCAACAATCTTCATTTCTATAAAACTGTCCTTAAACCCATATGGCCTTATGGAAGCGAGCTTTGGGGCTGCGCCACCAAATCTAACATAGCAATCATAAAGCGATGCCAATCAAAGCTCCTACGAGCTATCGCGGATGCCGTTTTTACTACCGTCGTAACCCACTGCCACTTCTACAGCGTGCAATCTACAGAAGATTGACAACACTTTGGCTATCCGACAATACTAGAAGCCATCTGACTTTAAGGACCACGAGGTGACATCGCTGAATAAAACACCTCTTCCCGCCATCTAGTTGTACAGCTCCTATGTGTGTACACTAATCAGCAGATTAGCTTAAAGAATGCATTTTTCTGATTGCTAATAAATAAATATACACTGCATTCTTAAACACTGCCATTTGTGAAATATGGAGGGTCAAATTCATGTCTTAAATATTATTTCCTGCAGATGACCATTATTTCAAATTTACACAAGTACATTGTGGCACGGATATCGTCCATGACACTTCTAACATCTCGACAGGAATGTTTCTTATCTCTGTGCGGATACTGATTTTGAGTACATCAATGGTGTGTGGGCGTGTTGTATACACCATGTGTATAAGATGTCCCCAAAGAAAATAATCACTAACTGACAAATCTGCTGATCTGGCGATAGGAGGGGGCACAAATTGTCACAATGACGATGCGGTTTCCGAAAAGTCGGTGAAATTCTCGCACAGTGAGACATAACGGCGTCTTACTGAAAGCAAAATGGCAAGTGTGAAGGGATGCATGCAAGTTGAGGTGGGACGAATGCGTCTATTATGTCGGCACACTTGTCAGGTGTTAAGTGGTTGCTTGTCCACGCTCATCCATCTTTGAAAAACGAGCTAGTTACCGAGTATTCCACACAACATATTGTGACTCTCTGATTGTGTAACGGGTGTTGACGCAATTGTCGAGAATTACCGTCTGACCAGTAATTCACTCACAACATTAGTAGGATGAAAGTGAGCCTCGTCACTTGTTTACAGCAATCGTAAGACATCGCGTTGTACAATCCTGCATTATAGCCAAAAGCGCCACACAGATTTTCTATACGCTGTTCATAGCCATTTTCACTTAGGGCCTACCTGACGTACAATCCGTACCATGTGCATGTGCGTTGTAGCTTTAAACCGTCCTGTAAGATTCTATGTACACTATCACTTGAGGTGTCCCACTATTGAAGAAATTCGCCTCACGGAAGTTTTCCGACTGAGTTACAGCGCTTTGCATTCCCTGTATTCTAGACCTACCTTTAGAATTTTGCTACCCTCCACTTTCCGTAGCTTCAAAATGTTTCACCCATAACCTGATTGCATGTTCAGATAGAATACGGTCATGCCTCCGAGATTGAAATAACACTTGTTTTCTCGTCTAGCAACCGCAACGCAGTCAATATTTTTGTTAAATTACTTAAAAGTAACAGCAGGTTGGGTTCCTCTCCATTGATTTCTTTCTCTGCAAATGGCGACGCATGGTGAAGCGGTCAACAATCAATAAGTGTTACCAACGTGGTCAGAGAAATTTTCCAAGAAATCAAAAAGTTTCGTTTTTTGTCACACTCCGTACTTTGAGAGACAAAAAAAAAAAACCGATACATTTTACAGTAATACAAATGTGCAGAAATCTCCAACGAAGAAAGGCAGCCATTTCTTCCAGCTTCTACTACTCGATGTGGTATGCTTACTAGATGTCACTATTATGATATCCGTATTAGACATTAGCAGGGAAGTAGTTGTTAAGCAAGAGTGAACATTTACACGTTTATTAGTCATTATTTTACATATTCTTCTCAAGAGATGTAAGTAATAATTTAGTATAAATTGCAAATGTCTACATCCATATTTAAATTAAAATAATAAAATAACCATGACTTTCTCCTGTCCAATGTTTCCGTTTCCTACGGTACCGTCAGCAGTGTCCATTATGTTTCCTTATTATAATTATGTTTATAATGTGTTAGTGCCTACATTTACTGAGTACATTATGTTCATTACGTGATAAAGATTAGTCTTTGAAAGGGTTTGAGAAGTGTTACGTCTGGAATGTTGTTACCTGTGGTTCTGAAATATGAACGATAGAAATGAAAGAAAAGAAATAATTGGAAGCTTAAAGATTTAGAGGGAAGTGGAAAAGATTAAATGGGTAGACAGAGTAACAGTGAGAAGATAATAAAACGGCAAAAAACAATAAGAAGTCTCCTAGTCGTAATAGAAAACGAACTAAGGATCTGCGAACCAAATAAACCAAATTATTGGCTAATACTAAACCAATAAACTAAATACCGAAGGAAAAAATGCAAAGAAAACATGTGAAAGAATAAAAATACACGTAAAGCTGACGAATCTGAAACAAGAAAAGTGACGCTGGAATTAATGACACCTTCACAAGTTGGAAAGGTATCGGTGAGCTGAAGTCGGTCATTACACAGATTTCATAATCGACGATGATGATTTACGTCTGCCACACAGTTCACAAAACAAGTATCGTCAGAAGCGCTGTAACCTTGACCCGGCATTGACCTGCTTAATTAGACCCTTGTTCATCATTATCATGTCAATCACTGTGGATCAAAACCCTTCTTGCACCGGGCTCCAAACGTCTTGTCATCTTATCTTCCGTGTTTCTACTTCTCTATTGGTATCCGGGTTATGAAGAAAAGGTTTCGAATTGGGTCAAAGGGACTTCAACGTTTATAAATATTTTAATATAAGTAAAAGTACACGTACACGAAGTGCATGTACTGTATCAAAATGCATTACCTACAACCAATGTTTACGTTCCACAAACATATTGGATGATGTGCTCTATATTTTATTTCACTTCCATGTACCGTAAGGAAATGGAAGTATGGTGATCGCGAAAAAATCGTGTTCGATGTAAGGCCAGATTCTGATTGTACTACTCACAAAACATGAAGAAAAGTCATTTTCCAAAAAGTGTGTGTAGAATATTTTCTATGGGGAACGATAACTGCCGCAAATTCAAACAGAATCGAACAATGTGCCCGAGTTGTAGATCACTTAAGGCCTATTGATTTTGGTGATGATCGGTTAAGGGAAGGGGTAGTTTAGCAACGTTTTAGGTTTTAACAACAGTAAAGTACTTAAATTTGATAAATAAAGTATCCTGAAACGAAGGTCATAATAATCAACTATAGAAAGGTCTATAACATATAAATGAAATATCTATAAATGGAAAGGGTAGTTGAAGGGGAAGGGGGTGATTTTACTTCCATGTTCCTTAAGGAAATGGAAGTATGGTGATGGCAAAAAAAATCTTGTTCGAGATTATTGCAGATTCTGATTGTACTACACTCAAAACATGAAAAAAACTCATTTTTCGAAAAGTTTGTGTGTGTGTGTGTGTGTGTGTGTGTGTGTGTGTCTGTCTGTCTTAGATTTTTTTTCTATGGCAAACGATAACAGCCGTAAATTCAAACAGAATCAAATAATTTTTTGCATACAGTCCTAATTTATAAAGTACTCACGACCTATTATTTTTGGTGAAGATCGGTTGAGGGAAAGGGGTAGTTTACCTGCAACAGTTATTTTATCAAGGGTAATTTTTTTTCTATGGCAAACGATAACGTCCGCAAATTCAAACAGAATCAAATAATGTTTCGCATACAGCCCTGAATTATAGATTTCTCAAGATCTATTGTTTTTGGTGAAGATCGGTTAAGGGAAAGGAGTAGTTTACCAGCAACGTTTTATGTATTAACAAGGGTATTTTCTATGGCAAACGATAAAAGTCGCAAATTCAAACAGAATCAAACAATACTTTGCATACAGCCCTGAATTGTAGAATTCTCAGGACCTATTGTTTTTGGTGAAGATCGGTTAAGGAAAAGTGGTAGTTTACCTGTAACGTTTTATGTTTTAACAAGGGTATTTTCTATAGCAAACGATAAGAGCCGCAAATTCAAACAGAATCAAATAATTTGTTGCATACAGCCCTGATTTGTAGAGTACTCAAGATTTATTGTTTTTGGTGAATAGCGGTTAAGGGGAAGGGGTAGTTTACTAGCAACGTTTTATGTATTAACAAGGGTATTTTCTATGGCAAACGATAAGAGCCGCAAATTCAAACAAAATCATATAAGGTTTTGGATACAGCCCTAAATTGTAGACTTCTCAAGACCTGCTGGTTTTGGTGAATATCGGTTAAGGGAATAGGGTAGTTTACCGGCAACACTTTATGTTTCAACAAGGGTAATTTTTTCTATGACGAACGATAACTGCCGTAAATGCAAACAGAATCAACTACTCTTTTGCATACCGTTTTGAATTATAAAGAACTCAAGGTCTGTTGATTTTTTTGAAGATCGGATAAGGGAAAGGGGTAGTTTACCAGCAACGTTTTATATTTTAACAAGGGTATTTACTATGGCAAACGATAAGAGCCGCAAATTCAAACAGAATCAAATAATTTTTTGCATACAGCCCTGAATTGTAGAGTACTCAAGACGTATTGTTTTTGGTGAAGATCGGTTAAGGGAAAGGGTTAGTTTACCAGCAACGTTTTTTTATCAAGGGTATTTTTTTTTCTATGGCAAACGATAACAGCCGCAAATTCAAACAGAATCAAATAATGTTTTGCATACAGCCCTGAATTATAGAGTTCTCAAGACCTTTTGGTGTTGGTGAAGATCGGTTAAGGGAAAGGGGTAGTTTACCTGCAACATTTTATGTTTTAACAAGGGTAATTTTTTATGACGAACGATAACTGCCGTAAATTCAAACAGAATCAACTACTTTTTTGCTTACAGCCCTGAATTGTAGAGTTCTCAAGACCTGTTCGTTTTGGTGAAGATCGGTTAAGGGAATAGGGTAGTTTACCGGCAACATTTTATGTTTTAACAAGGGTAGTGTTTTCAATGATGAACGATAACTGCTGTAAATTCAAATAAAATCACATAATATTTTGCATACTTTCCTGAATTGTAGAGATCTCAAGGCCTGTTGATGTTGGTGAAGATCGGTTAAGGAAAAGGGGTAGTTTACCTGCAACATGTTATGTTGTAACAAGAGAAATGTTTTCATGACGAACGATAACTGCCGCACATTCAAACAGAATCAAATATTTTTTTGCATGCATCCCTGAATTGTAGAGGACTCAAGGTCTATTGATTTTGGTGAGGATCGGTTAAGAGAAAGGGGTAGAGTACCTGTAACGTTTTATGTTTTAACAAGAGTAAAGTACTTAATTTTGATAAAGTATCCTGATAAGGAGCTCATAATAATCCACTGTAGAAACGTAGAGGAAATATCTATAAATGAGAAAGAGATTAAGTGAACGGGGTGGGGGTAATTTTCTATTAATGAAAATTATAGTTGAAGGGGGAGGGGAGAATTTTGTATATGTGTGACTACGTTATTGGCAACAAAGAAGTAGTTCTTTGTAAAAATTCCTTCCCGGGCTGTTTAGCCGTAGTCCAATGTTTTCTGCAAAACCAGACTTTTCGGCAGTGCCATCGACTGCCATCATCAGTGAAAATCGAGTGCGAAAACGTGAGGTGGTATACGTTAGTGACCACAGTACTGTGGTTAAGGCTGAAGCAATAAGTAGAAACAAGTAGTTTCCATGGAAATATTTCATTTTGAATATGATTTTAAATATAAATCTTAGAACATGGAAATCATGTATGGTTCTCCATACCGATATTTTGTATTGATGTTATAAATTTATTCGACCAAAAACTTATAAATTTCAATAAAATATTAACAATTGTTACCATTCCATGCTATGTAACCACGGATACGTAAACAAAATAATTTTTCGTTTCCAAAAATTCATAGATAACAAACGTCGCTTTCTTTCGCGTTGTTTAAATAAACGATAATTTAATTCTTTATTTTTACTTCCATGTTCCTTAAGGAAATGGAAGTATGGTGATGGCAAAAAAATCGTGTTCGAGATTATTGCAGATTCTGATTGTACTACACTCAAAACATGAAAAAAAGTCGTTTTTCGAAAAGTGTCTGTGTGTCTGTCTGTGCGTCTATCTGTGTGTCTGTCTGTCTTAGATTTTTTTTCTATGGCAAACGATAACAGCCGCAAATTCAAACAGAATCAAAAACTTGTTTGCATACAGCCCTGATTTGTAGAGTACTCACGACCTATTGTTTTTGGTGAAGATCGGTTGAGGGAAAGGGGTAGTTTACCTGCAACGGTTTTTTTTTATCAAGGGTAATTTTTTTTTTTGGCAAACGATAACAGCCGCAAATTCAAACAGAATTAAATAATGTTTCGCATACAGCCCTAAATTGTAGAGTTCTCAAGATCCGTTGATTTTGGTGAAGATCGGTTAAGGGAAAGGGGTAGTTTACCTGCAACGTTTTATGTTTTAACAAGGATATTTTCTATGGCAAACGATAACAGCCGCAAATTCAAACAGAATCAAATAATTTTTTGCATACGTCCCTGAATTGTAGAGTTCTCAAGGACTTTCGATTTTGGTGAAGATCGGTTAAGGGAAAGGGGTAGTTCACCAGCAACCTTTTACGTTTTAACAACAGTAAAGTACTTGAAAATTCATTTAAACTTTTTGAAACAATAGTAATTGTTAAAAATAAAATAATTTTGTTGCCAGGCAATAAAAATATAATTTTTTCATTTTAATGTAAATTATGTATGAGTTAATATACATGTATAAAATAATATATCGTTCGTGGCAGGCAAGCATATCTCAGTTATGTAATGTTTACGTTCCCATTTTATTATTATGACTACCGCAATAAAAAGGCAGGGAAGAAACACACACACACAAAAAATTCGCGTTATTTCTGGCCTCACTCATGTCTATTTTCTTACATTTGCACGCTTTTTAAATGGTAAGTGCCGAAACCCATACCAACATAACGCGTGCAAGCCGAAAAAGTGTCCAGCGTGGATAGCGATTTGCTTCCTGTGGATCGCTGGGCAGTGTAACTGCACGTGTTTACAGAGTAACGATTCATAGACCGACTTTTCGTCTTTAGGGAATAAACCCTCTGCAAGATGCTGAGGGTCCATGAGTGACTTCGGAGCGCTCCTTCTTTTTCGCGTGTTTGTTCTGTGAAACATACGCTGTAGATTCGCAGCTTGATAGGAACGGTGCAACTAGGAACACTGTAGCAACGCTCATTCAAATAGGAATGTTGAAAATTTTTGTCCACGGTGTACCCTCATACACACTAAACTTGCTCTGATATTTTAATTACGGACATCATAATATTAAAACTTTGGAAACTTGAGCACTACTTAATGGAGATCAAACATTAACTTATACAAGCCATTAATTTTATGCAATTTTTTATATATATATTGTACAACGTTATCGGCAACAAAGAAGTAGTTTTTGTTAAAATTCCTTCCCGGGATGTTTGGCCGTAGTCCAATGTTTTCTACAAAACCAGACGTTTCGGCAATGCCATCGACTTCCATCATCAGTGAAAATCGAGTGCGATAACGTGAGGTGGTATACGTTAGTGACCACAGTACTGTGGTTAAGGCTGAAGCAGTAAGTAGAAAGAAGTAGTTTCTATAGTAATATTTCATTTCGAAAATGATTTTAAATATAAATCTTAGAACATGGAAGTCATGTATGGTTCTCCATACCGATATTTAAATATTAACAACTAGGTACAATTCGTATTTTGATTATCTTTCTCAGCGTTGCTATTTGGTTTCGTTCTGAGTGCACATATTAAAAATAATTTTATAATTAATTAGAACATGTAAGTCATGTATGGTTCTCCATACCGATTTTTATGTATAAATTTTTACAATTCAAATTGAAACCAGACATATTTTATACGCTAAAACTATTTTCATAATAGATACGTTACCAAATTAAATCCATCACTCTGGTTACCACTTTAGCCAATGACTTATTCCCATTCATTTCAAACTACGGATTCTCTAATATGACACGAAGAGCCTTCACGAAGGAAGAGTCTTTCCTTTATTGTACTACATAAGGAAAGAAAATTTACTTAATATAACATTAAAAAATTTAATATTTTGATTAGTTAATTAATAACGAGTAACGTAATATATATATTAAATCAATAGATACCAGCAGTTCAGTCTATATATCGTATAATGTAACTCCATTATTTCTACACTACTGCATTAAAAACGTGATTAAAATTAACAGTGCTCTAAATCCACTTTTTGCTTCCTTGGCACCATATGTAAACCTAATTACCTATTTTGTAATTAATAACATATAAATATACAAAACGTATGCAGTATAATTCAATACATACAAGATAAATAAACCTAATACAATATGATATAATTTACCATTATATTATTACATGATAATATATTAAAGTACAAAAATAGTTAATTACGTTCTGTTATTAGCTGAAACGCAGTGGGCCTATTAGCTGTCTTTACAGGAATGTATTGTGTTATCTAAATTTGAATATTCGTTTAATCTTCCTTCACAACATTCTAATTTAATTTGCTCTCATTGACATTAAAATAAGAATAATTTTATATTGTTAACGTATTTATATTTTCAGCTCTATAATACTTATTTTAATATAAAGCGCAGAATTACAATTTGTAACCAATACCGTAGCTAGATAGAGCAGCCTTCGGGCAAAGGACCCTCGAACGGCAAAAAAAATTTATTTTAATGATAGGCTATTGTTTCTTAAGTAGCAAGACTGTAAAACGTCCTGATGAAATGTTCAGCTCTTATTTTAAAGATAAATAGTAGTATCTTAAAGTAATAAATAATTCTTTTATTCAAGTAATACTTTGTTACTTTATTATAAGAAAATTCCTTATGTTTTCAAACTTTTAGGCCTGCTTTCTGTACTACTTAGAATACTAATAGGTCTAATGAAAATTTAGTTGCTGCAAAATATTGTATTTTTTATCATTATCATAAATAAATTTATTTAAAATTACCTAATATCGTGCTTTTCAAACTTCCATAACAAATTCTTAGAAGTTCAATTATAAATTTAGTCTGTTGTCTGGAATATAACGAAAATTTGGTAAGTAGAAAGGAACTTAATATTTCAAAGAAATGTGAAAGGTGTCTTCAATCCGGAGGGGGGTCTTTGATGGGGGGCCCCATTTTAGGTTTCTGCTCCAGGGCCCCGAAGGGCCTAAGGCTTTGTTTGTAACAGGTTTGTAGATACGTCTGTAATCCTTATAAGTGAGCTTCGCATTTTTCTTGTAAAATGATTTGTCGCATTGACTATCGAGTAAAATTAAAAATTCAGAAAGCATCGTCTTTTAGAGAAAATCATTAGACAGTTAGAGGAGCCTCCTCCACTAGTGGATAACGTTCCCACCTTGGTGAGAAATGTTGGTTGTAAATGTTGGAAATATGCGAAAGGTTGCTGGTTCGGATCCCGCGAGAGGTCTAAACGGTGACTAGACCTCAATATCGTGGACCCCAACTGAGTGCCTGTTATACACATTGCCTCCCGGCAGAGAAAATTAGAATATCAGATAGCGACTAAGCAGACCCACTCTCTTGGATTTCGTTGTCCATGACGTGTCCGTTACTTAACTAAATATCACTATAATATTGACGACTCGGAACACAAAGTTTTTTATAAGTAAAAACGTAAAGTTTTACCTTACAGCCTAAACCGGCTTTCACCTATAGAAGGCTTCATCAGAGGCTGTCGTTAGTAGCGCTGATCGTCTTGTTGTTGGCGACGAGAAAGTGTTTCGAAAGATTGAAGCTGTGTGTGTGTGGTGAGATGTGTTCGAATAATGCGTGCGATTTGAATTGTGTCTGTTCGTTTAGGATGTCGTTTTTATTTGTTTTTGTGTGTTTGTATATTTCTAATTGTTCTAGAGTGTCTAGTTTTCGGCCTTTTGTGTGTACGTGTAGTATGTTCATGTTATTGTCGATGTTTTTATATGTGTGGTTTGCTTCAATGAGGTGGTTTGCGAAGGTAGATTCTGTAGTGGTGTGGAGTGCTTTTGTGTGTTCAATGTATCTCTGTTTGAAGCTACGTCCTGTCTGGCCTATGTAGAATTTACTGCAATTTGAACAATTTAGTTTATATACACCGGGTAGATCGAATTTGTTTTGTGCTTTGGGCATGCGTTTTGATAGTGTGTGTTCTGTTTTGTTAGTAGTTTTGTAAGCGATTCTGTATCCTGCTTTTTTGAATTTGTGGGCAATTTTTTCTGTTTGTTTGTTGATGTATGTTAGTGTTATGAATTTGTTGTTTTCTGTCTTTGTCTGTTGTTTGTTTTGTGTTTTGTGTAGGAGTTTACTGACTATTGTTCTGTCATAACCGTTAGATTCTGCTAGATATTTTATCGTGTTTAGTTCGTCTTTGTAGTCTATTTCATCTAAGGGGATGTTGTTAAGTCTATGTATCATGGTTCTAAAAGCAGCTAGTTTGTGTTGTATTGGGTGATTGGAGGTGTTGTGTATTAGTGTGTCAGTTGTAGTTGGTTTTCTGTATATACTGAATTTGTGCCTGTGTTCTAGTTTTGTGATGGAGAGGTCTAAGAAGTTTATGGTATTGTTGTGTTCGTATTCGGCAGTGAAGGTTATGTTTTTATGTATTTTGTTTATGTGCGTTAGTAACTGTTCACATTGTCTTTTGTTTCCCCTGTATAGTATTAGAATGTCATCAACGTATCTGTGCCAATATAGTATTTTATGTGAGTGTCTGTCATTGTTTGTGAGTATTTTTGTTTTTTCTAAGTGTTGGAGGAAGACTTCTGCTAGAATGCTGGATATGGGGGAGCCCATAGGTAGGCCATCGTTCTGTGTGTAGTATTTATTGTTATAAGTAAAGTAGTTTTGTTTTGTGATAATGTTCAGAGTTTCTGTTATTTCAGAAAACTCTGAACATTATCACAAAACAAAACTACTTTACTTATAACAATAAATACTACACACAGAACGATGGCCTACCTATGGGCTCCCCCATATCCAGCATTCTAGCAGAAGTCTTCCTCCAACACTTAGAAAAAACAAAAATACTCACAAACAATGACAGACACTCACATAAAATACTATATTGGCACAGATACGTTGATGACATTCTAATACTATACAGGGGAAACAAAAGACAATGTGAACAGTTACTAACGCACATAAACAAAATACATAAAAACATAACCTTCACTGCCGAATACGAACACAACAATACCATAAACTTCTTAGACCTCTCCATCACAAAACTAGAACACAGGCACAAATTCAGTATATACAGAAAACCAACTACAACTGACACACTAATACACAACACCTCCAATCACCCAATACAACACAAACTAGCTGCTTTTAGAACCATGATACATAGACTTAACAACATCCCCTTAGATGAAATAGACTACAAAGACGAACTAAACACGATAAAATATCTAGCAGAATCTAACGGTTATGACAGAACAATAGTCAGTAAACTCCTACACAAAACACAAAACAAACAACAGACAAAGACAGAAAACAACAAATTCATAACACTAACATACATCAACAAACAAACAGAAAAAATTGCCCACAAATTCAAAAAAGCAGGATACAGAATCGCTTACAAAACTACTAACAAAACAGAACACACACTATCAAAACGCATGCCCAAAGCACAAAACAAATTCGATCTACCCGGTGTATATAAACTAAATTGTTCAAATTGCAGTAAATTCTACATAGGCCAGACAGGACGTAGCTTCAAACAGAGATACATTGAACACACAAAAGCACTCCACACCACTACAGAATCTACCTTCGCAAACCACCTCATTGAAGCAAACCACACATATAAAAACATCGACAATAACATGAACATACTACACGTACACACAAAAGGCCGAAAACTAGACACTCTAGAACAATTAGAAATATACAAACACACAAAAACAAATAAAAACGACATCCTAAACGAACAGACACAATTCAAATCGCACGCATTATTCGAACACATCTCACCACACACACACAGCTTCAATCTTTCGAAACACTTTCTCGTCGCCAACAACAAGACGATCAGCGCTACTAACGACAGCCTCTGATGAAGCCTTCTATAGGTGAAAGCCGGTTTAGGCTGTAAGGTAAAACTTTACGTTTTTACTTATAAAAAACTTTGTGTTCCGAGTCGTCAATATTATAGTGATATTTAGACCCACTCTCGTCTGTAGAAAGTCCGTTTGAAAAGCCAAAGCCCATGACGGGCTGCAGCGCCACAAATCTTTATTTCAGAGGAAGATGCTGACAACGGAAACATTTGACAAGTTGAGTGCTTGGAGTGCTACTTTATTTTGATTGATTTTTACCAAAATCTTATTATTACGTCTTAGGAATACACCTCTGAGTTTTAGTTTAAGTTGACAGACGGTGCTGTCTTGCAGGCAGGCGTACTACGTTTGCAAAGATGCATGAACAGGAAGTTCGGCCATAGCTTGTACAGCCCTTTCGGTAATTTCAAATCAAATTTTTGAATCAACAAGTCACTTTCTTTATATTCATCGTAGTATTAATTATATTATAAATACGACGTATTAAAAAAACCAACGATGCATTAATCGCTTAACTGTAAATTACACTTTTCTTAGATCTTTCCATAATTATAAAATCGGGATTTTCTATTCAGTAAAACTTCTCACAAGTAAAAACTATAATAAATACCCAAGTCGAGTGTTTTACAATAATTTATGTATACTTTAGTGATAAATCATACATTTTATTTTATTTGGTTTCATGACAAGCAAAAAGTTACATGTGGTTATCGGGTTACACAATCAGAATGCGTTTCACACAATGCGGGATCGTACAAACGGCTGTAACGTACTGTCAGTGAAATATTGCGTGCCTAGTTAAATACTCGTGCCAACTAAACGACAGTAGATTTTATTACTTTTTAATGTTTGAAAAAAATAGTAAAACTTCGTAGCTAACGATCCGACCTTCTAAACAAGTTGTTTGTTACTGCGGTGGGAAGCATCAACAACATAATCTTCTTCTTCTATGCGAGTGGGACGACATCGCCCGGCAATTGTTGCATTCTAGCTCCCATTTTAAGATTGCGATCGCTTATCGTCTTAACAGTTAATCATTCCGGGGATTAACTTTTGTCTAATCTTATTATTCCACAACTTCATCGAAATTGTCCTATGATTTTTTGTGATTAGATCGTCACACCCTTCTGCGCCGTATGTAGGGAAACTCTACATATGATTTTGTACAATTGTCTTTTCTTATATCGGATACCGTTACTCGTCTAAATTACCGTGTACAATTGCCGAATCGCCAATCTTTTTTTCACAGTCGTTTGTATATTTTCTGGCACTTCCTCCTTGAGGTTTCAAAGTCCCAAGCCTACGGCGTCTTCCATTTCTTGGTCGTCGCCTGTGCCGTCGACAACGTATGTGCAGTTCTTCCCGGTTCGACGCAGCGAACGTGTTGATTATCAGTTGTTTATGAGTATCTTGAGTGTGCGGTTTGTTTTTGGTTTGTGCGTCATGTGGGTATATCTATAATACTTCACGTGTATGTCATCACACTAATAGACCTACTATTATTGAAAATCAATTTTTTTGAATTTTATTTGAAGCTGATATGAAAAGAAGTAAACTCAGTGTCGCCCAGTTTCGGAAGAGGAGGGAAGAAATAAGAGCTACAAGTTCCAAAGAGTTTATGAAGTCTTTTATTAGATGAAAATCGAACCATGAGTGTCAAAATGTTACAATTAACAAGGAATCAACTTACGATCATAAAATGGATGTTGTTAGCGACGAGACTGTTGATAAATACAGTAAAGTTAACGACGTGAATACTTCAAACTGTGAAAGTGTCAAAGTACAGTTACAAGATTCAGTTGGTTCTAGTACGATGGTTGATGTTGCATCGTGCAGTCTTGAAATTACAGGCGATGAAGAACAAAACATTACTAGCAACACTGTAGACCGTGTTCTCGGTGCTTCTCTACAAGATATAGAAGTCTGGCCAAGCGAGATATCTCAACCCTTCCGAGATATTTTGGTGAATAGAGGAACATGTCAGTTGCAGAACAAGGAGAGCCATTTTCCTGAAGATGAAGATGGATGATCTTTAAACAAGTTCTGGTTTGATAAAACCTTGCAAAATGTAAGACTGTACCTACGATCAACAATATCTCTTGACAAGGTATCAAATCTAGGGGATACTTTCAATTGAAAACGACATTGCTTCTTCTTTAGATTATAGTGATTTAATAAACGACTTTGCAGCAATTAAGACCAGGAAAGATACATTTTAGAATTTCTCGTTTTAAATATTTATTTAATATTAAAAATAAATATTAAGTGTTTATTAATAGAAGACGAAACCATTAACCTGCAATGGTAAGTGATTTATTTATTACTTTTAATGTAGTTGTTTGTTTAACTTTATGTTGCTTTAGGATATTGTTTTGACGATGCGCTTTAGACCTACAAGGAATTTGGATGTTTATTAGAACATTTTTATGTTATAAATTTGTTATATTACTACATTTTTTATAGTCTATATTTGTTACTAATAAATGTATACAAACTGAATACCGGTAATATTAAACTTATAATATGTAATTTCTTAATTTTTACTTAACAAATATTCTTAAGACGTTTTCTGGACGTGCTTTCATATAAAATTCTACACATTTGCACTTATTAAGTACATTGTTCACTGGATGGGCCTTCATTTTTGCGCTTTTGTCCTCTTTTAATTGTGAAGGCGAGGCGACCGACGATCTTCTTGCCCAGGGCGCCCAGAAGCCTAGCTAAGCCACTGGCAGGCCTGAAACGATATACGCGTCTGTTGCACCAATGAAGAAGAATTTTCTATTTGTACAAAAAACGTAATTTTTCAGTCATCAAGATCCGTTTCCTCTGTTCTGCTTTTCACGTGGATATTCATGTTACGCAAACGTAAAAGAGAAGAACATTAACGAACATTTTGTTCTCAGTAGCTTAGACATTTTTGTTTAGACATTTTTCTTCTACGTGTGAACTGCGCTGAGTGTATCCCGATACTCGTTAAATTTAGTTCCAACTGAAGTGATATTTATATTTTAATAGAGTCTACATAATCTAGTAAGTATTTACCTTACACGTTATTTGAAACACAATTAAAATAGCCGCTTTACAAGGCGCTAGAAAGTGAACATCGTTAAACTTTTATTACGGGGATCGTAAAAAAGAGAACGTAGCTAAACTGAGAGAGAAATGAAAGGTAAATGTTACAACAGAATGTGAACACAACGACTGACAAAAGCAGTAACAAATAGTAGGCAGTAAATGTTTTTGAAAATTTTGATTATAAATAATCACAACTTTAGATTAACATTGCAGAAGGTATGATCGTGTGATCACTCAAATAGCAATACAAAACATCCCAAATATGCAATAGCACTTTAGGATTAAAAAAAATCATTTACGTTATTAGTGCTGGACCTGTATGAATGGATCATCTTTTATTAGTGCGTATCACCAGCCAGAATGCCTGGATGTTTACAAAAACATTTTGGATGAAATACTGTGTTACAAAAACACAAATACTGCATATAAGATTAGAAAAGAAGTGTGTAGATTAAAATAAAATAAAATAATTACATTAAAAGACGTTACAAATCAGGTAACAACATTGAAATGGAATTTGGCAGGTTGTAACACCAGTCAAGAAAATGATGAGTGAATTAAATACATAAGCTTAGGGAATAATAATCACGAAAACATAAAAAAGAGGTGAGCAGACATTAGAGGAACAGGGTAGATCTAGATGTATGATAGAGAAAAACAGTAGAAACGTTAAAGTTTGGCTAATGATAGACGAGAGAGAGAGAGAGAGAAAGGTGTTTATACTGACCTTATTTTATTTCATTGACACACATATTGTTCTCTAGGCAAAAAAGGAAACGAATATTTAGAAAAACCTATGAGATTTTACAATTCACGTGCTTTATGGCCAAGGGCTTGTCTTACAAGGCATGCTCCCTCCACACTTTCCTATCCTGGGCTTCATTTCTTGGTATGACATCCGTAGATCGTCCATCGTCTAGTCTCTCCTACATCTTCTATTCCGCTTTCCATTTACCAGTTCCTTCAGTGTTCTTACTTTGTGTTTGCCGCATACAGTGTTCCAACTGATTTCTCTTCC
The DNA here is from genome assembly GCA_034769895.1 of Magicicada septendecula. NCBI lineage: Eukaryota > Metazoa > Arthropoda > Insecta > Hemiptera > Cicadidae > Magicicada > Magicicada septendecula. Next base: position 171,907,837 of record CM068368.1, on the reverse strand, counting down.
TGCCCCTGATGATATCCAGCACTCTCTCCTACTCTTCCAAGCACGCCTCCTTTGTCATTCTATCCCTGCAGGAAATCCTTTCCAACCTTTCTACGTCCACATCTCGAAGGCTTGTAACCTCCTCTTATTTTCTCATATTCCACAACGGCTACAAAACGGGATAGGAAATCTCCACTCATTCAAGTGCCAGTGGTCTTTTGTGAGGGCGGATGAGCGGGTAGAGGATCACGGCACCTTCTTTCCCATGGGATGGGAATCTGTCCCTAAAAGGGATAAGACAAAATGGTCAACGACACGGGTGGTAGAAAAGGGTAAAGGATACCACACCGTTAAATATCTTTGGAATATCCTTAGAAGTGCATGGTATATAGTCTTTATGCTGATTGTACAGTAGCTACTAAAAATACTAGTTTTATTGAAATAGACATCAGCAAAAAATACATAACTTATAGTTAAAACTTCTTAAAAATTAAACAAAAAATTGGGAATTTTAATTAAATATTTCATCACCTAACATTCGACTGACGTACAAGAATTATCAGTTGATTTATAGCATATAGAAAATATGTCTTAATGACAGAACGCAGAAGTATCAACAGTTTGTCAAATTGAAAGACGGGTTTTTTACACCATTCCCCCACCACACACATATTTCATCACCTAACCTTCGACTGATGTACAAGAATTATCAGTTGATTTATAGCATATAGAAAATATGTCTTAATGACAGAATTCAGAAGTATCAACAGTTTGGTAAATTGAAAGACGCGTTTTTACACCATTCTCCCACCACACACATATTTCATCACCTAACCTTCGACTGACGTACAAGAATTATCAGTTGATTTATAGCATATAGAAAATATGTCTTAATAACAGAACGCAGAAGTATCAACAGTTTTTCAAATTGAAAGACGCGTTTTTTACACCATTCCCCCACCACACACATATTTTTTACCGATTGGTAGCAAGCATTTGAAGTAAGAAAAAGAAGTACATAAACTAACCTGTCGTTTATATATATTACGTTGACAGACATTTCTAGTTACAGAGTGACGTGGTTTATTGCCAGTTAATCGTTGCATTTTTGGCCATAGTTAGTATGTAGTTGATAATTCTAGCTGAAGATGAGCTCGACGTCGTGTAGTGTTGATGATAAAGCACAAGGACAGGGCCTGACAATCGATTCCGAAAAAGTATAATACCTTGTCATTGGAAATGAAAAAAAAACAAGATTTGCAAATTAACTTGAAATTTGTATGAAATACAGCACAATACAAATAGTTAGGAGTTAAAATAACAAAAATGGGAATAGTCGTGAAGAACTCTCTACATAAGCAAACGGGGACAATCACAAATATACAGCCTCAGCCTTAAGATAATGGTTATACAATTGTCATGGCAATTGTTTAGTTATCTGCCACGATGTGATTTTGAGAGATTTGTACAGGCTGTGACTTCATCCAGCCTCGAATCCAGTACTTAACGCTTACAATAAAAGTCGGACACCCCCAAGAGACAAGAGTCAAGTCGACCGGTTAACAGGCACGAGTTTGGCCGTTTTTAACTGCCACGCCAGTATAAACATAAGGCTAGCCTAAGTGAAAAAACGCTCGCGCCAATTATACCCAAAGACTTCAGCAGAGTTGATACTGCTGAAACGTTGCGGAAAACGCTTCAGGGAAAACAGTAAAACTGAACGCGACACTCAATTCGAAAGACAGACATCACATCACAGAAACCTAAGAGTAATACACACACGGGTGCACCAGCACATACATTGTTTGAATGGTGCCTTTTATAACAAAAGCCATATTAACGAAGTATCCTTTTCTAGCTTAGGCCTACCGTATTCGGAGGGGGGGGTGCACTCTAATAATGACATTTATACTTAAAACCTATTTAAAACCATTATCGTTTACTAAAGCCCACGCTTTGTCGCTCACTGCAACCAGTACCTTCCGACTTGTGTCCTCAAGTAATTCTTCCAAATACTTTCCTGGGTCATAATTGTTCTTACCAAAGTAAGACCTCGCCTTTTATCGACTACGCCGGGGAGAATCCTCTAATGACATCGACCGCGCTTGTAGCCTGTTAAACAGAAATCGTCAGTGTACAACTGCTCTGACGGCCAATTCTCCGCATACCCTCACACCTGGGTACGTACGCGCACATTGGCACACGGGCCGGGCTTCTTGACACTAACTAGACTGCTTGTATAATATAAAATGTACACTGTAGCCAGCGTTTGTAGGTTGCGTGTGAAAAGTACAAATACGATACAGTATAATATAATGGAAAATTTAGTGTAGATTTTTTTACGTAATGACTAAACAAATCTGAAATAACTCTGCAGAAAACTGAATAAGTATGAGAAAAGGTGAAAGAAACGAGACGTCATTGTAAAAACCTTATGAAACAATGCTAGAGTTCCGTATACCTTGGTAAATGGGATATGCTATACTCCACAGTACAAGGTAGCGTTCGCCCCGCGCCGCGGACGCGCTTACCAGAAATTACCCAAGTGGTTTTGGAACCTTCACCAAGCCCCATAGGCTGAATTAACAGTTTGGAGTTGTTCAAGACTGAAAGCATTTTTTATTTGTTTTTAATTTTTATTATTTTTTTAATTTGTATACCTATTCATTTTCTATTGTTTGTCATTTAACTATATTTTTTTTAACTCTTTTACTTTCATTTCCTTATTTCTACAGAAAATGTCTGTTCGTCTGTGTTTTTCGATTCTAACCACGTACTTCGTTCCTTGAAATCGTCTTAGTCTTTCCTCTTTATACTATTAGAAATAATTCTTCGGTATAGATATTTTCTCGGATCATGGTTGTGGATTCTTGGACGACGAAAATCACTGCTTGTGAGTATCAAGGTATATTTTTTCCGAACAAGTCTTATCGGAGCGTCTCCATTTCCAGTCATATGATGTCTTTGCCGTCTTTCTTTAAAGTGAAGGTTTTATAACACTCAAGAACATTGTCTCCTTTTCTCAACGCTCTCCCCATGTTGTTACATTCCCCGAAGGGGAACAGAGAGAGAGAGAGTGCTGTACGCGCGCGCGCGCGTGTGTGTGTGTGTGAAACTGACCGCTAACGTAGTCGATAGGTTTGTATGCAGTAAAATGGAAAACATTTGGGTTAGGGATTAAACCGCGCGCAATTGATGGGCGCCTCTTCAGAATATTCATTACCTTGCAACATTTGGATTATAGAAGTTACTATGGCTTATGAGTAGGGGGAAAATGCCGGTTCTGACCCACAAAGGAATGCCGCCTTTCTTAAAAAACATAAAAAACGCTAAAAAACAAGATCAAAGAGATGCCGCCGTTCCCGCGGTCCAAGATTTTTCCCCACGCTCTCCCCACCACCAATGGACCCACAGCATCCGCGAATTTCCGCGAATATAATTTTTTATTTTTTTAGATGCCGCCTTTCGCGAGCCTAGATCACTTTCACTTTCTATCAGCTGGACCACAGCATCCGCGAATTTCCACGAATATAATTTTTTATTTTTTTATATGCCGCCTTTCGCGAGCCTAGATCAAAGAGATGCCGCCGTTCCCGCGGTCCAAGATTTTTTTCCACGCTCTCCCCACCACCAATGGACCCACAGCATCCGCGAATTTCCGCGAATAAAATTTTTTAATGTGATTTTTTTTATTTTTTTTATTAAATTGATTTGCATATCAGGGGTGGGTGGTGGGTGGGGGGGGTTCCGACTTGATGCATTATAGTGTATATATTAAATATATGATCAGGGTTACCAACCTTGCATGAGTTCAAATTTGTTGTGTGTTATAATGTATATTAAATCTATATGATCAGGTTTACCAACCTATGTATGGGTTCAAACTTGATATGTGTGTGTTATATAGTGTATATATTAAAATATATGATCAGAGTTACCAATCTTGCATTATTATGTATAGAACAGATCTGCCAACATTTTTCTGTGGTGGGAAATTCAAACTATATGATCATGATTGTTGTCAATATCAATTCTCTCTTTGAATGTAAGTAACTCTCCCTCCCTCTCTCTCTCTGTCTCTCTAGACATAGTTATCCATCATGATATAAACTCTCTCTCACATTTGAATGTAAGTAAAACTATCTCTCTCCCTCCCCCTCTCTCTCTCTCTCTCGCACACACACACACACACATTTAGTAGATTACTGTTGCATCTCTCACTGTGTATGTATATGTAACGGGCCTCTCTCTCTACGCCAATCTCGGTTCTGCCAAGTCTGTGTGTGGTAAAGTGTTACGCATAAAAAAATCTCCTTGAAATAAGGTATTTTCAAAAGTTTTGTGTACACATACACACACACATTGTGTATGTCTCTCTCTCGCTGCAAACGTTGACAAGAATTCCCTTATTCAAAGCGATTTGTATGTGTACACGAACTTAAATATGGTTTACAGACCATTGTAATTTTAAAAATTCATTTTTGCATTAATTAAATATATATATCGTAAACAATGAAATAATAATATTTCGTCATTGTAAGATTTTAATAAAACAATTATCAGTTTAAATAATAATAATTTTCATGATTGTAAGATACAACCTGCAAATTATTAAATTGTCTCTCTCTCTCTCTCTCTCTCTCTCTCTCTCTCTCTCTCTCTCTCTCTCTCTCTCTCTCTCTCTCTCTCTCTCTCACACATTTCTGATTACTATACAAATAATTGCATGCATATTCGGAGGTTTATAACGAAATAAATTAAAATAAACCATAATTTGTTTAAATGATTAAATATATATTACACCACTGTATACAAACTTAAAATATAGTTTACAAACCGTTGTAATTCAAAATACATTTTGCATTAATTAAATATATATCGTAAACAATGAAATAATAATATTTCGTCATTAGAAAGTTATATTCAGTGTGGTAATTAGTGATAGAAAGATTAACTATGCACACACACACACACACACACACACACACACACACAACGATACAGAATTAGATATAGTTATTATTCGCTAACTTAAACCAGAGGTCATTAACCGTGTGTACGTCGTCTAAATCAGGCGTCCTACTTTCTAACTTGACACCTGACAATCATTAGCAGCGCTGACAGTAATTAGGATTAATTATGGATTAGAAAGTATTTACTCTAAAAACGGACACGCAAGCTTTCTCCCACTACCAGTGTACAATACATACGCGCAGAAAATTAGTGGCAATTTCTCATTTGACCGCCTGCGTGTGCTGATACATCGTGAAATCTATCACTGCATTTTTTTTTTTTTTAATAGTTGAAAGACTGTTTGTATTATTGTACGTCTTACGAGTCTTCAGTATACACAACTTCTTTGGTAAGTGTACAGATTTTATTTAAACGTAAAAATTATCAAGCGCATTATTTATTGAATTTAATACATGTGTGTGTGTATGCGTGTGTGTGTATGCGTGTGTGTGTATGATCAAATTATTATGTCTGTTACAATTTTATTAATTTTATTGTATGTACAGATTTTATTTAAACGTAAAAAAAATTATTCACATTAAAACATTATCAAGTGCATTATTTATTGAATTTAATACACGACTCATTCAAATAAGTAAGTGTACTTGAAACATTTTGAATACGTTAATAACTGAGCATAATTTTTATTGTATGTACAGATTTTATTTAAACGTAAAAATTATTTGCATTAAAACATTATCAAGCGCATTATTTATTGAATTTAATACATGTGTGTGTGTGTGTGTGTGTGTGTGTGTGTGTGTGTGTGTGTGTGTGTGTGTGTGTGGTGTGTGTGTGATCAAATTACAATTTCTGAAAATATATTCTTACTGTACTTTTTATATTACACTTCTAATTGAAGATATATTTTAGGTATAGCTGAATTTTAAGCGTGCAAGCCTTCAGTGTGCATACAACGTCCGTCATTTAAGGGTACGTGTGTGTGTGGACAACGCTCGCTAGTTTGCTGCAAGTAAGTATACATTATGGAGTGGGTTATACAAATAATAATAAAGTGTGTACTATATACATTTATTAAAATACATACACAGCTCCAAGATTATATTAAACAGTTTTTACAATTAAAAATACATACACAGCTCCAAGATTATATTGTTACAAGTATGAAAATATATCTAAACTATTATATTGTTACAAGTATGAAAATATATCTAAACTAGTATTTACAATTTAAAAAAAAAAACATACACAGTTCCAAGATTATATTGTTACAAGTATTAAAATATATCTAAACTAGTTTTACAATTAAAATACATACACACACACAGCTCCAATATTATAATGTTACAAATATGAAAATATATATATTTAAAACTAGTATTTACAAAATATGTATAAAATAAGACTTAAACACGTCTATGTACTGTGTTGGACAATGGTGTATATTCTACAAGCGAATCATGTAGTATCATACAGTAGGCAGTCGTCTGTGTAGGAAAATTCATTGACGATTCAAATTCTAAACGTACATCAACTGCTGAAGACTTAAGCGCATCGTCTTGTCTGCTACAATCGAATACAAACAGCGGGGCTTTTGATTTGAATAATTCTGGTGTCAGTACTGGGTTGACGTCTAAACGGTGGTAATACGAACTTTGAAAACTGGCGTACATATTGTACAATAATGCAAAACGGTCTTTCCCAATATCCAAGTTTAAATTATCGTAAGGATAATACTTGTCGTTTAGAAACAGTCTCGCATTGATCACGTTACAATGATCAAATTCATCGGCGTGTGCCGTCAGTACATTCTTTCTTGCTGTCTGAAACGCTAACACAACAAAGCGTGGTTTTTCTAGCTGACTCGAGGTCTTGACAATCCAATTCTGCTTTTTAGTCTGTGGTAAGGCAGGATACTCGTGCAACTCCCAGGTCCTAAAAGGCATAGTTATCGGGTGGTCTTTCTCTATGAGTCGTAACAGTGGTAATCTGTACGCATTAGCTACATGTACATAAGGCATTTTCCAGTAAACTTTATCTAGTTCAAGAACACAATTAGCAGTCGTTTGTCCGCTTGCTAAAACCATAGCGTTTATGTCGGTAGATGTGCGTAGGAGTATAAGTTCTTGTTTCACGTTCAGCACGATGCGTGTATAGTCTTCTGCGAATCCCATTAGCATTTTCAGTGGTATACAAAAGTTGAATTCACCGTCATCATTCACTTTTAATATGTTCGTGGTCGGCGCCACCCAACCTGCGTTTTCCATTGCGTCACGTGTGTTGTTGTTGAGTGATAGAAAAGTTTTAATAGTTGACGTAACACCGACGTTTCTGGTATGGTCCACTACCACTCCGGCCAACTCGTAACGAATCTCTTCAAAGAGAAATGCTATAGCATTGTTCACCAGTTCCACATTCAGTGCAGTATCTGCAGCCACACTAGGGTTTTTAACCAACTTGCCTTCGATGTAGAGGAAACTTTCTGACGGCAGTGTAAAGACGTCCTGTTGTTGTATTGGCACACGTATTTCATCATTGTTTCCATATCTTGTTGTTGCGTACGGTGCGTGTGAATGAAATGAAAAGTGTGTGATACTGTCTTCAAAGAACGGTTGCTGCTCCACAGATAATATTCCACTCGCCATGTTACTTGTTTACAACAAAACCCAGTGAAATCAGGAAACGACGGTTAACTGATGTTAATCGTTTCAGTTTCGAACGAGTACTGATGCGTTTCCTAACTGATCTTTCTTCTTCTTCTTCTTTTATTACTGACGACTGTGGTAGCAGCGGTGGCGAAGAAACAAAGTACAAGCCCATGTCTATAGTAGTTTTAGATGTAAACGCACAGTGATGACTTCTCCGCGAAAATCTATTACGTCACCGTCCTGGTCGTGTAAAGATAATGTTATGTTGTCCAAACGACTCACAATCACAGGTAGGTATATGACGTTTGTAGGTGATTCAATTATTTTGAATCCTGGTTCGACTGACGGAGAGAACGAGTGCAGCGTTTGCTCGTTTTTACCGTTCTTGTATGATCCTTGCGCTATATTACACCTTATCAGTATACTGTTCACTTTTATAATGTTAACTGTGGCGTCAGACGTGTGAGTTTTATTCGCTTCAAGCAGACGCTTTTCCTTGAAACCCAACATATCACCGATACCGCACACTGTTTGTTGAAAGTCAATATCCAGTGCACAAGTCAGTTCACATTTCAGTGTATTGTTGTTAGGACGTAGACTAATCTTTGAGTCTCCTAACTGCTTTTTGAGGAAGGCTTCTATGTCACCGATTTCATAAGCACCTGTAGGTAAAGTTATCAAGTCCCACGTTGTTCCGTCCCGTAGTACTGGAAACACATTGTTTTTTCCCTCAATCACGTTCGGTATACTGTTGTATGTAGTAAAGTCCAATAGACCTACATACCATTCGCCGTTTGTTAGTTCGAGAGGCGGGAAAAAGTCACATACAAGAGCAGCAGCATTCGTACCTGTTAAGGTGACCGACAGCGAAGACATCTTGTCGCTTACTGATCACTCACGCGTTAAGAAGTCCAAACATAAATGCCCACAGATGACTGTGTGTGGTGGCTGTTCACGCTCGTAATTGTAGTAAATGTCAGTGTCGGTTCCAAAATACTGTGTCAGCTCAAGAGGTGGCTGCATATTACCATACGCATCATAGTAGTAAACTTGTTTTTTTCGCTTCTTGTAGCAAACCCAGTGCGTACCAGGTCCTTCTGCACTGTCCAGATTAACAACTGCACTCTCATTCTTCCATGGTCGTGTGTGTGGTAAAGTGTTACGCATAAAAACTCCTCTGAAATAAGGTATTTTCAAAAGTTTTGCGTACACATACAAATCACTGTCAGACAATGCACGCACTGGTATGCAAATTAGTTTTTTTGTCTGTAAGGGCGTAGGTATAGACCTGACGCTATTTTTTTATTGTTACGTTTATGCCTTGAGACTGTTTTGCGTTTGTAGGTCGTTTTGCGTTTGTTCGCGGATTGACGTTTAATTCCTGAACCCTTCTTCTTCTTCTTTTTTCTGCAACCACTACGCGAGCTCCCTCCACCCACTGATGATTTCGCTTTCATTGCGGCGGCTACAGCTGCAGCATACGCTCTTTCACTAACACCGGAATTCCAATCTTTCACTCGTTCCCACGCTTTGTCGGCAAGAACGCGATCAGCTATACGTCTTCGACTGTTGTCTTTGTACCTTGCGTAGGCGATATCGTGTTCGCGACAGGCTTCGTCCAGCTCGTTGATTCCGCGCTCGCCACGTGCCAATCTCTCTTTGAGTTTTGCTCCAGGTCCACAGAATCGGTGGCCGGGTAGGTGTAATTCTACTGGTAATGCGTCCACCGCTCGATTAATCAAAGTAGGTACTGACGAAACGATAGCGAGGACAGTGTTTTTAAGTATTTTTCCAATTACACCACGCCCCATTCTTTTCTTACGAAGTACGTGCATTCTTGTAAACAGATCTCCAATCCTTGATTTCCGTTTCCGTATCGAGAACGTCTATTAAACGTCCCACCTCTTCAATATATTCAGACAGGACTGAAAGCTGTGTCACGCTGTCTTGATATTTATAGACAAACTTTATTAGATTGATTATATGAGCGTGAAATACCTGAGTGACCTTGTACAATTCGGTCTTTATATGTAATTTTAATTCGTGCATTTGTCGTACAGTGACTGCGTCTTTGTCATTGACACCGTTCGCTATATTCGTAATTTTTCTTCCGGCAGCGTAGAAAGCATCGCTTTGCAAACTCATTGTGTGTGCGTGTAAAAATTCCAAATTCACTGCGTCTTTGAAGTCAACAGGCGCTTGCACACGCGTTAGTCGACAGTCATTAACGATTACGTTACCTGCACGATCTTTTTTCAAACTCTTCTCGTCTACGTATCGTTTTGTGGCTGCATCTCTTGATTTAAGCGGATCGTTTAGCATTATTATTCGATGATCTTTTGCGTCTAGGGTAGCGTCGTCGTTCTTGTACTGTAAGCATGCGTCCTTTACGTACTGTAAAGAAACAACATCGTGCAGCTCTTCAGGATCACCCAAGTTGCGTATCTTTTTGTTTTTCACATCAAAGTGACCGTCGTTAGTCACTCCTAAACCGATATCCTCACGCAGACTTCGATGAGTTTCTTTTCGCACTCTTACAGCGCTGTCGTGTCTACCGAACTTGTCTACACTCATATTTATGAAGAACTGGTGGTTATAGAACGGTGCGTCTGCTTTTATATGATAATGCCGGCTTCACGTAATTCTTCCAATATCGAAACGATTTCATTCCTATGACCAGTATGGCCACTATTTTGAGACGCCATTAACAGTCTCAATCGATTAACCAACTCGTTAGGATCATCCCAATGCACGTAATCGATTGCAGTGTTCGGTTTCATCTCCATATAGCCACTCCCTGTACGTTTTCGTGCACTCGATGCAAACAATTTAGATATTACTAGTCGGTACTTGACGCCACTGTTACTGTTTATTCGCGTATTGTGTTTATATTTTTGTTTGTGTCCGTTGGTTGCTTGTAGTATGGACTTATATTTCCTCATATCGTCCTTATTGTATTTTTCGGTAGTTTCATAAACAAAAGTTCATACAGACCAGGCGTACCCTCGTAAATTTTTCCTTTGACATGAAAGTTGTCGTTATCATCGATTTTCACATTTGAATCACCTATCATAAATTTACCACCTTCGTATCGAACACCATACATACGATCTATAATCCGTTTACAGTCCGCCGATTCGCACAAACGCATATATTTGTTTGCTAATGAATCGTCGCTGAAATGTGAAGCGTTAGGGTTCCAGGCGTCCTCGTCACTGAAATGAGAAGCGTTATGACTTTGCATACCACTTTCGTTTTCTGTTATTACGTGTTGTGTAGGATCTTCTTGTTTTATCTGCTGCTTCTCCTCCTCCTCCTCCTCCTTCTCCATCATATCACCACTTAACTTTCGTGAAATAGCTTCTAACGGTTCCAGAATCGGTCTGTAATTTTTTCTAAACTTCTCGTCGCTTTTTCTGATACCGTGTTGTAATGCATGATATTTTTTCCTTATGTTGTCGCTTATCGTATCTATATCATACGTAAGTCGTTCCTCCTTATTCATCGCCATCGCGTGTTAGCAAGAGGACTGATTACATTACTACAGTGCAACCACTTTTATACTTCGCTGGAAACAATTATGAATCGATCAAAGCCGATTCTATATCTACCTTCATTTATAGACGAGTCTTTGTCTATGACTAGAAATCCATAACGATCCTTCCACGCTTCCGTGCAGACGTCTTTGAAAGCATCATATTTCATATCCATGTTAACATGATCATTGTATGCATGTCGTAAATTTAGATCGTCTTGTTTGAACAATATCAACAAGTTAGCGTTGTCACGTACCAATTGTTTCGGTATCTGGCTATATGTCTGGCATAGATAGAATGTGTCCACACCGCTATGTCTCCCCATAGCAAAATACTTTCGAATATTGTTTTGTCTTTCACACGATACATCATCGAATACGATAACAGAGTCGAGACCAGTGATTTCACTCGGTAGTGGGACTTCTTCGTTCTCGCTGTATGCATGATAACCTAAACCTTCATCAGGGAGTGATTTCATCACTGTTTCTAGCATTCTGTATTTTGGTTGAAATAATGATTTTGAAAACACGTATACGTTGCGGAAACATAGTCCGTTGGCATCAAACAGTAGGTTGAATAGCACATTGGATTTCCCACAGGAACTTGGGCCTGTAACGATACAGCGAATACTGTTCGGTAATAGCGGGCCATGTTTACGTTTAGCACTGCCTTCGTCACCAGCCAAAAAGTCCATATCCTTTATTGGTAATTTGTTTGCTTGCTGTACAATCTTCATCTTTGTGAATACCGAAAGCATACTGTTTTCAGCACGTGCTGTCACCTTTTTTATATTAGATCTTTCTTATGTATCCATGCATCGTGTTTACCATCGAAACCGAGCCAACGAACACGCACTCTGTCACCTTTGCGTTGTAACACCTTTTCCACTAGGTATACGTCGCCGACTTTGGACTTACTAATCTCGTGCTCGTAAAAACCACCTTTCAGCACTTTGTTTAGATGATCTTTTAGCAGATAAGTGACGGGGATGGTAGTGGATTGTACTTTATCCACAGTGAATATTTCATTAGTCCAATTTGGTGTATAACATTTGGCGAACGTCATTTTGTGCTTACTTATACGAACACGGTCACCGACTTTAAATTTGGGTGGTTTCGTTGGACTGATTTTAGGCGCTGTGTTCTTCCTTATTCGTTCCAACACTATATGTTCGTTGGCGTCATTCACTTCACTCGGTTTCATACCAATGGTTCTGTGTGTTGTATTGTTGTACGATTTCAGTAATATAGGTAGTAGATCCAACCAGCGGTAGTGTCCTTGTTCGCTGAAAGCTCGATACATGTGTGTCTTCAGTGTGCGATTAAAACGTTCCACTATGGAAGCTTTTTTCTCACTATAGGTTGAGTAATGTTTCACATTATACTTTTTTAGCAACGCTTGTACTGTGCTGTTGTAATACTCCTTTCCGTTGTCCGTCTGTAAATATTTCATTCGATTAGCAGTTAGTATAGGCTCTAGTGCGTGCTTTACTTCTTTTCCTGTCTTTGTTTTCAATGGTACAGCGTACGCGTACTTGCTAAACGCATTGATCACTGTCATCATGTACTTGTACCCTTTGTTCACTCGAGCGTATGGTATCATCTCCACAAGATCGCCTGGTACAAGTCGTGTAGACCCTTCAATTCAACCGCGCGCCTAACGAAATTCCTTCTCGCTGCTCTGTGTAGCTCTAGAGCTATAGTCTTGCGTGCGTTGTTCATGGTTTAAGATACACTAACATAATACCAGCGTTAAAAATACTATATATATCTATAACAGTTTCTTTGTTTTTCAGTATTCACTCTCTCGTCTGAATATCATCATCATGTCCGACGTTCAACAGAATCCAGAACAACAACAACATCAGCAGGAACAGGAACATCCTCAACAAGGTAAAAATTTTTAAATACCAATTGTCTATCTCTCTATAATTATGTAGCAAACCAAATTTGTTTGATATGAATTAACATATGATTCAACTCTGTCTAACATGTACAAGATAGTCTCTTGACGTTGTTTAGAAATTGATATGGCGGAGAAAATTTTTTATGTTCTGACATAGGTTTGTCACCTTCTCCCCAATGTATTGTCTCTTGACATCGTTTAGAAATTGACATGACGGAGAAAATTTTTCATGTTCCACCATAGGTATGTCACCTTCTCTCCAATGAACTAATTCAATTCCGCAACAAAAGCATTTAACTCTATCGTCTATGAATGACATACTATGTCCACAAACATCATAATTTAGCGGATAGTAGTAAAACCCAGCAAACGCTAACTCGTCGGGGCTGACAAACGTCACTTCCCAATACTTGAACGATTTTCTTCTTTCACTATCAATGCTAAAATCAGGAGTAGCTGCCATCTTCACAGTTTGCAATAAACTAACGTATTACTAACGTGTACTATCTATTTATTTACCACAAACATGAATTTGTGTGTGTGTGTGTGTGTTATTCATCATTCCTATTAGCTAATACATGTGTTTCTATTGTTTCAGTTATGACACGATTTTATATCGTGCGAAACACTAGTATTAGAGGATCCCTCACAACATTTAATTACCTGCCCGTGTACACGGACACAGAAGAAGATCAAGATATATTACCGATAATGACTGAGGTGCGACCTTTATTGTGCAAGGATATTCTGGCAGAACAAGCACGTTTACGCAGTATCAAATGGCATATTGCGTGCAGGATACGTTTCACTAAAACTGTGTTAGATGGTGACAGCGGCGAAGAAAAAGAGGTAACCAAAGACGCCGTCTTCCACGGACGTTGTCGTACGTTGCTCACGGACGACAACGACGAGTTGAACTGTCTACTCGATGAATCCTACGATAAAATCATGAATAGCATATCCAATTTTACCCGTGACGGGAACGGATGGTCGGTGGATGCTGTACTGAAGCTGGAACTGGTTGTTGGACGGTACCGGCCTCTAGCAGCGTCCTCCTGCCTTCCAACCCCGCGAAAACTTGCACTCACCAAGGCAGTAGTCAACATCAATAACCCCCAAGATGAAATGTGTTTTCTGTGGTCCGTACTAGCTCACATACACCCTCAACAAAAGCATAAAGAACGTGTTTCAAAATACCTCTTATTCAAAAACACAATAAATATGTCCAGTATCGAGTACCCTGTTTCTATAAACTCACTTTCTAAATTTGAAGCACAGAATCCCGACATTTCTATAAACGTTTTCGGCTATGAGATAGAAGACAATATCAGAAACGAATTAAAAAATGAGGTTTATCCGTTAAGAATTACCCCCAATAAGGACAGATTACATCATGTTAATCTTTTACTTCTGTCCGATACAAATAGCCGAAAACATTACTGTCTTATCAGTAACATGAGTAGATTGTTATCATCCCTTACAAAACACGAGCATAAATCATTTTACTGCGACTACTGCCTGCATCGTTTCTCCACAGAACATGGTCTGTCCGATCATCTCCCCTACTGTACACCTTATGGTGAACAGAAAACCAAAATGCCCACAGAGGAGGAGAAGTTTATGTCATTTAAAAATTACGCGCACTGTCTTAAAGTACCCTTTACCGTCTACGCCGACTTCGAGTCCCTCATCACTCCGCTTCAATCGTGTTCACCTGGTAACAACGTCCCGACGACAGTGCACGAGTTAGGTGAATTCTACTCAGTTGATAGCAACGGTGCCCGTCAGAAAATAACTTCTCCTCCTGTATCGTCCACATCATACAAAGCGATGCATATTCCGTCAGGTTTCTCCTAGCTATCGTCGATCACACGCACAGCCTCTGGAGAGAGGCTAAAGTTTATCGGGGTGAAAACGTCGTAGACACTTTCTTCTCGTGGTTGATGAAAGACGCCGAGGATATGATGAAGGTAGTACGACATAACGTACAATTAATTATGTCCGATGATGACAATGTTGTGTTCACTAACGCCACCGTTTGTCATTTGTGTGAGCGCCCTTTGACAGACGATGACAAGGTACGCAATCATTGTCATCTTACGGGGAAATTCTTGGGAGCTGCCCACAATAGCTGTAATCTAAGCTACAAGATGCCTCGTCATATCCCCGTCTTCTTTCACAACCTTCGTGGCTACGACTGTCACCATTTAATGCAGGGTTTAGGAAAATATAAGGACCAACACGTATCCTGCATTGCAACATCTAGTGAGCGTTACGTGTCGTTCTCCCTGGGTCCCTTGCGTTTCGTAGACTCCTTTCAATTTCTTAATCGCTCTCTGGACACACTCGTTACCAATCTGTCCACGTCCGGGAGCCAATTTCCTTTGCTTAGAGAGGAAATGCTTAGACGAGGTTTCGACGAACAGACCAATCTGCTCGTACGCAAGGGGGTATACCCTTACGAGTACGTTGACAGCATTGATCGGTTCAACGAAACAAGTCTACCCGCTCGTGAACACTTTGATAACCGGTTGATGGAATCGTCTATTTCGGACGCAGATTACGAGCACGCACAAAACGTGTGGAGTGCATTCAATCTGCGTACGTTTGGAGATTACCATGATTTGTATTTGTTGACAGACGTAATGCTGCTGGCCGATGTCTTTGAAAGTTTTCGAGACATGGCCTTACGCGATTACTGCTTGGACCCGTGTCATTTTTACTCGCTTCCCGGACTCGCTTGGAACGCGATGCTAAAAATGACAGGGGTCGAATTAGAGCTGTTGACAGAGATAAATCAACATCTGTTTGTAGAGTCTGGGGTCCGCGGAGGCTGCGCGATGATATCCAACCGTCATGCAGTCGCTAACAATCCTTTGATCCCAGATCAGTACGATGTTTCGAAACCGACCTCCTTCATTCTGTATACGGACTGTAACAATTTATACGGTGCAGCCATGTCGCAACCACTCCCTTACGCAGACTTCCAATGGCTCGATCGTAACGAAATCGAGTCCTTGGACGTACGTAATGTGAGTGATGATTCCGACATCGGGTACATCCTCGAAGTCGACCTACACTATCCTAATACCTTACACGACCTGCATTCCGACTACCCGCTTGCACCTGTGCGCCAGCGCGTAACACCCGATATCCTTTCTCCCTTTTCCAAACGTTTACACGAGAGTATATACAGATCATCGTATAACGAATCAGGGTCATCCGTAGAGAAGTTGTTAACAACTTTGGAGGACAAACAAAATTACGTTCTCCATTATCGAAATTTGAAATTGTATTTAAGTCTTGGCTTAGAGCTGAAAGCGACTCATAGGGTGTTGTGTTTTAAGCAAAGCGCTTGGTTGAAACCGTTTATCGATTTCAACACCCGCAAGAGGCAAGCAGCCGTCAACGGCTTTGAAAAAGACCTTTTCAAACTGATGAACAACGCCGTATACGGTAAGTCGCTGGAGAACGTACGGAAACATATAGACTTTGAACTAGTCTCATATGAACGACGGCTTCAAAAACTAGTTTCCACACCTAGGCTAAAACGTATGATTCGTTATACGAACGATCTGGTGGGGCTCTCACACCGTAAAAAATCCATTGTTCTTTCTCGTCCCGTGTATGTCGGCTTCACGGTGCTTGACGTTAGCAAAACAATAATGTACGACTTTCATTATCGTTATGCTGTCGCCAAGTACGGTCGCAACGTTAAATTGTTAATGACAGATACAGACAGTCTGATGTATATTATTCAAACATCAGACTTGTATGCAGATATGAAGAAGGACCTACAACTTTTTGACACATCGGATTACCCTACGTCTCATCCTTGTTATAGCCTTAAGAACAAAAAGGTTGTTGGACTGTTCAAGGATGAAACGTGTGGTCGTCCTATTAGAGAATTCGTGGGTCTCCGAGCGAAATGTTATTCGTTCCTTGTGGCCCACGAAGATCCTACCAAAGAGTGTCAAAAACGTGTATGTAAAGGTGTGCCTCGAGTTGCGATTAAGAGGAGTCTACGACACGATATGTATCGCAAGTGTCTCACTGATCATTGTCAGTTTTCTGCTAGTGCGCTTTGTTTACGTAGCGATCATCATACGCTGTACACGATGCGCGTAAATAAGCAAGCGTTGTCACCGTATGATGATAAGCGCTATATACTAGACAATGGTCATGATACGCTTGCATACGGTCATTATCGAATACGACGCATCAACATGGAGAACGATGATGACGACGACACCTCCCCACCTGCTAAAAAAATTCGTCTCCATGTATAGTACCCCCTCAACACTTGTTTCTTTCGTCAGTTGATGTCTCTCGGTGCTTCAGTCCAGACGTCTGTAAACGTAAGTTCACATATTAATATCGCAACGATATTTGTGTGTTTAAACATAATATATATATATATATATATATATAGAGAGAGAGTTTTTAATGTGTGGTTTCTTTGTCTTACAGTATTATGGATAACACTGCAGTTATAATTGACTTCCAGTGCTTTTTCGATGACAACGGAAAATATATTGTGAAGGAACTGTCAATCATGGACGTTCTGAGATTTGCTGGTAGACATTGGATTTTGACTCCACCTGCTACATCCGTTACGAATCCAAAATACGTTAGGACAAACCACTGGTTAACGTCAAATTATCATAGACTTAGATGGAGCGAAGGAGAGACACCGTACGACAATCTTGTTTCATTGTTAACATCACATACACGTATATATAAATATGTGTTTGTGAAGGGTTTTGAGAAAAAACGTTTTTTGCAATCAAAGATAATACACAATAATATCATCAATCTTGATGACTTTGGTTGTCCTAAAAACATACCGTATCTATTTCATGGAACAGAATGTCTTAGACATTTCAATTCTTCTGACCGATGTGCCAACTATAAGGTGCATGCTATTCGGGAATGGATGATTCATGATTTTTGCTTTAAACAAACATTTTTAATGTAACAAATTTAGAAAGTAGGTCACAGCGAATGATGACATTTATATCTCTCTCATTCTGTTGTGGACATGTACATACATGCATAGCTGTAAGCGGTGACTATTTCCTTATGAAAGTGGAATGTGGACTTTCCTAATGACATTGTTATATATTTTTGGTGTCTCTAATTTCGTCTCTGGGACATGTTCATACATGCAAAGCTGTAAATGAAAGTGGGACACCGACTTTCTGATGACGACGTTACCACCACCACCACCACTATCACATTGTACTGTCCTTTTGTGTCGAATATTCTGTCATTGCTTGGTTCTCTCTCGTTTGATACAGACGTGTTCACTAGTGTCTTTCTCTCTCTTCTAATAATGTCGTTTCTTGTAAAGTTTAATGCTGTAAGTGCTATCGAGTACAAGCGATGTTCAGAATTGACAGTGAATAAAAAATATCCCATCATGGTCTTAACAAATGTGGACACAAAATATGGGAACTCTGTGCTTGCTACGTTGGAGGATGGCGACCACCAGTATCGTGTCTATCTTCCCAAGAGGTATGCAGGTGTCTTCACGAATGAGGAGCTTAGGCATATCAAACCCAAAGAACTACATTTAGTGTATCGAGGGACGAGAAATCAAACAACGCAAGTAGAGATTGTGTCCTAACGTCGTAAGTAGCAATCGTGTTAACAAACAATTTATTGATGTGTGTGTGTGTGTGTGTGTGTGTGTGTGTGTGTGTGTATGTGTGTAGTTTCAACTCTCTGTACTTAACACTTTAATAATTGAATTTGTATGTACATGATAAATGTATCATTGATTCTATTTAGTATTTTTTACAAAGTTTCGTTGAATAATATTTGGTTCGATTAGAAATTATTTGAAAGTACATTAACTTATGTGATAAATGTATCATTGATTCTAAGCAGTATTTACAAATTTCCAGTGAATAATATTTGGTTTGATTAGAAATTATTTGAAAGTACATTAACTTATGAAAAATGACACATACTTGAAAAGTTTACTTACTTAACGCATTTGATTCTTTCCACTAACTGTGTGAATATTTATCGTATCAGTGATTCTAATATCGACTGTATTGTTATGTTACAGATAAACTTCCTTGTGAACTGTATCTACAGCTGTGAAATTATTATTATTTAAAAATCTTACAATGTCAAAAATTATTATTAATATTGTATTTATTTTATATAACAATGTTTGTTTGTGATATATATATATATATTTAATCAATGTAAAATGTATTTTTGAATAATTGTATTATAACGGTTTGTAAACTATATTTTAAGTTTGTGTACAGTGCTGTAAATATATATTTAATCATTTAAAACAATATTATTATTAATATTGTATTTATTTTATATATAACAATGTTTGTTTGTGATATATATATATTTAATCAATGTAAAATGTATTTTTGAATAATTGTATTATAGCAGTTTGTAAACTATATTTTAAGTTTGTGTACAGTGTTGTAAATATATATTTAATCATTTAAAACAAATTATGGTTTATTTTAATTTATTTCGTTATAAACCTCCGAATATGCATGCAATTATTTGTATAGTAATCAGAAATGTGTGAGAGAGAGAGAGAGAGAGAGAGAGAGAGAGACATTTTAATAATTTGCAGGTTGTATCTTACAATCACGAAAATTATTATTTAAACTGATAATTGTTTTATTAAAATCTTACAATGACGAAATATTATTATTATTTCATTGTTTACGATATATATTTAATTAATGCAAAAATGAATTTCTAAAATTACAATGGTCTGTAAACCATATTTAAGTTTGTGTGTGTGTGTGTGTGTGTGTGTGTGTGTGTGTGTGTGTGTGTGTGTGTGTGTGTGTGCGTGCATAGTTAATCTTTCTATCACTAATTACCATACTGAATATAACTTTCTAATGACGAAACATTATTATTTCATTGTTTACGATATATTTAATTAATACAAAAATGAATTTTTAAAATTACAATGGTCTGTAAACCATATTTAAGTTCGTGTACACATACAAATCGCTTTGAATAAGGGAATTCTTGTCAACGTTTGCAGCGAGAGAGAGGCATACACAATGTGTGTGTGTGTATGTGTACACAAAACTTTTGAAAATACCTTATTTCAAGGAGATTTTTTTATGCGTAACACTTTACCACACACAGACTTCAGTTCGTGTACACATACAAATCGCTTTGAATAAGGGAATTCTTGTCAACGTTTGCAGCGAGAGAGAGACATACACAATGTGTGTGTGTATGTGTACACAAAACTTTTGAAAATACCTTATTTCAAGGAGATTTTTTTATGCGTAACACTTTACCACACACAGACTTGGCAGAACCGAGATTGGCGTAGAGAGAGAGGCCCGTTACATATACCTACACAGTGAGAGATGCAACAGTAATCTACTAAATGTGTGTGTGTGTGTGTGCGAGAGAGAGAGAGAGGGGGAGGGAGAGAGATAGTTTTACTTACATTCAAATGTGAGAGAGAGTTTATATCATGATGGATAACTATGTCTAGAGAGACAGAGAGAGAGAGGGAGGGAGAGTTACTTACATTCAAAGAGAGAATTGATATTGACAACAATCATGATCATATAGTTTGAATTTCCCACCACAGAAAAATGTTGGCAGATCTGTTCTATACACAATAATGCAAGATTGGTAACTCTGATCATATATTTTAATATATACACTATATAACACACACATATCAAGTTTGAACCCATACATAGGTTGGTAAACCTGATCATATAGATTTAATATACATTATAGCACACAACAAATTTGAACTCATGCAAGGTTGGTAACCCTGATCATATATTTAATATATACACTATAATGCATCAAGTCGGAACCCCCCACCCACCACCCACCCCTGATTTGCAAATCAATTTAATTAAAAAAATTAAAAAAATCACATTAAAAAATTTTATTCGCGGAAATTCGCGGATGCTGTGGGTCCATTGGTGGTGGGGAGAGCGTGGAAAAAAATCTTGGACCGCGGGAACGGCGGCATCTCTTTGATCTAGGCTCGCGAAAGGCGGCATATAAAAAAATAAAAAATTATATTCGTGGAAATTCGCGGATGCTGTGGTCCAGCTGATAGAAAGTGAAAGTGATCTAGGCTCGCGAAAGGCGGCATATAAAAAAATAAAAAATTATATTCGCGGAAATTCGCGGATGCTGTGGGTCCATTGGTGGTGGGGAGAGCGTGGGAAAAAATCTTGGACCGCGGGAACGGCGGCATCTCTTTGATCTTGTTTTTTAGCGTTTTTTATGTTTTTTAAGAAAGGCGGCATTCCTTTGTGGGTCAGAACCGGCATTTTCCCCCTACTCTTATGATATGCCCTCTAAATGTAAGACTCACTTTCCTTAATACTTATAAATTTCTTTTCCTTCAGGTCCAACTAGATTTAGTCATTTTTCGCCATATTCTCATGTATCCTCATTTCGAGGTGGGTTATCGTCTTGGTTTCCAATGTGCATGTTTTATTTGCTAAAACTATTCTTCTTTTCACGTCTACTGAATATTTGTTGTCTTCAGAAATTATGCTTGTTAGCAGAATGATTATCAAAAGAGCATTTATTTGCTGGTAATAATTTCAACATCTAGTTAATATTTATTTGCTTCGCTTTATTTTTCCTTACTTACCAAGCAATCCAGTACCAATATTGTATTGGATTTATTTCTAATGCAATATTATTCACTCGTAATATATATAGGATGCCTAAAATCCTACGTACGTAAAAGCTGCTATATTTAACTGGCAGCGAATCGACACTCGATAAATAGTACACGAAATCGTTACAACTTACGTAACACTAGACAGATAGACAATGCTCGGAGTGCCTTGGTATTGGGGATTGTGCGCTCTGTCTGGGTCACGGCGCCAGTTTCTTCCTTGTTCTGTTTGCAGCACAAGGAAGTTAGGCTACTTGTAGTCGGGGAACATTATAAAGATGAGACGTAACGGCCAATGTTTGTACCTTCCTTTAAATACAGCAATTAAAACTACAGCAGACGAGACAACGCTGCACAGGGAACTCAGCAATACTGTCAATTCTCAATTGCGCCGACAACTCTGTCGGAGGTCTCATTGTTTGAAGCTAAACTGCATCTTTGTTACATGTTTGTTGGCTGTACCATCTTTGTACCAACGACTCTGTGCCTTGTTATAGTCGCATAAGATTAGCATTATAGGCATTTTAAATTGTCACTTAATTGAACATTACTTTTCGAGCATCGCAATCAACGGTCGTTTTCAGGCGTACGGGTTTACGAAACTCGATTACCCGTCAGGGGTCGGGACTAAGTCGTAATGGGTACGAGATTTAACGGATAATAGAATATTCCCCCACTCACTGATTAAGTCTACAATTTACTAAACTTTGTATCGTTAAAAAATAAATTAATTATTGTAGATCACCTAACGTAGGGCGCCATACGTCCGGGTGACCGGGAGTTGTAGAGCTGTGTCTTGGTGAACAAACCAATTGTTCCACTTTGGGCATTATTTTTAGCATTAATTATAAGAAAAATTAACAAAGACAAATGTGATATTTTGTTATCATAGATAAATGAATGTGTATGTTTTATTTTCACTTGTCAACTTTAAAAACCAATTTTTAAATTAACTAATATATCGTAGTTAACCTTAATTTTTTAATCACATAATGAATGTTATTTTCTATGTACCTTCTGATTGATGTACAAATAAATTTTTTTGTATTAAAGACGCTATTGCGAATAGTGTGTTTGATTGCTGACCCAAAATTTTCCAATAGCAGCCTCCTCCTCTTCCTCTTTGGTCGCAATCTCCGGGTCTAGGTTGCGATATTTATGGTAGCAGTGTGCTAGTAACAATAAAGATAAAATCGATACACAATCATCTTATATAACTAGGCTTATATAAAATACCATAGGTCAACATGTTACTAGTAGGAAAAAATATAAAAATATTTTGAAGTTTTAATTACATTTATTACATAAAGATGTGTGCAATTTTTTTCCTGTTCTAATGCTCAATGGATTGTTCGCGCGTATTGTAGCAGCAACCGCTCAATGCGGTTTGTAGTATGTACAGTTTAATTCCAGCTTAATTCTGGCTTATTACTTTTACGTTTCGCCGACGATGGCTTCCTCTTCAACTTTACCATTCTTCGGCAATCACACTTTTACAAGTTAGTTACGTCTTTTTTGTCGTCGACGTCTTCTTCTTCTTCTTCTCCACTTCAAGGATTATGTTATATAAACCTGTACCGGCACATCTCATCCTCGGACAACCCACGTCTCTTCTACCAATGGCTTTATAGTTCAATGCCGCCTTCGGCAATCGATCCTATGTCATCCTTTGCAAATGATTCCTCCAGTGTCTTCTGTAAGCAGAAATAATTTCATTTGTGTCCTCTACTTCAAATCTCCACTGATATCCTCATTCCTTATTCTATATTGCAATGTATAGTTTAAAGTACTTCGAAGAAACTCTATTTCAGCACCCTGAATCTTGCCACATTCCTTTTTTGTCATGACCCACGCTTCACTCGCATATGTCAATATGGGTATTGCAATTGGCTTATAAAATTTAACACCTGCACCTGTTTTGTTTTATTTCTAAGATTTCTATGAACCGTTCCACAAATATTCCTAAATTTATTTATCTTCTCTTTTATATCATATTCAGACTCATAGTTTACTGCATATCCGAGACATTTACAACGGCTCACTTGTTCTAAAGTGCTGTTACTTATAATTATCCTAGTCCTCACTGGATATTTACCTTTAAAGGCCATGGTTTCAGTCTTTTCCCCTGAAATTGTCAGTACGTACTCTCTTGCTATTTCTTTTAATTGAAACATAGTTCTCTTTGCAAATTATCCTCATTTCCTTGAATAATAACTAGTTCATCTGCATGTAGCAGCTAACCTATACAAATTGATTTGTTAAGCTGTATTCCCGAAGTCACTCTGGATTTCCGCGCTCTCAACATGTTGGCAATATATATATTGCAACAGAACACAGGATGATAGGCGATATTAACCGTATCTAAGCATGGATGACGAACATTGACATGTCTAAAATGGTTTTATTCAATTTTTGTCTTTTAGCTGTAAGTTTTGTATTTAGCAATGGATAAGGACGTAGTTTATATCAAATTCTTTATAACAATGTGTTCTTTTATGTCATGTACTTTGTGTGTGAAATTGTGTGCGGGTGTGCGTGTGATAAGCCTTATTCCGCTATATCTTCCTCGGTAATCAACCAATCGACGTGAAACTTTGACAGTGGATTGTTTATGTAAATAGCTACAGTTTTTATGTACTCTGAGGTTTCCAACTATTTTATAAGTATGGTTTTTGTATAGGAAAACTCAGCTTTTAACTCTTATCAATGATAGAGTAATAAAATTCATAGATAAAATCAATGCAAGCTCTTGCGGATTTATACAAAGTTTTGCATGTAATGCAGATATCTTTTGCTAATCTCAACCATGTGACTTCGGATTGACCAATCAGCAGACACTAATTTAATTAAGATGCATACTCAGTAAGGTACGCATCGCTACAGTCCTTCGATAGCATCTGCCGAGTGAAGTTGTGTCTATCGTCGAGAGTTTTGCTCGTACGAACGTATAGAAATATAAAATTATCATAAAACTTGGAACTCTTTGCGAGCTTTTCGTAAACGAGCCAAGCGGGTTAACAACCGAAGCAAAAATTATCATTATATTAAAGTGCTTTTCGCGTTAGTCAAGATAGTCCGCATAGGGAAGTATTGAACACTTCAAGCTTTCACGGAAGGTGTAAGCTAAATACACCGCTTTTATAATAAATACCCATATTCACCCTGTGATATAATAAAATTAACGTGTAGATTAATAATAACTTTTGCGAGCGAGAAAACTAATTATTGTGAGTGTGACAATTGTGTGAAAAGTTCAATGGTGTTAGCAGTTCGACGGAACTGTCAGCGTGACGTACAGAGGAATCGCCGCTGGAGCAACCCGCCGACGAAGAGCACGCCAGACGAAGAGGACGCCAGGACGGGAGCGACGCTAAGAAGAGGAGGAACGCACATCCGGAGGACGTATAAGCAAGTGAACGGATATCATCAAACAAGTAAAATCGATCTAAAATCGAACTATATAAACTTCATTCAAAATATAAAATGCATGAAAATTATGTAATTCAATATACATCGTAAAAACTATTATTTCTTGTGTGTAATAAATAATTTTTCATTACCACCATTATAGACTCGTTTGTAATTTCTTCACACACACACTATATCCTATGCGATAATTATAATCTGTATCGTCGCATAGAGATATTTGTCGCCTGTCAACGTTGGGCACGATTTTGTAGTAATTTTAAAAATATTATTTTGATTTGTATAAAGACTAAAGTTATTTGAACTATTTTGTGTGTGTTGTTCTATTTTAATCAGAGAGTGCATATAAAATTTTGAATATTCTCTGTTATCAGATATTTGAAAAATGTTAGTAATTGTGTTTATTGGAGGTTGAATTATTATTTGTACGTGTGTTAGGTTAAGTTGTGTACATTTGATTGAGATACTTGACGGTAACATTTTACAACATATAAATTGAACATTATTCCATAATAATAAGTGTTAATAATAGTGCCGTTTCGATAAATAAGAACTATAATATCTGTTTAAATTTATAAATAACTAATCAATATGGCCGAAGGACTCGAATTACAGAATACATTAGCTGCATTATTAACAAATGTGCAGAAAATATTCGAAGAAAATAAGGCTAGTAAACAAGAAGCAGTAAAACAAAACAGGTCACTGGAGCCATTTCACGATGAGAATAAAAGAATTTATAACGCGGTTCATGACTAGGCGAAACAAAGTAAACAGCTATTACAGTCAACGGAGAAACGTATAGGCGAGAAAGTAGAATTAATTCGCAGTAATATTGAGACCGCTTTAGACGCGAATAACTCTCGCATCAGCGAATGTGAAGCCAAAATCATAGAGGAAAGAGTGGTTCAACGTACGTCAACGGTAAGTGAGCTTGTAGCTGAACAAGATCAGCGGATACAGGAGTTGAAACAACAGCTGACCCGACTTCAAAGTACCTCGACACCAGCGAACCAGACCACGTATATCTATAGAACTTTAGACGGAACCAATTCGCAGTTAAAATTCTTCGGTAGAGACACTGAAAATCCTCTTCACTTCCTTAAGAATTGCCAGAGAGACATGGAAGCAATAGGTGACAACCTGAGCGAGATGGATAAGATAAACTGTGTAGTAAGAAGATTAAAAGGTACCGCAGCTGAGTGGTTCACTGTCGTACAGTGATAGATAGGTACATATCAAGATCTGGTGCAACACTTTAGGGCTAGATACTGGAACAGCGAGATACAGAGAAAGGTACGTGTACAGCAGGAGTTTTGTAGATATTCTAGTTTAAAAGGATCCAAAGAAAATTATTTAATTTAACTAATATTCCGAGCAAAATATCTAGAACCAGAAATGGTAAATAAATTGGCTCACCATTTTGGACGCGGAATTCAAATCGCGGTGATTACTCAAGGAATTAAATCATTAGAGGAACTACTCCTATTGTTAACTACGTGGGATAATGTTGGTAGCCAAAGTAGTGGTAATAATAATAGTGAACCAGCTCGTAAACAATTTCAGCCACAATAACAACAAAACAACAACAACAAAAACAACAATTTAAAAACAAACCGAATTTTCAAAGATTCAATCAAAGAAACGTATCGGCAATTACCGAAACAAACGCAAACGAAGAGCAATCAAAAACCGAGTAAGGTTGCATGGCGTGGGTCCGTGCGATAAATTAAAAAATAAAAATAAGGATAAAAATACAAGTAAAACATACCATAACAAACGGCAGTATCAAAAATCATGTGCTAGCAATACTAGTGATAAGAAAGTATACATCACATCTGGCCTATATCCTGTAGATGTTAGAGATGAATTAATATATAATAATTGTGTTGATGATTGTGTGGAAAATGTTAGAAGTAAGTATGATAATGACATTGTTGTGAGCGCGAAGATTAATGGTTGTGTTGGAAATGTATTATTCGATAGTGGGGCTCAAGTGTCCCTAATCAATGAAAAATTTATTAACAAACATAAACACCAATTTAAAAAAACACCGATCTTACCTGTAAATAATACAATAGTCACTACGGCCACGGGCGACTCACAAACTATTGATAAGCAAGCACTTATCACAATATGTTCACAAGGTATGAAAATGGAAGTACCAGTTCTTATAGTCAAAAATCTAGTTTGCGACGTTATATTAGGCACTGACACTTTAAGAAAAATACACGCCACAATTGATTTTGCTAACAGAACGCTAAAATGCATAATTCAAAATAACCTACATACAATTAATCTGGGTCATACGCACAGTATTAAAAGTCAATGCGAGCAAAATGTTAATCTACAGAAACCAGCTGTTAATCGCGTAGATAAGATAGCGAGTAACGGGCAAGCGCCCGGTAGTAAGATAACAGCAAATCAACAAAAACAATTAAACAATATTTTAAATAAATATGACTCGATTTTCCAAAACAAGCACTCCGTTACCAAGTATATGAACATAAAATACAGGTTAGTGATGAAAATAAATTTATAAGGAAGACGTACCCGATTCCGTTACATTATCAACAACAGGTTGAAGAAGAAATAAATAAAATGTTAGATAATAATATTATTGAACGAGCGGATAGCAATTTTTTAAATCCTATGGTTGTCGTTAAGAAAAAGAATAATGACATCCGTATTTGTTTAGATATGCGCAACCTTAATATCATAACAAAAAAGTGTTACGATTGTGCTCCTATCGCTGAAAATTTATTTGTAAAGTGTCAAAGGGTCACATGTCGCGTATGGACCTAAAAAGTGGGTTTTGGCAGATCCCATTAGCCAAAGAGTGCCGGAAGTTCACAGCGTTTTTATATAAAAACAAATGTTACCAGTTTAAGGTAGTGCCTTTTGGATTGGTGACCAGCCTAGCCGCTATGGTTAACTGTCTTGAATTGGCACTAGGACCCGAAGTCGACGATTTTGTAAGTGTGTTTGTAGACGACATACTCATTATATCGAAGTCGTTCGAGGAACATATGCATCACCTGGATATTGTGTTCCGCAAGTTAAGAGATGCGAATCTGGCGCTTAACTTAGACAAATGTGAATTTGGAAAATCCTAAATAAAATTCCTGGGGCTTATTATTTCGGCGGATGGGGTAAGTACCGACCCGGAGAAAATCCAGGCCATAACGGAATTTCCAAATCCAACGTAAGCTAAGGATATCAGGGCGTTCCTTGGATTGACCGGTGCAACGATACGTTTAGTTCGACGTGCCTACAATTACGAATGCTTATGAACACAAGATTCAGGTCACCGATCCAACTAAGTTCGTACGGAGGACATATCCGATTCCCATTAAATATGCGGAACCAGTCGACGAGGAAATCAGAAGAATGTTGGATAACGGCGTAATAGAGCGGTCCAACAGTAGCTTCATCAATCCTCTCGTTGTCGTCAAAAAGAAGACGGACGAAATAAGGCTGTGTTTAGACATGAGGAATCTAAATAGTGTCGTTGAAAAGGATTTTGATTGTGCACCGAATATTGAAGAATTATTTAACAAATGTCAAGGAGCAAAATATCTAACTAAGTTAGACTTGACTTCGTCGTTTTGGCAAATTCCCATTCGTAAACAAGATCGCAAATACACCGCATTCCTGTACAAGAACAAAAGCTACCAACATCGAGTAGTGTCCTTTGGATTGAGTACAAGCCTCGCAGCAATTGTAAAATGTTTGGAAAATGCACTAGTACCAGAGGTGGAACCATACACCATGATCTTCGTGGACGACATCCTTGTAATCTCAACAACGTTGGAAGAACACCCTCAGTCTGAACACTATATTTCAAAAGTTCAGAGACGCTAATATTTCTCTGAAGTTAGAGAAGTGCGACTTTATTAAAACTTCAATAAAATTTTTAGGTCATATAATATCTGACAAGGGAATACAAACAGACCCTTGCAAGCTACAGAGTATAACGGAGTCCCCAAGACCCAAGAACATAAAAGGGTTAAGAGCATTTCTAGGACTCACGGGATACTACCGACGTTTTTCATCGTTATATGCGGAGAAACTCCAACCATTTCTAGAACTCACTAGAAAAGAAAGCAAATGGAAATGGGAGTTACAACATGAAGAAGCGTTCCGTGAAGTGAAAAATTTGTTTCTACATAACATTATGCTGCATCATCCACAACAGGAAGGACGATATATAATCTACGCAGATGCCAGTGACTATGCAGTAGCGAGTGTCCTGTAACAAGAAGATAAACACGGAGAGCTACGAGTCATCGCATACGCCAGTCGAGTCTTCAAAGGAGCAGAAAACACGACTGTACGTCAGAAAAGGAAATCTTAGCGTTAGTATACGCCTTGAAGCAGTTTCGATATTATGTGTATGGAACACACGTTGAGATACACACGGATCATCAAGCGCTTTCATTTTTATTAAGTTGTAAAGCAACTAATGCACGACTACTGAGATGGATACTGGCCATACAAGAGTATTCATTCACAATTAAATATTGTAAAGGCTCGGATAATATAACTGCCGACACACTAAGTCGTTGTCCACCACAAGAGACACAAGAAACTCATGAAGCTAAGTGTAAAGAAGTTAAAATATTAAACATTACATATCAAACAGATGATAGAGTTAAATATTTGTCAGATAATATAGCAAATGAACAAAACAAAGATCTTCAAATAAGTCACATGAAGTTATCAACACTATCTAGTAGATATACGATAAAAAATAGTATATTGTACAAACTCGTCAATTATGATTGGAAAATAGTTCTATCACCAGAGATGCTAAAAACACTAACTATACCATGTCATCAAAGTTTAGCACATGCGTCTGCTTTAAAATGTCATTTAGCTTTGAAGGAAGACTTCATTTTGAATAATATGTTTAGAAGAATAAAAGCTATCTTAAAAGGATGCTACGAATGTCAAACAGCACGACATCCGAATCTTCACACCTACGTAGATATGCAAAATATCAAGACACAGGAAAAGGGAGAATTAGTAGCAGTAGACTTCCTGGGCTCATTTCCGAGAGCTATTCACAGGGGTACAAAACACATACTTGTATGTATAGATGTGTTCACCAAGGCAGTTCGACTCTACGCTATTCGAAGACCCACCACTAAAGTGTACTAAATGTCATACTACGGAAATACGTACCGAAGTATGGTCAAATCAAAAATATATTGAGTGACCAAGGTAAACAATTTCAAAATAAAGCATGGACAGAAACGCTAACTCAGCACGGCATACAACCAGTGTTAACGTTAATACGACATCCACAAGGAAACCTTGCTGAAAGGGTAAATAAAGAGTTAGGAAAACATTTACGCATCTACTGTAATGAACAGCATAACCGATGGGCAGAGTACATACCATTTTTTGAAGAAGCTATAAATGCTACATACAGTGAAGCTACGGGATATACACCGGTTGAACTGGAAACAAATAAAAAACCTAGTAGAGTCTGGTCGAGAAACATTGACAAACCTCCAAACCAAAACCTGCAAATTCCATTGAGTCACAAGTACGACAATGCGAAGAAGAGGATGGAAAAACTGGAGAGAAGAGGATAGAGAGATTCAACAGAACGCACAAACTCATCACATTCCATGAAGGAGAGAGAGTGCTACTAAGAAGCAATCCAGTGGGAAAACGAATCGACAATACAGCAAAGAAACTATTCAGACTGTACAAGGGACCCTACTTATTACAAAGGAGGAAAGGACGACACACATTTATCGTCTACGATCCAACAAGAAGAAAAACTATTGGAAAATACCATGCATCAGCATTCCGTAAATTCTATGGATTAATAAATAAAAAGTCAACTTATAAATCCATGGGAGGGACGTAATCCACCCAGGGAAAGAGAAAAAAATTTTAAGACCCTTATAACCACTAATTGTGAGTTGTAATAAAAAGAAAATAAAATAAATAATTTCTGAGTAAAGAAATAAAATTTGAATAAAATTCAAATTTTATTTTACCCAGCAGGGGAATTTATGCAACGATACGTTTAGCATAAGTATATGTATCAACCCCTGACTGAGGTACGAACGCACGTATGAAAGGTATAAGATGTAAATAATAAAAATAATGTAATAATTAAGCATTAGGTATAAGAGATAATAAAAGAAATATACGTAGTATTTAATTTTAAATAAATCAAATATTGTAAGTGAGCCTGCATATGGAATTAAAAGCTTCGTTGGTTTTTAATCGTAGCGAAGGGGAGAAACTGACACGCGCGGACCGGCAGAGGTGACGTCATAGTGACAGGCTACCGATTGTGTATCTGTCTGCGTGTGTGTGCTAGTGTACGATGTGTAAATGAGAGACAGGTTGAATTATGCAAACGAGGGTGGAAGATTTTACACAGTTTTTTAAATACTGAACGAAAACCAGAAGTCACACGAATCAGCGACATATGTAAAAACATATGTAGCGCCTGGCGCTATCATTCAAGACTAATTGGTCATTGATCGTGGGAACCGTTCAGCCACCGTGTGAAATTTTGCCATAACTGCCATAATTTACACACCTTAACACTCATAATTTGCATAAACAAAGTTTAATATTATACCTAACGATTGGTGAAATAATATTTATATAAAAGTGTGCGCTTCATAGAAAGACACGTAGGTTGAAAGTAGCAATTAAATCGACGCGCCGACCTGTTCAATGTTGTCAAAACAGTTTCCAACAGGCATGGGACGACGGCAGCAGTATAAAACCCCAGCGAGCGACACACTCTTTCTCAGATGAACTCAGAAGACTACGTGAAATCCACGCACCTCGCAACAGCGAATTTTACAAGTCAAGTAATGTTTTAAAACAGTATTCAATAACGTGAAGTGCGGTGGAACCAGCAGTACGTCGGTGCAAGTAATAGTGGAACACGATTATTTTAAAAGACTATAAAATAGTAATATACGAGTAGTCATATCTTCGATGAACTTCAAGAAGTAACATAGAACTTCAAGACATCTACGAGGGACAAGACAAGAAGAAGAGAGGAACCAGAGCAGAATACGAGAGGACGCAGGGACAGCCACACGCAGCTACATCCAGCCGTACATCATCACGACGAGAGGTACACGTCAGAACTCAGCATCCAGGAGACGGAGCGAGGAATTTCAACGACGCAGAGACAGAGAAGGTGATACCGAAGAGGATCAACAAACTCGAGAGTCCAGATGACGGTAACAACAAAGTTAAATGGTTGCAGAAAAATGCAGGTGAAGTCAGACATTTATTTAATGTTATAAATGACCCTGAGGTCTATCGAAAAAAGCTCTAGATTCCATATACAAATTTACATAAACTTTAGTATATTTTTAAATTTTCATAATGAATAAATAAATGTTCAAAGTTCAGAGAACAGTGATAATAGAAAATATAACTGTAGTTATCTCATAAATAAATGGTCAAGGAAGAACCATATTTTTATTTATATTTTTGTATTTGATTAGATAATTAAATTCAAATATGAGAATTACGTAATTTGAAGAGTGTTAATTAATTGAGACATTAAATAATAAAATCAATTAAAGTAATAAATGTTCTGTATTAATATTTTAATAAATGTTAATTTAATTAAAAGTTTTAGTAAGTGGTATATATTAAAAACCACACTTGCAAAGTCAAGATGTATATTCAATTTTATACGTGTTAATCACGTTTTATAATAATTATATGTGTTATGTATTATATGTATGTATAAATATTTCAGGTCATATATGTGTTATGTTTGTATATAATATGTCTTAGAATATAAGAAATAAGATTTAAACACGTTATAATTACATTATATTCAGATCGAATATAAGGGTTCAAAGAGTAACCCGCACAAAACAATTAATAATATAATAATTTGAATTTTTAAATAATAAATCAAATGAATATGATTTTATTAACACAGTCGTACTAATTTCACAACCAGTACTAAATCCTCTGTACTCTTTACTTGTATTAAAATTAAATAACGATATTCACGTGCTTATCCACACTCAATCAACGACCAAAGCCTGCGACCCAGCCTGGGAACATCAAGGTAAATACTGCAGGAGAAGAGTATACCTCCGAGACGTGGGTAAGTGCGCACACATGAGTAAGAGCATATGTAAAAGTAAGTGTCTAAAAATAACGTTGTACCCGATATTTTCGTCGTTTCACTCCAGAATATTCTCAAACCATAGAACCGCTGCTGGAACTGTTAAGGAAAAACACCAAATGGAGATGGGAAGAGCGACATGAGGCAGCATTCAATACTACCAAAGAATTATACAGTAAGAACTTACACGTATTCCACCCGGAAAAAGAAGGGACGTATGTTCTAAATTGTGATGCTTCGGACTACGCGATCGGCGGGGTATTGTATCAACGAAATAGTAAGGGTGAACATAAGGTTATTGCCCACGTAAGTAGATCATTAAAAGGGGCGGAGAGGAATTACTTTACGTCAGAGAAGGAGATTCTCGCAATTGTTTATTGCATAAGTAAATGTAGAGATATTACCTTGTCGGTCAACATTTTGAAATTCTATCAGACAATCAGGCTTTATCTTTCATGCTAAAATGTAAACTTGACAATGAGAGTATATCGCGTTGGATCATGGCGATCCAAGAATACGATTTTAGTATAAAGTATTGTAAAGCCAGTGAAAATAAAACAGCTGATACCCTAAGTAGATATCCCCCCGTCATCGAAGAACAGTACTCTTCAACCAGGAATGAAATTCAAATTCTGGCAGTTAAATATGCATTACCCGAGGATATAAATAATAGATTGAAAATTATAAATGTCGAACAGCAGGATGCAAAATTTAAAAAAATCAGTGAGGAGATAAGAATTCAAGACAACCCTAAATATAAGATCGACGAGAATGTACTATATAAAATCATAGACGGGCAATGGAAAATTATGGTACCTGATCGGCTTGTTGAAGATTTAACTTGGACGTGCCATGAGAGTCTTGCTCACGCGGGAGCTTATAAATGTTATTTAGCTATGCGTGAAGACTTTGTATGGTTGAACATGGCTAGGAAGGTTAAATCTATTTTGCGAACCTGTCACATATGCCAAACAGCGAAGTACCAAAATCAACATACCTATGTAGAAATGGGTAACATCATTACTAAAAATAAAAACGATCTAGTATGTATTGATTTTTTAGGTCCCCTACCACGTGCATTGGGGGGTATGAAGAACCTGGTAGTATGAACGGATGCGTTTTCTAAACACGTAAGTTTGTAAGCAATTGGACGACCCACCACGACGGCTGTATTAAATGTTGTATTGAATAAATACATTCCAAAATATGGTCCTGTGAAAAAAATTGTATCTGACCAGGGTAAGCAATTCACCAATAGGAAGTGGCAGTCCGAATTGGAAAAGCGCAATATACAGACGGTGTTGACAGCGATCCGGAGACCGCAAGGCAACCTCGCCAAAAGGGTCAACAGGGAGTTAGGTCGACTGTTTCGCACTTATTGTAATACCAACCAAAGTAGGTGGCCGGATTGTCTCGAGTTTTTCGAGGCGTCCATCAACGGGAATTACAATGACACGACAGGATTTACGCCTAACGAGTTACAAACCGGAGAAATGCCAAAGCGTGTCTGGGATGGGTGCATCAGGAGGATTGCAACGCAGAATTTGCCTATTCCAAATATGGTAAAAAGGATAGAATCCAGGAGACGCATTAAAAAATGTGCTGAAGATCGGACTGAGAAATTTAATGCTGATCACAAGCTGGTAACTTTCAAAACTGTCGAGAAGCTACTCTTGCGGGCTTTGAATGTAGGGTGATAGGAAAGTTCCATGCATCATCCTTAAGAAAATATTATGTCAAAGAAAACTGAACCTAATATGCCAGGGTATAGGTAGTATGAATGATGTGAAATTATATGAAAATATGTGTAAAGTTTAAGAATAAGTGTGATCATGTTGGATAAATGTTTTGAATGAACTGAGGTATACGTGTAAATTAGCAAAATGCCGTCAGAAATGTAGATAAGCTTATCTGTGTTGCGGACTATAGGTCAAAATTCAACCACGTGCGTTTGTTTATGTTTACATTAGTACTGTCAAAGTGACAGTTGAGGAATGTTGTTTTGAAAGAAGTTATTTATTTATTTTGATTTTGGGTTTATTATGTGATTATTTGGATTATTATTGGGAGAAGGATATTTCATTTATATTAGAAAAAAAAAGAGAAAAAAATTTGTATTCCATGTAACAAATTTTTTTTTACACGTGGTGGGGTTAATCCTGCAACAGAACACAGGATGATAAGTGATATTAACCGTATCTAAGCATGGATAACGGACATTGACATGTCTAAAATGGTTTTATTCAATTTTTGTCTTTTAGCTGTAAGTTTTGTATTTAGCAATGGATAAGGACGTAGGTTATATCAAATTCTTTATAAAAATGTGTTCTTTTATGTCATGTACTTTGTGTGTGAAATTGTGTGCGGGTGCGCGTGTGATAAACCTTATTCGCTATATCTTCCTCGGTAATCAACCAATCGACGTGAAACTTTGACAGTGGATTGTTTATGTAAATAGCTACAGTTTTTATGTACTCTGAGGTTTCCAACTATTTTATAAGTATGGTTTTTGTATAGGAAAAACTCAGCTTTTAACTCTTATCAATGATATTGTTATAACAATAAAATTCATAGATAAAATCAATGCAAGCTCTTGCGGATTTATACAAAGTTTTGCATGTAATGCAGATATCTTTTGCTAATCTCAACCATGTGACTTCGGATTGACCAATCAGCAGACACTAATTTAATTAAGATTCATACTCAGTAAGGTACGCATCGCTACAGTCCTTCGATAGCATCTGCCGAGTGAAGTTGTGTCTATCGTCGAGAGTTTTGCTCGTACGAACGTATAGAAATATAAAATTATCATAAAACTTGGAACTCTTTGCGAGCTTTTCGTAAAAGAGCCAAGCGGGTTAACAACCGAAGCAAAATTATCATTATATTAAAGTGCTTTTCGCGTTAGTCAAGATAGTCCGCATAGGGAAGTATTGAACACTTCAAGCTTTCACGGAAGGTGTAAGCTAAATACACCGCTTTTATAATAAATAGGTTGGACAGGGTTATCGGACACCAGCCGAAGCAAAAATAAATACTATTATAGACTATCCAATACCAAAAACAAAAACTGAAGTTCGATCATTCCTGGGCCTAATTGGATATTATCAAAAAATCTCAAAG
This sequence comes from Magicicada septendecula, assembly GCA_034769895.1. Taxonomy (NCBI): domain Eukaryota; kingdom Metazoa; phylum Arthropoda; class Insecta; order Hemiptera; family Cicadidae; genus Magicicada; species Magicicada septendecula. The sequence continues at coordinate 171,871,429 of CM068368.1, read as the reverse complement.
ATTTTTCTACTATTGCTGTTCCTCTGAGTGATCTGACGAAAGGAAAAGAAAAAAAATCACCAATTCAATGGAATGAGAAATGTGAGACGGCGTTTAAAATCTTAAAGAAAATGATCGCTTCTGAACCAGTATTAAAGGCGCCTGAGTGCGAAAAACCATTTATGCTTCAAGTTGATGCATCCGACGTCGGAATTGGCGTAGTATTGAGTCAGACCGATAAAGACGGATATGAACATCCAGTTATTTTTTTAAGTAGAAAACTGAAAGGGCCAGAAATAAATTATGGGACGACCGAAAAGGAATGCGCTGGCATCGTCTGGGCCGTTTTTAAACTCCGTCAATATTTAGATCGGGACTGACTTTTGCTATTGTAACAGACCACAATCCTCTGATTTATTTAAAAACTATGGGATCTGCAAATGCCCGATTAATGAGATGGGCACTTGCCTTACAACCATTTGATTTTGTCATTACTCGTAAGGCCGGGAAATATCACAAAAATGCTGATAGTTTAAGTAGGGCCATGTGCCAAAAAGGTGATGTGGACATACAGACAACAGCACGGCCTGAATTTGCCGGAGTTACCTAAGCAATATTGTCATTCAATTTTCACCCTCCTTGTTGAAAGCCGAAAATTGAATAGACTTAGGCGGGGAGGGATTGTAACGATACCGGGGGACCCAAGTTCGATTCCCGGTACCGAATCACAATTGTATGGTTATTATTGGTCCTGTTCTTATATTTTTGTTAATAATAATGATATTGTTTGTTAATAATTATTATATTGTTTTGTAATAATGATAATTGATATAAAATGTTAATTATAAATAATTATATATGTATAACTGAATGTATGAAAACAGAATTTTGTATGAGTGATGGAATGGAGAAATGGTGGCGTTGCCAAGGAGACTGTTTTTGTGAGAGTGAAGATGAATTGTTAATTTTTTGGATCTGTTGAAGAAAAGGTGAAATAAAAATTGTTCTTTTGATATCTAAAGTGAAATTGATGGAAATAAAAATTGGTACAACAAAAAGTGAGAAGATATTGATTATATTATAACATTAAAAAAAATGTTCAACTAACCAAAATAATAAAAAGACCTCCGAAGAGAAATAATGAAACGCTACAAAGAATAAAATTGTAGTAATATTTAATTTTTATTCTTTGTAGCGTTTCATTATTTCTCTTCGGAGGTCTTTTTATTATTTTGGTTAGTTGAACATTTTTTTTTAATGTTATAATATAATCAATATCTTCTCAGTTTTTGTTGTACCAATTTTATTTCCATCAATTTCACTTTAGATATCAAAAGAACAATTTTTATTTCATCTTTTCTTCAACAGGTCCAAAAAATTAACAATTCATCTTCACTCTCTCAAAAACTTCACCAGACACAAAAACCGGAAGGCTGAGGATGGGTACAAGATGGTACCCGAACCTTTTCCTAATAAGGAAAAAAAAGGTATCTTGAGGGAAATTTATTTATAAATATTAAATGTATTATATACATCAAGAAACGGACTGTAGCAGAAAGTGATTGAATGTATATATATATATATATATATATATATATATGTATTGCAACAGAACACAGGATGTAAGTTCATATAAGAGGAATACTAATGCTATAACACATTTTCTGACGGCCATAGACATGTTTTAAATTGATTTTGTTCTTTTCTATGTAAAGTAGTCATACGTTTTGATCCAAGCTATGTTTAAAAAAGTATGTCGTGTCAAAATGTTTATAGTTTTACATTCTTTTATGTCATGTGAAATATTTGTGTGTATGTACGCGGGTGATTCACATTTTACTTAATAACTTCGTTGAAAATTGACATTTCGTTCTGAAACTTCAACAGGGTGTTCTCATGGTTATAAGCTACATTTTCCATATACTCAGTTCTCCACAACTATAATTTTTATGTTTTTTTTTATGAAATAATTTCTTCTTTATTTCATTATCTCCTGGAGAGTAATAAAATTTGTAGATTAAATCTAAACAGAATCGACAGAATTTTGAACTGATGACTGGCTATCAGTAAGAATGTCTATGACGTTGCTAGAGTTTCCACCAATCAGAAAGTCTAAAAATTATTTCAGACGGTCGCTTACAGCGTACGGATGGTTCAGTCGGTTCCGAAGTCTTGCCATAGAAAGACGTACTCGCTGTCACGAGATTTTCGTGACAAGCCAAGTCGATTTTTTCCAGAAGACTTTGTAGTTGGTTGACGGTACGAGTTCTTCGTTACCATTGCCACATTATAGAACTCAAATATTTAAATAGATCATATTCTTGTGCTTTTTCGCGAAGAGTGGAATATTTCCGGATTAGGGCAGAGTACCTATCGTGGTATTCTGATTATTCGGAATTGTATAAGCCTAACACGCGATCTATTTATACCCAGTTGTGATCCCTGAGATTAAGAGTATTCAAGTTATAAGCAATAAAAGTCCCATATCGCAGTGTGTGTGTGTGTGTGTGTGTGTGTGTGTGTGTGTGTGTGTGTGCCGAGACGTAGATATTCAACGAGGTGATCTTCGGTCGGTCGACGTGTAGACGAGCAGTGAGCGGAGCGCCTGACGTAACATTTGGAATTCTACGCACAAGTAACTTATATGTAAAACAAGACAGTAGACTCGTTTGTTGAAAGATAATTAAGCAATTTTATATTATAAAGCTATAAGCCAATAATAAATTTTATTGTGTTAATGAATAAAATTTTCCTGCCTTCAGATATAGACTCTGTTGTAGTAATTTCAAATTAACCTACCTATGCAGTAATAATTTGTATCGTTGGAATATATATATATATATATATATATATATATATATATATATATGTATATTTATGTGTTATATATTGTAACGGTACATAACCCGGTCCCAATAAAGTAAATCATGAGAATAAAAGTCAGAAATGGGTAGAACTAAAGCTCGCTCAAAATTTAATTATATCACTCCACATAATAAACAATTCGAGTGGTATATAGTGCGAAGTGAGTTCTAGTGTACCCATTAAGGTGAAAAACCAAAGTGAAATTAATGTATTACTAAACTGTGCTGTATGTTTTGGATAGGATAAAACTATGGAAGTAGTATGTAATAATACTAATTGATTTTTGTGATTTTATTTATTTATTGTAATTTATATTGTATGAACCACAATTTGTTATACCCAAGTTAATATTATATTGTTTGAACTAATTATGTTAGATTGTAAGAAAACCCAGGGTTAATTTTAAAAGACATAAAAATTTTAACTACCAAAGATAATATAAAATTAAAATAATCCTATGAAGGAAATGACAACAGGAAGTAGTACCGGGTATGAACACTATTCGAGACTAAATAAATAATATATAAATTTATTTAATGATAATAAAATGATAAAATATTTATATACAATGTCATAAAAAAAAATTAACCAAAACATATTATGTGAATTAAATTAGTAAATAAACCGGAATGGAAGGGAATTATTTTTCCATAAATAAAATATAAATTTATAATAATCACAAACTGCCTACATAATAAAAATACTATGTGTTACTAAGAGTGATGAAAAATAACAAGTATTGTTAATAAGATATAAAAATTTTGAACTAAACCGGAGAGTTGAAGAAACGATGCGACAAAAATTATAAAAAAATAACCTTTTTTGGACGTTGGAGGAGGCGAAATTCACGCAAGAGTAATAAACAAAGTGAATACTAACTAATTATACCTGAGGAATCCAAATTAAATGGTGTTATACATTAAAAACCAGTGGATGAAACCATTCTGAGGATCCAATATAGTTCGGCCTACTTCTAGTAGACAATCAGAAAATACTCTAAACGAAAAGGAAATAATAACGCAAGACGTACCTCATCACAGAATAAAACTTCAATCCAGTAAGGACAACACGGAGCGAGGTAATATAAACATTTTTCGTAATAAGTCCAGAAGAAAACTCGTTTTTTAACAGTGAAATAGAACAAAAAATATTCATTTTATCATATGTTTCTTTCAAAAGTAAACAAATACATGCTGCTCTCTTACGGCAATTCCGGAAACTACGTAATATTTGAAAAATAAACAAAATTATTTATTAATTTTTGATATTTGTAAAGCGTAGCAATTAGCCATTTCTGACACTCTCATAACACAAAGAATTCACCCTGAACCCTGGGGAATTACTAAGAATTATGTAATAACTGATGTATTTTATTATAGCGTAATATTGGTTAAATAACAACATATATGTTTTGTTCCTTAGACAGATCTATGTTTACTCGGTAAAGTCGAGATGATGTTTTTTTTTTTAAAAAGATTAATTGTGATACCTATATTTTGGTGGCTGGAGACAAAAGTCAATAATCAATAAAGCAATATTATTGAAAATTAATATTGAATTATAACGTGTTATAATTTATTGTAGTGGGTAGTTAATGAAAATTTCAGCACAACATACAGAAAAAATCGTCACAACAGAGGGGCAATAATGATACTTACTCTCTCTTCTGTATAAGGCTGAACAAATTATCTCCTTGACCCCAAATCACACACTCTCGATTTCTTTTAGATTGAGTAAAACAAGATAAACAAAATCCTTTATTTATACCGTTTAAAACGTCAGTTAGTGTAATTCAAAAGTGACGCATACTACTTAAGGTGTATCATAAAAATTTACAAGACCACATCATAAAAGTAGCACGTTACAATATATATATATATATATATATATATATATATATATATATATATATATATATATATATATAACAAGGTTGGGGAAAGACAGCATCCCTGCCTAACTCGCTTATTTATTGGAATGCCACGTGAGAGCCTACTATTCAAATCCAGGACTACAGATGTACTTTTGTAAAAGGATCTTTACTGAATTTATTAAATACTATGGGTACCCTCTTCTATCCATAATATCCCATAACTTTTGACGGTCTACGTTATCAACTGCTTTTTCCAGATAAAGTTAGTTACACTATAATATATAACAAAGTCACCGTGTATTTGTCAAATTTTAACGGATCAATGATTTCGATTAAAATGAAATGTTTTTTATCAGTTGGTAATTTTCGGCTGAATGATTAACCGTCCGACATTTCACAAACGCTGACTGATAATCGAGTATATGTGTAAGTACAGCATACAATCTGCCTATAATAAAAATATCGATTAAAAACTAATGCAAATTAATTTACTGATAATTGTACACAATTACAGAATTCATTGTAAGAGTACTTGTCACTATATTCCGTCGAGAAAGATTTAGTAATTGATGGTAGAATCAGTCATTGTCGGTAAGACTATAGCCTGGTTGCGGATACTGTGGTATAGGTATACAATGTTGAAAACGACCTGCGCAGAACAAACATTTTTGACACACTTGGGAAACACTTATGGAAGAAATTCACGTGACGAAAGGCAACTGTGTCGAAGGGATCATTCACTCGCCGAACACCGTATGTGATCTATACAGATTGCCGTTGCTTATGAAGGGAAGAGGATAGTAAGACAGAAAAAGTGGGAGAGGGAGGAGCCTTACTTCTCCACTCTGCGCGTACTGAAATCGGTGATGGCTTTTTTCAAAGTTGTTAGGATATAGCATTCTGTCCTAGCTTCACGCTGACGTCGTCTCGTATTACGTCATGTGTCCCGGTATACACACCGGTCCCCCGTTACTAAGATGCAGTGGTTTCGTTACAACGTGCCCAAAGCTCCAACACTTCGGTAAATATTCAATGGCACATTTCCACGTATTGCAAATAGAAGCTCTCGAACAAGTGCTTGAATCTGATGTACTAACGATGTGCTAAAGCTCTCGTGAAATCCAGGTGACGTAGAAGAAATCTTAAGGAAGAAGATGAACCGAAGCGACAATAATGGAGAAGGGCTCCAGTTTTGAGGAGATTAATGTACCAACTGTGAACCTTCCTCGAAAGCTTAACGCATGGGCGTGTCCAGAATTTCATTTAGGATCCAATAAAAACTGGAGGTTATAAATATTATACACACTCATCTCCTAACGACACATCTGTAGATGCAGACAATTAATTATTATTGTTTATTGTAAACAATATTTATAATTTAAAATGCATATTACGACCTCAATAGAGCGATTTTATCTGATGATGGAACAGATGTTCCGAAACGCGTCATTTTAATCGACGTAACGAAGTCACACGACGGATATAAGGTGATTTATTTATAATAATTTACTAATATTTATAAGATATAAATATTAAAAGGATAAGTAAATGACAATTTATATTGTGCTTTTTAGCTGAGTGGAACATTCCAGAGGGGATGTTATGAGCCACTCTAAAAAAACCTACTCTGCATACGCTCACGATACCTCCTCCACCTACGACTCAACGTTCAACGCAGCGTGTATTAACAGCAATTCTAAACAAGACAATATATTCTGGCTTTAAAGCCAGCCATCTTTAGTATCTGAACGTTGGTAGAGAGTAATTCCGCTTCTGTTACCGAGTGTACCCCCCCCCCACACAAATCCATATAAAGTATAGTGATAATTATGTAGCCTGAACTGACGAACAAAAATTAGTTCATTATACATAGTTATACGTATGTATAACTTCTGTAGGTTTTGACAGTACTGTCAGAATTCAGTTACAATGATTATTGTACTGGATGCTACACTATGACAAAATATTAAATATTTTACTTGCGAAAGTCACGCAAATCATCGAGGAATGACGATGGGGAGAAAGACCAAGACAAGAGTTTATAAACAAAATCGAGACTGGAAGAGAATAAAAGGAAATAAAGAGTGGCTTGCAGGCCTCTACTACCCGCACGTTAAGGAGAAGAAGATAGAGTCTGTGAGCATTCAAAAAATAATTTATTCCTTAAAGTCATCAAATACACACGTCGTTGAAGTTGCATTTCGAATACAATATTTCAGTATCTCTGATCTAAGTCTTAATTGTTTCTTCCACTTGCAAAAACAACTCGTTGCATTATGTACGGTGATTCAAACACTGTGAGATGTTTGAATGGATGACATCAGATCTTGTGAATGACCCCATGTTATAGCCATGCTTATTATCTCAATCCTTTTTTTGTATATTTAATTTTTTTATTTGTCGAGTTCGGAGAATCTGCGCTTAACTTTGCTAATAAAATATGACATAAAATGAATAAATAGATTATGTGGAACTTTGAGAAGACAAAGCATAGAAGTGGGTGTCTTTTTGTTACCCATCTTGAGATACAGTGGAGAAGGTGCTGGCATCTTTTACATTGAAATCGCCTTTAAATGCGACCAGTAAACCTGCTTTTTGACGAAGAAACGAGATTTAAAATATTTGGGCGTTTATCGAGCAAATTTTTTAAAATTAAATCGTTTGATACTAATTTCAGTTAATTAAACTGATGAAAAAATTAATATTAATTTTTCCTGTCGAGAAGAGTTTATACTTTCATTACGCGCTCACATAATGATAAGTAACACGCACGACTACGTGCGGACGTTTGAAATAAAAATTCTTGTACCGAATGTAAAAGTGTTTTAGTGTTAGATAACACGTTGGGAGTGACACAAAGAAGATTCAGTAAAGTTTAACTGGTTTGGGTAGGAGTGCATCGCCGATGTCGCAACGCGTTAACCTTTAGTGACGTAACAGTACCGAAACGTTCGTCTCGTTTTATTGACGACCATAAAAAGTCTTTAATGGTCGAATTTGTTACAACACGAAGGGGGATCCAGTGGAAAGAATTATGTTACAGTACGGGTGAGAGCTTCTGCCGGAGAGAGGATCACCGTGTCGGCCGCAGTGAACATAGTCGCCTATAGGCCTATTTCTCAGGTAAATATAAAGAGGGGGGATATTATGTTACTGGATCTATCGCTTAATGACTAAGTAACTGTGTATCAAAACCCCCTAATTAATGCTTCATATAACCACAACACTATTAATTTCTTCATTTCAGATTCTTTAAACAATCACGTTCCTACATTCATGTTTATAGAGTTGTAAACAGTTCAGTAAAAACCACATTAAAACACTCCCGCTTATTTCTGGTCGCGTGTAATACGGCCTTCTTGTCTGGTCCCTGTAAGTCTCATATTTGAAACTATTACAAAATACCCCATTAACTGCGTTCAAGTCCTCTACAAGCCATTGCGTTCATTAAAATTTTCAAATCAGTTTGATCAATGTTTACTCGCAGAGACAATTATATTGTTCTGATAACATCTGAACAAGGCCCATGCATGGTTTACTGTCCAAAACACGGGACATATCGTTTGTTCGTCATATCATCCGTTTTAAATTTACCATCCGTTTTATGAAGTCATAGTTCAGTTATGCAGGTGGTCGTCTCGTCCGGATAACTGCAGTAATATCACGTCTGCGATTTCTGCGTATTTATGTAGAAGTAAATACGGCTACTATGGCCTCATGTCGATCGCTACCTTTGAACTGACTTTGAACTTCTCTTAGTCAAATCACACACAAGGAAAGAGTGTATGACACGAAAATCATGTGAGGGAAGTGTAACAGTGTTTGTTGCTCTAAATTCTAATAATTCTGAAAACCTGTCTCCGGTCATGCTGGGGAGATCAGTAAAATCACTACACTTTACCCTGTAAACCAAGGCATAAGTGCTGAAGCAAACGAAGTTGTTTGACAAGAAGTGAATACGGAATAAGAAGAGCAATAAGTAGTACTGCTCAATAATTTACAATGTAGTTGCTTACAGTAATGCTTATAGGTACGTCAGTAATGCTAATGTACATGTGAAAAATATGAACATATGGTCAAGTATTTATATGTGCTACTCCCACGTAATACGCGGTCTTCACCCGATCCCTTGAAGAGCGTTTTAACGGGTTTTTAGTGCAGTTTAGAATTTTACCCAGAGATAATTACTAACCAGAAGAAACTGGTAATACTGAATGAATAATTATTTTATCTTGACCTTTTATGTACGTACACAATGACAAACGCGTCTTCTTCTTTTTCTTCTTTTCTTTCCAGCACCACCACAGCCCTATGCAGACCTTGATTTGTTTCGTAACACTGTTCAATTCTGCCTTGTTAGTTGCATACGCCTTCATTTATTCGCTCCCACTGTTTTAATGTCTTTAGAAACATCATCCAGCCACCTTCTTCTGTGTCTTTGTCTGTGTCTCTACGTCCTTCTTCTCCCCTCGTTTCTCAATTATTCTTTCAAAATGGCCAATCGAGAATCTGCTATCCTATGTGCTTGGCAAATCTCCCTGTGACCCATTCGTCAATTCACTCTCTGCACCATTTATGGATTTAATTTGTGGTTACTTTGTATTCCTCATTTTCCATTGTTGCCTCTTTCACAAGTACATGGATCTTTCTCACTGTCCTCCTTGTCAAGACTCTCGGTTTTTTCAATACGTGATAACATAGTTCATGGACGTAAGGTTGCGAAAAACATTGAGGGGGAGCAAACATAAAAGTTGCAATCTAAAATTTATTATGTTTTAGTGGATAGTTAGTGAGGATCGGTCAATAATACAACTTTTAGTTATTTTGCGTCGACGTTTCAACAATATTTATTGTCATCTTCAGGACCTGTGTATGAAATACAATAGAAATATCAAACATAACGAAACAATTAAATATTTAGGTGAACGTGTTGGTGATGTGAGTGTGTGCGTGTGTATGTATGTATCATTTTTTATGTGAAGACTTATGATAGTTTGTTTACATCTTCAAATTATCTTTAAGAAAGCGAGCAAATTATAGTATGAGAGAACTTAATTTATACAGTATTACAATTTAAATTACTAAATATACTGTTATTTTAATTAATTAAACAAACAGTAACCAATAATTGGATATTAGATTGGTACAAAAATTGTTTATACCTACAACAGTCAACATATAGCAAAGTAATATATTACCTATAACTAAAACAGATTAGGGGATGTTCACTACGTAATTATTAAAAGTTATTTTTACCATGTTTCACTCCCTACTGGTGTTAGCAAACAATCATAATTTAGAAACATACAATTTACACAATATTGTAAAACATTACGACTTAAATCAGATAGTTGACAAAGGTTACACACAAAAGGTTTCTGGTAAATTTTACTAACAGGTAAACTTGGATAATACGGTAATTGTAATCATATTGTAAAATATAGTCAAGAGTACTATAGAATAATGTAATTTATGTATGTGTCCACAATCACCCTTCTCTTTCACCCATGCTTCCCCCGCCAGTCCACCCAGCCTCTCACTCTAACCTGAAATCGATCTATCACTCACTATCACACCACTCACTCACTCACTCTCTCTCTTCTACATCTCACTCACTGTCTCCCCTTCTTCCCTCTCTCACTCTTCCACCCTTCGCTCTCACACTCTCTCCCTCTCCCTCTCATTATCTCTCTTCATTCACTCTCTCTCTCTCTCTCTCTCTCTCTCTCCTTATATCTCTTCATTCACTCTCTCTCCCCCTCTCTCACACTCTCTCTCTCTCTCTCTGTCTCTCTCTGTCTCTCTCTGTCTCTCTCTCTCTCCCTCTCATTATATCTCTTCATTCACTCTCTCTCCCCCTCTCTCACTCTCTCTCTCTCTCTCTCTCTCTCTCTCTCTCTCTCTCTCTCTCTCTCCCTCTCATTTGTCATTGTCCACGATTGGCACTCTAAAACACTCACCATTTTTATTACACTATCATCCTCATATAAATAGAGAATTATACACACGATAACAGAAATGATTTACCAACTTGTATTAAAGGGTTACAGACTTTATAACACAACATTATAGATAACAGCTCTATTATATGAAAATGGTTATTACTTAATATTTACATTTTGGTCAATGTTATTTACCTGGAACTTGGTCTATACAGAGTACCATAGTCAATGTAGTTCAAATATATGTCGGTCATAATCTCTCTCACATGATCCCTCAATCTCTCTCTCTCTCTCTCTCTCTCTCTCTCTCTCTCTCTCTCTATTCTAAACAGATATATACCACAAATCTAACACGTAGACGTGTACATACACACACGCTAGAATTACATACGCACACACACACACACACACACACACACACACACACACACACACACACAAAACAAAACAACCTCACAAGTCAACTACACATTCGAGAATCCATACATAAATATAACACTATTTTATTCACTTATTTTTATCATCTAAGTGTAAATTATGCACAACGGAGATGCCCACTGTACTGAGTTTAAAACTGATCGACTATGTGTCTATAAGAAATGTTATATGTTTCTTAGCTAATACTAAATAATATGATCAGTGAGACACTTACAATTGTTGCTGACGCCAAACACACAACTGTAAATTTTCCCTGACCAACACCTTATTATAAAGCAGAACAGACGACCCTTGTACATTTGTAGGAAATTAAGTAACATGTGTTAGGAAGACAGTTGAGAAAGATTTGCACTAAGGGGGAGTGTGACACTAATTAATATTTAACGACAAGCTGGCCACTAATGACCAACACATCCTGTAGGGAGCCTACTGAATATTTCTTCAAATTCATGTTTTGACGGTGTGTATAAGTTGAGCATAACTGGACGAGAGGTTTTGAGTATCAGTGCGAAAATTAATGGAGTGAGGGTCACTTTTAATTTGAATCATTTCCAGTACGCACCTTTTGAAATAATTATTTTCGTAATATTTAATTTGGGTGTTGTTGAAGTCAAATTCATGACCGGTGTTTAAATGGTGAGATACTAAAGCGTTGGGGTTATCATTATGGGTTTTTTTATGGCAATCATACCTATGTTGATAAATTCTCTTATGTAAATATTGGGACGTAATACCAGTGTATGTGGCTGGACAGTCATTGCATTGGATAGTGTATACGACATTAGATCGTTTATCTTTAGATGTCGGGTCTTTGAGGCTTGAGAAGAGAGATCGAACAGTATGTTGGTTTTTGAATACTAAAGTTTTTTGAATTTTTGATAGGCATTTTTTAAGTTTTTCAGAAAGCCCTTTAACATAAGTTGTAGAAAAGTATGAGCCAGCGTTGGGCTCAGGTGTATTAGATTGGGCAGATGTAAGATTGGGGCTCAGCTGATTTGCGCGATGTTTATGAATTACCTGTTTGATTATGTGGTCTGGGTAACATTGTTTTTGAAAATCTTAAATACTAATTCCGTGTTTTTTTGATGAAATGATTGATCACTTAGACCGGTGGCTCTCTTATATACCGAGTGGATTAAATTAGTTTTTAGATGTATGGGATGGTATAGAGAGAGAGAGAGGGAGAGAGAGTGTGAGAGAGGGGGAGAGAGAGTGAATGAAGAGATATAAGGAGAGAGAGAGAGAGAGAGAGAGAGAGAGAGAGAGAGAGAGAGAGAGAGAGAGAGAGAGAGAGAGAGAGAGAGAGAGAGAGAGAGAGAATGAAGAGAGATAATGAGAGGGAGAGAGAGAGAGTGTGAGAGCGAAGGGTGGAAGAGTGAGAGAGGGAAGAAGGGGAGACAGTGAGTGAGATGTAGAAGAGAGAGAGAGAGAGAGAGAGTGAGTGAGTGAGTGGTGTGATAGTGAGTGATAGATAGATTTCAGGTTAGAGTGAGAGGCTGGGTGGACTGGCGGGGGGAGCATGGGTGAAAGAGAAGGGTGATTGTGGACACATACATAAATTACATTATTCTATAGTACTCTTGACTATATTTTACAATATGATTACAATTACCGTATTATCCAAGTTTACCTGTTAGTAAAATTTACCAGAAATCTTTTGTGTGTAACCTTTGTCAACTATCTGATTTAAGTCGTAATGTTTTACAATATTGTGTAAATTGTATGTTTCTAAATTATGATTGTTTGCTAACACCAGTAGGGAGTGAAACATGGTAAAAATAACTTTTAATAATTACGTAGTGAACATCCCCTAATCTGTTTTAGTTATAGGTAATATATTACTTTGCTATATGTTGATTGTTGTAGGTATAAACAATTTTTGTACCAATCTAATATCCAATTATTGGTTACTGTTTGTTTAATTAATTAAAATAACATTATATTTAGTAATTTAAATTGTAATACTGTATAAATTAAGTTCTCTCATACTATAATTTGCTCGCTTTCTTAAAGATAATTTGAAGATGTAAACAAACTATCATAAGTCTTCACATAAAAAATGATACATACATACACACGCACACACTCACATCACCAACACGTTCACCTAAATATTTAATTGTTTCGTTATGTTTGATATTTCTATTGTATTTCATACACAGGTCCTGAAGATGACAATAAATATTGTCGAAACGTCGACGCAAAATAACTAAAAGTTGTATTATTGACCGATCCTCACTAACTATCCACTAAAACATTCACTGATTGACGGTCACTAAAAATTTAAGGATTTAAAATTTATTCATTTAAATATAATAATAATAACAAATATATAATAAAATAAACACACACACACACACTTAGGCTAGAGGTAGTCATACCATAACCATGACTAGGTGAAGTTAGGTCAGACTTTTTTAAAAACATTCGTGTACATATATGACCAATTATAATACGGTTTTTGAAAAATGCATACTAATTTTGTGATTTTATACAAAACTTAATGATTCATAAATTGTTTATTATAATATTACTATTATTGTATGTATTATCGTATCAAACGGTAATTTTTAATTCAGATTCGTAAATTCAGTCCTAAATTTGTAAAATATTTATTACCGTAAAGTTGTATAAAACAAGAATGAAAATTCTTCGAGAATCTGCTACATAAGCTAAACGTTTACCTATATAACCTATATTATCAGAAATACAGATTTAATGCAGGAAACAAATGTATTACCAAAAGGAAAAGTGTCTGCTCAAACTCTATATTTATAAAAGTTTTCTTATATATTTTCTGAAGTAAACTAACGTTTTAAAGATGCTTAGTACCAAAGACATGGACACGGTGTAGTACAACACAGGGACAAATTACGTTCAACGTTGGGAGGGCCATGGCTCTACTCTATGCCCCCCCCCCCAACTCTATGCCCATTACATAGCCATGTCTCAAAACCACAAGTCACTACCGCTCTTTTACATTTATTTTACATATCTTCAGTATAAATCACCATCAAAAGTTTTTAATTATCATTAAAATGTACAACCGTGGTAGCAGTTGTGGTCATTTAGTGGACCTACATTAGCAATAATCTCTTCGTTAATATGACTTGTTTCATTTATTCTACGATCTAGTCTATAGTTGTTGACTGTTAAGTTGCTCAGTTGCAATATTGACCACCCACGCTTGAGGCTTCTTAGAAAAGTTTACTAAATTTTTAAGTAATTTCAGGTTTGGTTTTTTCAGGTCACTATGTAATTGAATACTGAAAACTGTATTCAGATGAAAATGAGAAGTCTCTTTAGTTTGATATTACATATGGATTTGGGTGATTTTTTTCATTTTAACCCCTTAAATTTTTTGCTCTCCGCAAGAAGTGTCAACACCCATGCTCAGTTTTACGAAAATGGGTTGGTGCGTTCAAAAGTTATCGTTAGACGTGCCCCAAACATATACATATAGACAGACAGACAAATGTCAAATGGTTTGTTTCGCTTCTTTAACTCTTAAACTGTAAAACTACTTTTAAATGCTGATAAAATAAATAAAGTACCAATATCCGACATTCTTCGTTAAACCGATGCAAATTTTGTTTTGCCATTCGCAATAGGCCTCCTGTACATAAATAGACATACTTTTTGTATTTTTTTTAACTTCTGCAACAAACGATAGAGTTAACGGTGTGTTAACTGGAGTGCAGATATGCCAATAATATAGTTGACAAAGACAGTCATCAACATGATCAACGCACGCTCGTAGTTCAATACAAACGATACTATTACTCTGTTTTCTAAAGTCTAATACGCTTAATAAAACACACAAATAAACGTTAAGAAACGTGACAGACAAACGTAATAAAAATAATGTCTTAAACTGAAAAACAGGAATGTTACTGACAGTAAATTTCACGAAAGATTTACAAATAGATTAAAGAAAGATATCCGATAAGTAAAATATTATTATTAGATTTACCCAACTATGCGGATTTAAATCTTGCTGTCGTAAACCAGATAATCGGCGTCCTACCGTAAATTATTGAGGAATGATACCCGATACGATAGAAATTAAATATTATAAATATCCGATTATCAGGACGTCTGATTATCAAGATTCAATCTAGCTGTGGTTAATCCGGTTAATCGGCGTCTCACAGTTTCAGTGTATTTCAGTGTACTTGCAACAACCTTCTTAAGCGGGTCTCACACACACTTTAGTATGAACGTTCCGCACTATGAGTAGGCATTAGTATCCTTGGAATCAATTAAAGTTTAACTGCGCATCATATTTAACTATATATAATAAAACCTTATGAATGCATTTGTAATGTATGATCGGTTTGAATAAATTACAGCAAAACACGCTTCATATTATACTTTCACATATTTCACAGCCTCCTTGACTTTTGTTCGTCATATCATCCGTTTTAAATTTCTCCTTGCCCTTATGAAGTCATAGTTCAGTTATGCAGGCGATCGTCTCGTCCGGATAACTGCAGTAATATCACGTCTGTAGTAACTACGAGGGGAGTCCTTACCGTAGTGAAAGTATTTGTTTCACCATATTTGAGATAACGTGACGCCTTCGTCTTCTTTGAAAAACTAATGAAGAATGTCAGGGGTATGTACCAAGCAATCCGAATTAGGAACACGCCGATTAACTGTTATTGTTTTCTCCACGAATAATCGCTTTACATGCGAGCTGCCCATTAAACTCTATAAAGTGGTACCAACGGGGAAGAAAACTAACCAACCCACCCCCATGCAATCGCGTTCAACCCTTACTCACAGAACATTAAATACTTACAAGGCAACCAACTCGAGTGTGTGTGTGTGTGTGTGTGTGTGTGTGTGTGTGTGTGTGTGTGTGTGTGTGTGTGTGTGTTGTCCTCCCTATTGCATCAGACCCGTGTTTTGGACAGTAAACCATGCGTGGGCCTTGTTCAGATCTTATCAGAACAATTGTCTCCGCGAGTAACCTGCGTGAGCCTTTATTGTGGTGTTTTTTCTGTACACTTCGTATGAATCACACACTGCCTTGCGATTTCCATACAATGTGAAATAAATTCTATTATTCTTACTTACCTGTTCTTCGTGAAGCAATGGGATTTTAGTAAACGTGAGGTCGGCAAATTGGGTTATAAGGCCTTGTATTGTTACTGTAATTCGAGTTCGACAAAACAAATACTCTACACCAAATTACCGAGTCCGCCACCTCTTACAGCAACCTTCTCAAAGGTAGTCCACAGACTAGCCACAGAAAAATAACATGCTGTTTTCAATTTATTTTCAAATAACAGCCAGGTTAGGTGTTACAGCAAATAACAGACAGCTCAAACTTATAATGCACAACTAAGTTGTATAATTCCTTCACATAATTTATTAAATTTTTATTTTTATTTTCTTTACTCAGCAGATAAATAGTAGTTAAGCAAAAATTTAGTTAGATAAATTAGTAAACTTAGAGAAATTAAAACTTCTTCACAAGGATATATTTTCATTAAGGTAAATTAAACCGAATTTTGGTGGTTTTAACTAACATGTCACACAGTAATTTTTTTGTTTACTTATTAAATAATGAAAATAGAAGAAATACAATAAGGTATATATTTTTGCTTATTAAATCTAGGTTTTTTACCCTAGCGATGATAAGTTAACTGATTAAACTTTACTTTTTGAATTGTGAACATTTTAAAGATTCTTATTTTTACTAGTAGGCGTATATTTACAAAAAAAGGATTGTGTAAACTATTTTTAGTAAATAAATTAGTTAATGTTACACAAGCCTGTAATGTACAATCGCTCACAATATGTTTAATTAAAATTCTCGTTAATAATTGTAGACCTACTACATAAGTGTAAAATATGTTTGCTGTACAATATAACTAATTCCATTCATTATCGAGCCTTCATAGTTGAACGTTGGTCACCCATCATGTTAGACTATGCACAATCTGTCTCCACCGTTTTGATCTTCTGCTTTACGAATAAATTGTCCCAGCTTACAGCCGTCTCGAGCATCTTCCACGAGATCGTTCTCCCTCTGCGTTTCCCAGGATGTTCTGGATGACAAATTTTCCAAATTATCTCTTTGCTGCAAAACAATGTATCTAAAGAAGTGTATAACTCTCTTGTAGAAAATGGTGGATAATCTCTTATTCACGTCGAATTCTTTTAGGATGGAGATATTGGTTCCCTTCTCCATTCACAATGTTCGCAATATCCTCCTTCGTAAGACCACAACTCGAAAGCATCTATACTTTTGGAGTCTTCTGCCCTGATATTTCACGTAAATAGTATTAATAGATATAATATTTCATAAGTAGATTTCTCCGTAAAGAAGTATTGGAAAGGCCAGTGTAGTTAGCAGTCATAGTTCAGTGGCTCTAGAAATCGAATATTGACATTTATGATGGCAATGGAACGGTTCCTTCCATATGCCATTCAGGTTTAACACAGCTTCCCTAGCAAGCGCCATCTTTGCCGTATTTTTTCAGTAGAACCACCATTCTTTCCTACTGAAAAGCCCAAATAGACGAACACTCTACCTTTCCATAACCCTCCAGTAGATACGACTATGGTAGAGAATTATCATGATCTATTGTCATAATTATCGTCTTACTTTGTTCACTGATAAACCAAATGCCGTGCTTTGAATTTCAACTCTCTTCAGCAATTCTTTCATTTCAGCTTTCGATTCAGCAAAATGTCTAGTGTTCTCCATAGATAATAAATACAAATGGAAATAGAATGCATCCCTACCCAACTCCTTTAGAAGGTTGCTTTGGATGGCTGGACATTGAGCCATCTAGTGTTACTACTGCTCTAAAATCAGCATACAAATGTTTTATAAGAGAGATAAGACGCTCAGAGGCTCTCATTTCTTTCAATAATTCCGCATATCTAACATAGTGCTATACATTACTATATATGTGAGGAATACTATATATATACTATATGTGTGAGGAGTACATTCCGCAATACAATATAGTGCTATCTAACGTAGTCGATGTCTTATTGTAGTGGAGTAAGCACAGCACTAAAGAGGTGTTGAATTCTCCTCACACTTGTGTTTCTTTATTCCTCACAAAGCCTACTTGTTCTGGTAGTATTCCCTTATCTAGGTTGTGCCTCAGACTACTGAGGTAACGTAACTAAATACTAAATATCAAATGAGAATTTCCTATTATTTATATGTCTGCGAACGAGAGTCTTTCTCGAGTACTGATCCGTAAGATTGACGAATTATTTAGGTTATCAGACATGGGGGTTGAGAGACACTGCCTTCGCCAACAAAGAATGCCAGGTTGGGATTGAGAGAGTAGTCAATTCGCCAAATAAAGACTACTGTAGTTACAACACTGGAAGTTACTTGGCACCATCTTTATAAATGTAATATTATCAACAGCAATTAGCTATGTGAAGATAGGTGTGTGCGATTGTGAGGTAAATGTGTGTGTGGAGGGGGGGAATGCTGCTAGACAGACAGACGAAGTATCTTTCTTTTTCTCACTTGTTTATATCGAGTCATGTTTTTTTAACGGCACTTTCGGTGTTTTAACTGTCGAGTAACCCAAATTAAACGTATTTTACTTGAAAAAAGTGCTCAGCCCACACCGAAAATGTGAGAAAATAATAGTGTATACGGTATGTGGGTGAGTTTGTTATATACATGTGTGATAATTCTGGCACATTCGTCAGCAGAAAAAGAGAGTTAGAGAGAGAGAGAGAGAGAGAGAGAGAGAGAGAGAGAGAGAGAGAGAGAGAGAGACGGAATTATGTATTCAAATTTCGTTACTACTAAATTATTTGCATAATAAAAGCATTCCGTCTGATATAATCCTCTTTGTAAAGAAATTACGAATATAGCCATTATTCACTTTATCAGAGCCGTTAGAAACAAGTTTCTTTTACTTAAGTAAATATAAACAAACAAAACAAATTTAAAATAAAATCTTGCGTTAAAAACGGTTATATAATTGTCACGCCATTAAATTATTGTTCTTTAAATAAACAACGTTCCTTTCTTACTTTAAAAAATCAGTCTCATTAAATCATTTTGCTTGAAATTTATTTACAGATTCAACTATTTAGAAAAACAGCTGCAACCAGTTCTAAAAAATGCATTGCGTTAGCAGTGTCACTGCACATGTTACTTATAGTGCGTGAAACGCAGGAAAATAGAGTGCATACTCTCACTCTAACTCTCCCACCACTAACTACGCATTACTAGTGGGTTCACAGAAAAGGTGGTGGCCAAAAAACGGAAAAGACCCGCGTTTTTTAACACCCAGTTCAACTCAGTCTGTGAAAACGGATTCTTGGGATGATAATTCATTGCTGAAACACAGTGCTGGCCACACTACATTCCTTGTATGCCGAACACCTAACACAAGGAAGCCGTGCACTCTTTAGGTGGTAAAAAAGGATTCTTTATTGTTATAACAATTATTATTATCACATTTTTTATTCATTCTAATCTACTTGTGCATAGTAATTTCCAGTACAAAGAAAAATAGTAAAACTCAGGGTATTATAGTGTTTAAATATGTGACTACGCATAATGAGTCAAAATCAGTATTGCTAATAACGTGTGCCATTAAAATGTCTCTCAACTACGTTCATTATGTTAATGTTATTACGTTAGTGGGCGCTGATAATTACAATCACCTCCACGGGTGTCTGGAACACATCGCGTTACGACCTAAATGTAAGCACTGAACCTTATTCAGTGGTTGTACACTTTGATCATACGGTACAACAGCGGTACAGCGAAGGGGGTTTTAGGGAGTTAAATCCGCCCCCCTCACCCACACAGTGACACAGAATAGAGGAAATGTCTAAATACAAAAAAATGCTTGCAATATGTCGGAATATTCATAGTAGTCGGAATGAATAATTAGGCTAATTGGTTATGTAATTACTGCCATTTTTAATCGCAGCACGCTATAACAGTCTTAGTACGAAATCGCTTTGTGTAAGCAGTGCTAGATGTCTGGTTCGTTACCTTTTAGCTAGTAGTAAAAAGATAGCCTTCGAATGTTTATTCAGAACATGTTCAACTCGTTTACGATACTAATTGTGCAGTAATTTTATTCCTAGAAAATTTCTATTTCAATCAGCTTTTTGCTTGTATTAGGATTTTCAACAGATGCCCCTTTTGTATATTGTTTTTCGATCCATATTTAATAAGTTGATCGTATTTTTTGATTTGTTCGATTATTAACATTTTCAAACAAATCAACAATTAGAATTTTAACACGTGTCCGTTATTCCGTACATACGTAGACTAACGATAGTTAGAATGTATGGTAGGGATCATGAGTAGGATGCGCAGTAGACTGGTGCCTCTGTGACGTCACGTGTACCCAGCGCTCGGTTTTTTCCCGTTTAATTAGGTAGTGATCGGCACGACAGGGTATAATACACCATTGTTATTGTTGTTAATACGTTTATATTTGTTTATTATACGATGCGTTATGGCAAATACGAATTCGCGTTTTACGATAATAGGTACTTTAAAATCCCGTGCTGTGTAATTGTGGTGTGGTGGGCTATATGATCATACTGACAGTGAGATGTGATTGTGTGTGTGTATGTTTTCTTAAGTAGCAACAAATGTCACATGTCAACGAAATGCAAATTACCGAACAAAAACATAAATACTCCATCGAAACTTTATAATAAAATTAACATAAATATTTTTTATATTATATCATATATATATATATATATTGCAACAGTACAACCATTAACGGTAGTATGCATTGCTAAAATAATTTAAATAAATAATACAAATAAATAAATATGGATTAATAGACATGATTCAGATTGCAAGCTGTATCGTAGTTAAAAAGGGAGCGCAGAATTCATGCATAGACACGCACATCTAACCCACCTGTCGCTAGCGTTGTGTACACGTGTATTTTGTTTGTGTGTGTGAAGCCTGTCCGTTCCTGAAATGTAACCAACCCTTTTCAAGTAGTGATAGTTTTTATGTTTTATTTTAATTATAAGAAAAATATGTACGATATGGTAAAACAAAAGACACCAAAGTGTATAGAAATTAAAGGTGAACAAAGAGTTAAAAGACCGTGCCAATGTGACGAAAAATGCAATTACTATACGTAAAAAGTGAATAACTCTTTTTTTAATTACAATAAATAAGTGTAAACAATATAATAATATAAAATGTAAAAATATAAAATACGAATAGTAAACATATAAAAATCAGCGATCGATTGAACATCGTGTAGAGTGAAACAGACTTCGTAATTCGCGAAGATAGGCGAAAATAGTGAATTGAACCAGAGTGGGGGAAAAGACCCTTCGTCAAAATCTGACAAGTTGAAAATTGTTCAAACCTGAACTTTTGCACGACCTGGCTATAAATACCAGGTCGCGCTAATAAAGTTTCTTCTTCTCTATTCAACCGTTGCCGTAGGAGGCTATGTCAGTCGACGACGCTATTTTAAATCTACAGTAAGCGTTACCTGACGACTTGTGAGGCAGAACAGAGATTCGATGGACACACCTACAACCCATGATGTGAGCAGAGCCAACAACAACTAAGAAAGACAAGCAGTGGAAGCCTGGAAGAGGACCAGAGGACGAGAGGACATGAAAGACTGGAGCAAGGACTGAAAGAGGATCCAAGGACACGAAGGACAAGACCCGAGGACCGGAAGAGGACACACTGACGTTGCCACATCAAACGAGGTGATAACAAACCATAATAATAAATAAACAATTGAAAGAAAATATTGAAACTAGAATGAAAGACATTCCAACTGTTGTTAACAGAATTTAAATTGTACATATAATGTAAAGTCTTATTGTAATTTAGAATAATGTCTCATGTTGAGACAGTAATATTGGAGTAACGTAAATGCTATGAGAGAGCAATGCTTGATTTTTAAAGTGAAGTAAAGTAGAATAATTAGTAGAGTCTTTAATTGCTAAAGGAATAATACATATGCTATAAATTTAAAAGAGAATTAAAGCCAAGTAAAATATTAAAGAAATAATTGAAACAAAACTAAATTCATTGTGAATTGATAAGCAATTGCAAAAGATGGCCACACTAAATGAGTAAGCCGAGAGCAGAAATAGATAATAAGATTTATGTATAACCTGTTGTATGTAATTTGTTAGCTATAAGTCGTGTGCGAAAGAGTCGTACTAACGAGTTAATAATGAGTACTATTTCATATGGGAAATGAGATTTTGTTTAATAAAAAAAATAAATATTGGAACAATTTTTAAATTTAAATAACGATTACAGCTATGAACTCAAATTAAATACATTGAATTTGTTATGTTATATAAATTGGCGCTCCAAAAGCGTGGGGCTACCCAAATTAAATGTTATATAATTTAAATTGTTATATAAATTGTCGCCCTGAACGTGGGGCCAGACACGACCATTTAACTATTTAAAATCCTTATAGTTAAATGTACGCTCTATAAATGCAAGTGTGGTAAACATATAATATGTATAACGATTAAGATTCGTACGAAATATTCTTATATTTTATTTTGTTGTGTATTACGACACAACTGGCGCTCAACGAAATAATATCATTGTAAAGGTGTAATTGTAATATTAAGAATAATAATAAATAATAAATATAATATTTTAAATAAATAAAATTAGTAATTCGGTTCCATAATAATAATATTTTAAAACATAATAAGGAATAAATAAATATAAATAATTCAACATGGCAGCACCAGGAAGTTTTGACATGGAAGCACTTCAAAAGATGATGCTGGAATTAAATCAAAAACTAGATAGACAAACAGAAAATTTAAGTGAATTTAAACCAGAAAGTATAAAATAAACAGAAAGTATAAATGAGTTTAGACAAGAATTAAAACAAGATAATATAAAAATACAGAAAATTTAAATGAAGTAAGACGTGAGTTAAAACAAAAGACAGAAGATTTAAAGGCAGATTTAAATAATAGACTAGGCGAATTGAAACAAGAGATCTCAGATAAAATTAGCTACACAAATACGCGCATCAATGAATTAGAGAATAAGTTTAAGAAAGCCCTACACGAACAAATTATTAGATTAGAAAATAAACAAAAAGAATTACGTCTTGAAGGGAAAAAAGATCTGAAAGATGTTCAGAAACAAATAAAGGATAATTTAGATGAAAAATTAATGGTAATAAAGCAAGAACAAGATAATAAGATACAGACGGTTAACGAAATGTTACAAGCGACCACTAGCAAAACAATTGAAATAGAAACCCGTACCACAATTTTAGAAGACAAAATAGAAGAGACATCCAAGACTGCAAAAGACTATTCTGGAGAGGTGTCCCATATGAAGGAAGAAGTCCGGAATGAAATGAAGCAACTTAGGGAGGAACTTCGCAGACGGCCGACGCAGACGATGATGTTTTCGGCATCGATAGAGGAAAGAAGTAAGATAACATTTGCAGGTAATAAGTGGGAAAACAGCATGGAATTTTTGGCGAATATAAATAAAGAGATGGAGAAGATAGGTAGTGCGATAGACGATAATGAAAAGATCGACTTCGTTACTCGACATTTTAAAGATTCTGCAAGCCAATGGTGTTCTATAATTCGAGATAACATTACTACGTATCGACAATTCCGCGATGCTTTTGAAAACAGATACTGGAACATACATATACAACGTCAAGTACGCGATGAGCTTGAATATGGTAAATTCAATATGGCATGGTCGTACAAGCATTTAACAATATACAGTAGCTCAAATAGAAAGGGTGAAACACCTTAAACCTAAATTTTCAGAATACGAAATAATCTCCAAGTTGACTTACCATTTTCCGAGAGATATCCAATTAGCTGTATATACCCAAGGTATTAAAACAGTTGAAGAATTTTTAATACTAGTCACACAAGCAGAAAATATCACGCAAGGTAGTAATACAAAGCAGTATGTTCAACCACATGTTAATTATACCTATAATAATTATAATGCTAATTATAAACCACAGCTGCACAACACTCACACCCGCTCTAATGATAATATAAGTCAGGCGACTGTAACAAAAACTGGTGAGAGAAGCCAAGAGAAGCGGAGAGAAACTGAACGACGAGACCGTAATGTCTACAAGGGAGGCCATATTGGGCCCGCGTCACAAAAATATTTTCCAAAACCGTACGACAAAGTAGTAAGTGCAATAAAGGGGGGCGGCAACAATTCAATCCAGCGAGGAACAATGGAAGCGGACAATAAGCCGTCAACGTCTACACTATGACGTAGCGGACGGAAACAGTGCTTTACAATAAACAATATTTACCCTAGTGATATACGCGACGAGCTACTAAGTACCGACCAGGATGTGAAGCAAAGCGAGAAACACACACAATGTCCCATTGTCAACGTTCGAATTAATAATTGTGATATAAAAATGTTAATAGACACGGGGAGTCAGCTGTCAGTTTTAAATTCTGCACGGGTACAGTGAAATAAGAAATATTTTAAAAATACGGCTATGTTACCCGTAAATAATATGAACATCACCACAGCCACAAATAAAACAGAAAGAGTTATGTAGTTACAGACAACAGGCGTATGTAACTATGACATATAAAAAGTTAGAAATAACATACCCCATGATTATTATAAATAAATTAATATACGATGGTATTTTAGGAATTGATTTGTTGAATGTACTAGATGCTAAGATAAATATTAATAAGAATAAGATAGAGTGTAATTATAAAGGCACTCAGTATGAGCTAAATATGAATGAAGATAATGAGCAATCTAAGGTAAGTGATATAACGTGTCGGCTACGTTATAACCTAGGGAACCCGTGATAATTGACTGGTCAATTATACAGGCTGCCTTCGTTGTAACAAACTGAAAATTAATCAAATCACTATCAATAATTATAAGTACTCTAATAAAAGGAAACTGGGGAGGGAGGTCTGCTGATTTATGCACTCAATTTAGTATGTAACAAAGATGACATCTCTTTATTTACGTGTGATTAATAATACAATACAAATAAAAATTTTAGCTTACACTGAAATGGTAAGGGGGTTTTCAATATTTAAAATGATAATACAGTTAGTGTATTTACCTCGGATCCGAGTCTCTTTAAACTAGTTGGGAATTTTCAAAATTACTCTACTTCTTCCGTCAATTACATTATTACTTAAAATACCATTAGAAGAATGGTTTTATTTTGTTGTGCGATGTTCCAAAGCTACATCACAAGAGTTATGTTGCAAAGTATGATTTCTGAAATTACTTGTTACAACATTGTTATTCTTAACGCTTAGAGATTGTCATTTAAAGTCTATTTCTTTTAAAATTACTTATATTTAAAAGATACATTATTCACGGAAGACGAGCTTCCGCGTCACCTCTAGTTAATCGTTTCAGTCTATGTCCTGCCGCGTGATTCTTCTGTACTCTCTTAATAGTGGGTCGTCATCTTGGTAGTCCGGTGGAGGTCCTCGGAGTCAGCTAATGATGAAGTGGATGTTACGGTGTCAGCTAGAATGAAGTCGTCCTGTTTCTCAGTGGAAGTGTAAATGCAGTTGAGGTCTTAGTCTTCACTTTTCACAGTTATTCCCATCACATTTGTAATAGCACAGTAGTATTTGAGTTTACATATTCGTTACACATTATGACGGAACCCCAAAATAACTTGAACTATATTTTTAATAGGAGATCTCACCTTACACACTTATTTCATTCATACACATCTTTGTGTTAAAACACACTACATTTTAGTGACATAGATCTCCACACTGTTAGTTGAAGCTAATAACAAAATAAAAAAACATTTTGTGCAGCGCTCCGCTTGGAGCTGCTTACAGATTGAACGTCGCATCTCAAGTCCTACATTGTTACAACAGGAAAATTGTAACGACGCAGAGTGAATACTCCGCCATAACATAGTTCCAACTTTTAATTAGTAATACAGTCTTACAGATCGACATAATAAACAATCAAGACTTTGCTTGTCTACAGAATTTATTACAACTACTACTAGTGACTTTGAATTATTTATTATTTACATTATAGTTTACAGGTACTTTTATTTCATGCCGGGTCGGTATGCAAGTTGGATCCGGTATACACAGGTCATAGCATGATAATTTAATAACTATTGTGAGTTAGTTCAGGGGTATTATTCGGTTTAATAGTGCGATTTAATGGTTTTAACTAACTTCCCATTTTATATTTTTATTATTATTTATTTTATTTTTTTTATTTTAAATTTAAATCGTCACAGTGAAACACCTATTGTTTTGTCTAAACCACCGATACAATGTGTACCAACTCAATATGTGAGTACGACGAATGACGAAATATCAGTACAGGAAGAAGAGCAGCTTCACAACTTAATTGAAGAATATGAAGATATATTCAACGAAGCACCGACGCAGACGGTAGTACACGAACACTCTATAACTGTATCAGACCCAACTAAATTCGTCAGGAGGACACATCCGATCCCAATGCGCTATGAGGAAGAGGTAGAAACAGAAATTCGTCGCATGTTGGAAAATATCGTAATAGAACGATCCAACAGCAACTTCTTAAATCCTCTAGTGGTAGTGAAGAAGAAAAGTGGGGATATTCGCCTATGCCTAGACATGAGGGAGCTGAACAGCATCATTATGAAAGAGTATGACTGCGCGCCTAATGCGGACGAGTTGTTTACAAAATGTGAAGGAGCACGTTACTTAACTAAGCTGGATCTACGCTCAAGTTTTTGGCAAATTCCAATAAGGAAAGAAGATAGAAAATTTACGGCCTTCCTGTACAAAAACAAATGTTACCAGCATAAAGTCGTTCCATTTGGATTAAGCACGAGTTTGGCAGCTATTGTGAAGTGTCTAGAGAGAACACTAAGACCAGAAATAGAACCGTATACAATGATATTTGTAGACGACATTATTGTAATATCAAAAACGTTTGAAGAACATAAATAATCTAAGTATAATATTCCATAAGTTTAGGCAAGCCAACATGTCCCTTAACCTAACCAAATGTGAATTCCTAAAAACTTCCATTCATTTCCTAGGACACATTATCTCATCCTCAGGTATACAACCCGAGCCCACCAAAATATCCAGTATAACCAATTTTCCCTTACATAGAAACCTTAAAGGGTTACGAGCATTCTTAGGACTAACACGATACTACAGAAGATTTTCACCGTTGTATGATGAGAGAACGCAACCTTTGTTAGAATTAACAAAAAAAGGACAGAAATGGCGATGGGAGAAGAAGCATCAAGAAGCCTTCGACCAAGTGAAAACATTATTTGTTGAGAACATCATGCTACATCACCCTCAAAGTAGAGGAAAGTTTGTGATTTATTCTGATGCCAGTGATTACGCCGTGGGAAGTGTTCTATATCAACATGATTCTCAAGGAGAACACCGAGTTATCGCCTAAGCAAGCAGAGTTTTCAAAGGAGCAGAAAAGTATTACTCAACAGCGGAGAAAGAGATACTTGCTATAGTCTACGCTCTCAAACAGTTTAGGTATTATATTTATGGTACTCACTTTGAAATACATACGGATCATTAAGCATTATCAATTTTACTGAAATGCAAAGTAACGAATGCACGTTTATTACGATGGATTCTAGCCATAGGGGAATACTCATTTACAATCAAATATTGCAAAGGGACAGATAACAGTGTGGCAGATACGTTAAGTAGATACATTACGGAAGAGTGTGAGGAGATCTACGAGGACAAAAACAGAGAAGTACGACTTTTATCCATCAGATGGGAAGCTAGTCAGGAAGTAAAAAGAATGTTGCAGAATTTAGCGGAGGAACAGGAGCAGGATATTACCATAAGAAATAAAAAGAGCCAAGATCAACTACCCGTTCGGTATGAAATACACAACAATATGCTCTTCAAATTAGTAAACCAAGATTGGAAGGTAGTAGTATCAAATGAAATGTTGCATAAATTAATAAAACCTGTACATGAAAGCCTAGCACATGCTTCAGCTTTGAAATGTTATTTATGTCTACACGAGGATTTTACCATTAATAATATTAATAATATGTTTAGGAAAATTAAAAAAGAGTGTTATGATTGTCACACCGCAAAACAGCCAAATCTTCACACATATGTTGAGATGCAGAGTATTCAGAAGGAAGCTAGAGGAGAGTTAGTTGCAGTGGACTTTCTGGGACCTCTACCGAGATCAAGTCGGGGAGTTAAGCACATACTTGTCTGTATAGATGTGTTTTCCAAAGCAGTTCATCTGTATCCAGTTATGCGACCTACAACAAAAGCTGTACTGAAGATACTACTCAATAAATATATTCCAGCATTTGGCAAGATGGAAAAGGTCTTTTAATGAAGAAAGTTGTGTTAGTGGTTGAAATCACAAGCAGAATGATCACTGTTGCACACCACTATATAAAAATTATCCCGATTAGCGCTTTCAAGCTTCACGGCTCATCGTCAGATCGGAATTGAGACAAACAACGTGAAAACAAATCCTTCACCCCCATCTCACCCCACCCTGCTCACACACAACAAGCTATAATTCAAATGTCCGTTCCCCACCCCCTGAGCCCTGTCCCTCCATCTGGACAGTTACATATTTTTCTAGCAAATTCCTTGTGTTTCAGTGTTTTGTGTGTGTGTGTGTGTGTGTGTGTGTGTGTGTGTGTGTGTGTGTGTGTGTGTGTGTGTGTACATTCCTTTTAAACCTGCCCGACTGTCTTCCTCTCACACACCCTTATTTTAAAACATCCAATTAGTACTATGCAATTTAATTCTTAATCTTATCTATCTGTCCTCTATCATTTACTTCTTAATTATGTTATAAAATATTTCTTCATTATCAAATTTAATTTTAGTATTAATTAAATTGTCTAACCCTTTTTCTCTTTCTTTCATTATTTCTAACTCCTCCTTAAGCTTCCTTTCAACTGTGTTATTTACTACTTTTACAATTTCATAGTCTTCCAAAGGATTAACAAACTTATGGTTGTCTTCTATGAAATGTCTTACATATAACGAATTGGTTGTTCTATTACCTTCCCCACGTTTGTGGTCAGACAACCTGCATACGAATTTTCGTCCTGTCTCACCTAGGTACACTTTGTTGCATTCTTTACATTTTAATTTATAAATTCCGCTTTTCTGTAATACTGGAATTTTTTCTATATTTTTATTCCTTATCTTATCGAATACTGTTTCACATTTTTTAATAGCTATATCTACTCCGTATTTATTAAAACATTTTATAATTTTTCTAGTATGTGAACCTATGTATGTCAATGACCCTGCATAATTCTTTTGTTCTGGTTCTATTTTAGCTTTCTGTATGTTAACCCTTTTCATAACTATATCCACTATGTTGGTGTTATTAATTATTATTCCTTACAATTCCCTTTATCGTTTTTAACTCCCTATCTTTTGATTGGTTCTCTTTTAAACACTTCTGAGCTCTGTAACAAAATGAATTAATTGCCGCCATTTTATATCTATAGGGGTGGTAAGACTCTCTTGGTATAATTATATCAGAATACGACTCTTTCCTAAATATCCCAAACTGTAGTTTCTCATTATCTTTAATTTCTATGTTTAAATCTAAGTAATTTATTTTCTTACCTCCTATCTCTTCTTTAATTTGTAAGTTTTTATCCTTATTATTTACCTCATTTATAAACTCATGCACTTCTTCTATGCTTCCTTCCCAAATTACTAATACATCATCAACGTATCTAGACCATAATTTTATATTGTCTTTATACTTAGTGGAACTTATTAATTGCTTTTCAAAATCATTCATGTATATTTCTGCAAGAATAGGGGATAATGAAGACCCCATAGGTAAACCTTTTGTCTGTATATAAAACTTGTTATTAAACCTAAAATAGTTCTGATTCTTTAATTACTTTAATCAACTGGTTTTTAAACCTGTATTCTCCCATATTATTATCGTTTAATAACTTAATAACTTTATTTACTTTGATATTGGTAAACATGTCCTTAACATCCAGTGATATCAATTTTGTATTTACATTAATTCTAATATTTTCTAATTTTTCTATTAATTTTTCATTATTATTTTTTTTTGTATTTTGTCTCAAATTCATATTTCTCTTTCAGTACTCTGCTAACTTCGTTTGATAATTTATAAATAGGTGCATTAATAAAAGAAACAATCGGTCTAATTGGTTTTCCTTCTTTATGTATTTTAACCTGACTTTTAAAAGTTGGTGCTGTTGGATTACTTTCTAATACATACTTTTTCTTATTTTCTTGTATAAATGTTGTCTGTTTCATCATTTGTTTTATCCTTGACTGGTACTTACTTGTATAATCATACTTTATTTCCTCATATGGTCCTTCACTTATAAATTCTTCCGTTTTCTTTATGTATTCGTCCTTTCTCAGTAGTACCATTGTATTTCCTTTGTCCGCCTTCGTAACTATAATATCATTCTTTTTTATTTTATTCTTTAGTTTAGTTACAGTTGATTTGATTTTTTGTTCATTTTTTGAATTATACAAATTTTTCTTAAATATTTTATCTACTACATTCCCTACTTCCCACCTTATTCTTTTTTTATCATTTTCATTTCCTAGTTTCTGTATTATGCTTTCGCATTCAATAATAGTTTTTTCTTGATTTAATTCTGGTGGCGGCGCGTATTTTAAGCCTTTTGCTAACATTTCTTTTTCTTCTGTATTGAAAGTTACCTCTGTAAGGTTTATTACTCTTTTTTCATAGTTATTCTTAGAGTGGTGTTCCTTTTTTACTTCGTTCTTTCTTATTAATTTATTTAACTTTTCTACCATTTTTTTTATTTTTATTTTCCAATTTCTTTTTTACGTACCCCAAACCAAAATTATACAATATTTCTTCTAACTCTACATACGAGTATATTCTTAAGAATTCTATATGTCTGTCATATAATTCCCTATTATATCTATTGATTCGTTATTATATTGGTCACTTTACGGCTTAATCAATAGATGTAATAGGGAATTATATGACATTATATTTTGTTGTATTTCAATAATAATGAATTTTAGTTAGTATTTTAATTTTAAATCATCAGATAGGCATACATTTTTATTGCCTCACGAATCCTTGTATTGTCTCTACAATTTTTATTGTAGCCGTTCGCCGCATCGTAAACGTAAATTTCATAGTTATTTAATAAACACAAGAATGCAAACATTCCTAGTCGTCATTTGAAGTCAATCGCCGTATTTTTAGAGTAGGTCTAGTGTGTGTGAATGTGTTCAGAGTTAAAATGTGGGGGGGGGCACTCATAAATACTGCACAGTGCGGCAGAAGCGCTGGGGACGGCCCTGCGGCAGAGTAGGCTGGTGTTGCTTGAGCCGTGCGGTATACAAATAAGACGGCCGTACTTCGCTTCAACAGTCTATTGTTACCCTATACATACCCATCTCGCTGTTAAGTCGAACTGGGGGTTGGAAAACGCACCACAGGGCCTCTGGTATTGGTAGCCAAGTGTTATAATCACTAGTTAAACTAAGCCTTTTAGTTCTTTAAAATAATTTCTTCGAGAGAGTTTACGTTGAGTTAATGTTTAGTTACTAATTACAGATTTAGTAACTGAACGGGCGAAGCGAGTTTACAGTTGTAACTGTATCATTGGCATTTGTCTATCTGACTGTGTGTTTGTCTCAAGATACTTTTTGAACGAACCACTCTAGTGTCTTCATACTTAAATGCATTAAGTGTCGTACACATACTTTTACTCCAAATAGTCCTTGTTATTTTTTCCCTGCCCCCCCCCTTAAAAAATAAGCTCAAAACTCGAAAGCTCAAAAGCTTGAAAAATCGGAAATTCCAAGTGGGTTATGAAATTAAAGAGAATTTAACGGATCTCTGTTTTGGTATTCTGTTTGGATGTCTATTTAACAATATTCTGTTTTGGTAGTTTTAATGCTTTGAAAACATCGGCGACTAAGAAAATGGTCACAGTTATGGAAAACTTGTAAAAATCCAACTGCTCATAAATGCTGTTTGTAAACTTTAATAATTTGTTTTGGAAATAGTATAAAAATAATTCCCTCAAACCCACCATACAGTTTCAAGATGACGGTTTTTCCAATAATTATCTTTCTACTTTCTTGCAGCCCAATATACAATGTTTTAAACATTCAAGTATATTAAAAAGTTTATTCATGCTGATAATTACTTTTTACTAAACTTCTTCCATTATTGTCTTTCTTCTCCTTTTCCTTCCTGTTTTTTATGTTTCTCAACCTCATTCTTATTGTTTCCAGGTACCGTAAATAAATTGCGTTAACATTTTATTGTTACTACTTCTCATGCAAAATGTAAATTCTGCTCCCAAAATATTTAAATTTAACTTTAAATATTTCTGTAAAAAATTTAACAAATAAACCACATAATTTTTACAGGATTTACGTTATATAGTGTTGTAAAAACAAATAAACAAACAATATTTGGCAAACACTAATTTTTCTTTGTTTTCTTTTGTTGTTTTCTGTCTTATGTAAATTTTCTAGTAATTTATATCAGAATATTAATTTTATTTCGTACCCATTTCATCCACACATTATCATATTGTATTTTAAGGAATAAGATAATTATATCCTGGAAATTTTCCTTTAATAATAGCACGATAGGACGTGGCTGTGAATCCCTAAATCGCAACCGGTATCCGCTAGGTAGGAAAACAGAACAATACGCGCGTAGTCTGCAGTCGGCCAATACCAGTTTTTTTACGGCGACCATTTTTTGTTTGCATTTTGTTATGTGACTCTTTCATAACTGTGCTAACCGTGTTAACTGTATATTACGGTCCTGTCTACGAATGAACAAAATTCATATTTTATGAAACTTTACTGCTCAACCTTCAGAACGCTGATAAACCTCTTTGCTGGAGTATTTTAGGATCAACCTTTTTTTTATACAGTTTCTTAATTGGAATCGTCCAGCGTCAGGCCACTTGGATGTTTTAGAGATTTTTCCAAAATTCGGCAAAACACACATTAAAACGATAGGAGATAGTGAAACCTTTTATTAATGTATCACAGGCAATGTGAAACGCTGAGACACACGCCCAGTGTCGCACTCCTCCTAATCAAAAACGAAAGTGAAAACTTTCATCCACAAAACTGAAATGTCATTTTTATGCAGATAGTACCGAATTAGCATAAATACGAATAAGCACTATGACAATCAGTTTTATTCCATCATCGTTTCATGCTTGCGAAATTCTATCATACTACTATACATCTCTCTCACTCTCTCCCTCATGAATTTTAAAATTTATATAATTCCACGACACTTTATTAATAATAACTTTGTAAACATGTTATATTTTCTTAACACGTTTTGCCGTATTCATAATTTTGTACGAAAAGAGTTTAATCAAAGACTATTGCGCAGATCTAGGTTCATAGAGGAAAAGAAGGAATAAATTCGTTCTTTTTGAATGGCAGTCAAAAGAATGATCTTTGATAACGTTAGGATCTCCTGCCAATCTTCTAATTAACCTTGATCAAAATAAGATCTGGGTAACTGAAATGGGATATTCGTCCTGATACAATTAACCTCAGTAAACACTTTAGACTTCGCTGGCTCTTTCTTAGAGGAATCCATCACGTTTACAAATTAGACTGAGCTGAAATATATCTGAGAACGTAAAGTGATATTTGCATCTTCCTTTCAGGTTTTTTTTAATTAACACCAAGTCATACGCGTACAACAAAGTTTTCATAACAATGTTGTATTTTTATTCTAACATCTGTTTCTTTACATCTCATGACAACCTTAATAATATATTGTACAGGATAAAAATACTAAGAAATAAGTTACACCCACCCTTAATTCTTGATAAAAGGAGCCGCAAAAAAATTAGAGAAAGTGTTACGCCCAGAACAGCGATGTTTTTAATTGCGGATGTTAATTTTTTTGAAAACTACAGACTGTAGTTTGATAGAACAGTTACTGCGCTGAAGTGTTGTTACTTGTGTAGTTTATGTTGTCCGCACAAACGGTTTGTCATCCAGCTAACCTTCCATACCTTCCAGCTAAAAAACCTGATGCAAATTTTAAATTAATATTCACGAATATCGATAACATGTTAAAGAGAAAGAAATTGTACGAACAAAAAGTTTGTATAAATAAATAGATATATAGGTTGTACAATCCATATTGGAAGACGGGCCACGATTAAATAATAATTAATGTTCTGATAACAATGACGGGCGTAGCGTGAAATGTTATTATTTTATAATAGATGGATTGCGTGTGTTCTTATAAATGGGACGCCCGACGGAACGGAAAATCTTGAATATTTCATTGCCTGACCGTGTTGCTCTCCTACATTATTAATGAATTTTGACAAAAATTTCTTTGATGGAATTTGCTGAGTGGCAATCTATCGGCTGTGTATGACCTACACAGAATATACGTTGTTCGACAAGTTTTATAGCCCTACCCAAGACAACGTCCGCCCTTTGTAGGTTGACTGAAAAGGGTCTGCGATAAACGTGCACAATACACCAATGACTTATTCTTCTTCTTCTTCTTCTACTACTACTACTACTACTTATTACATTATTATTATTATTATTATTATTATTATTATTATAATTCAGGTTCTTCCTTGCGATAATTTTTTTTCCGAGTTCCATAAACATCGATTTACCGATCGCAGTCTTGGAGTTGGCTGCCTGCACCGTCACCCGATGTAAGCTTCCGTTAATCTAATGCGGGTCTTTTTCTCCTTCTTTACCTCGATGTTTCTCATTCCAAACTCCTCTCCGACCATTGTGTCTCAGCATACGTTAAATACGTCCATGCACTACTGTAAAGCTATCTTCTAAGGTCTTAGTGATGATCGTTGTTCCTCGTATTTTTTCATTTCTTGCATGGTTTTCCGTGTACATTGGAAACGCCTTTACACCTTTCAAGGTAGTCAATTTCTACAGTAGCGTATCTAGAATTTGGCCTTGGGGGTCCGGTCGTGTCGGCTTCATACAAACGAAAAAACAAGTTAAGACTAATCAATGTTACAATCTTCAAAGTGATCACATCCCGAAAGCAATCCCATTAAAGTAAACGGCAAAAACACAATGTAAATACCATGCCATTGAAACATTATTTATAAGATATTTATTGTCATTTTACATTTAAAAATGGCAAAGTTTTAATAAACAAAAAAAAGTAAAGCAAGAACAATTTATAAATCGGAAAATGTTATAGAGTTTAATCTCTATTCGCCTTGATTTTTTGGCAATTTCATTAACAACTTCTTTCGAAGTCACTGAATTTATTTCATATTTCAAAGGTATACACAAATACTGTGTAATAAACCTGTTTGTACATTTAAAAAAGTGTTATTACTGTATTAGCGTACAAAGCTGAAAAAATAATGCAACAGCCTAAAAATTAAGAATTTAATTGACAAAATCCCTCGTCAATTTTTTCCGACCCTCTGCGGGGACAGGGGTTCGGTCCCGTTCGTCCTCACTCGCCGCGTAAAAACGCCCCTCCATTCCTACGATTCTATTGTTGAATTTAATTGTTGTTGCAGGAGGCCACATTTACTCTTCGTATAACGTTGTAGTCCCAAACAGAGGATTTGGAACAACTGCTCCTTCACATCTCATTGGTATCTTTAATTTTACCACACAACGTATTGCTTTTGTCGCACTTTCTCAATAGCTATTCGAGTTTATACATCGTTAGTACACGTAACGTAGTCGTCTATAACGATGGCTCGGATCAAGCGAGTGATCCAAGACATTTGAAACGTCTGCGTGTGTTGATGTCTTTTTTATGATAATATAGGGGAATACCGCTGTAGAGACTCGTTATTCTGGAAACTGATGTTCAGTACTCGTCTTTCGCACAAGACGTTTAAAATAAAACCTTTCAATCTGAAAAACAAGTTTATGTAAATCGACTCTCTAAGACGTCATCATAGACGCCTTTCAGTCAGCGTAGACAAACATCATTTACACAGCTTTTAATAAACTACGTGATCAGCAGCTCTAAGAAGCGCGAATGCTTGAGAGATTAAGAGTGTTGCAAAATGTCGAATTAAAAGCTTCGACACTCGTGAATTAATTAAATAAAACTGTGTCAACTGTTATATATTTTTCTTTTATAAATACAGGTAAAATACTATCGCTACTCGTCCTTTAGCATACGATTGGATTGCTAAATACAGGTACAAATAATACCGCTACTCGTCTTTTAGCACACGATTGGATTGCTAAATTCTAGAAGACAAGACACATATTTTTGGTGCAAAAAGGATTGACAGTTTACAGGCGAATTAATTTGCGGATTCTACTTTTATAAGCGTGTGACAACGCCTACATTGGCTTTAAATTATGTTCCTTTTCTGATGTAAATTCTTATTATGTTACTGCACACATCCTCTTCCAAGGTTACTTCCAGACATGTTATTTATATACGCACGCGTTAAGAATGAAACCGCACAAGTAAAAACGAAAGCGAATCATCAATTTAAATGTTTATAAGCAATTTCTATTCTAAAACTCGTATATGCATATGTTACTAAACACACGAATACACGCGCGCGCGCGCGCACACACACACACACACAACATACGGATGCCAAAAACGTATATTATTGTGCATATATGCACATATCAAACATGCATAATAATATCTATTATTATTATTATTATTACTATTATTATGCAGATGATTATCTGTATAATAATGCTACAAGAGGAAAAAGGAACTACAATCTATGAAGACTGTCGTACCTTATATTTTATTAACTTATTTATCTAAAATTATAAAAAAAAATGTCTCACGACAGATTTTATGATAATATAGACAACCATCTTTGAATAAAGATCATGTGTAAAAATGTCCCTTCAGGCAATTCTGTGCCTTACTGCTGTTATTATTCAACTCGCATTAAACTACTAATAAATGTTTACACAAAATAAAATTTTTGAAGTTATATTAATGTATAATTTAATCACAATATTCATTTTTTCACATGATATGGCTTTTTCGGGTGAAGCTAAAAGTAATCTACAGGGCGCCCGCTTAAAAGAAATATCGTTAACTTGACATAAAAAAAAGAAAGCGAAGTGATGAAGATAACATCAGTAAAGTAAATGTTTAACTATGAGGTGGAAAGTTGAGACTATGTGCTGGATATATGAGTGGTTGGAAGATCCACTGAAGATGTTAACTCTAGGGTAGGTGAAATTAGCGTTTATGAAAAATAAAGGTCCACTGGCCAAAAAAAAAAATCATAAATTCTTTCATAGAGAGGCAACCAACAATTATAGGCTGATGTGTGGGGGAATTACAGAGAATTTTATGATCAATCCAGGAAATATGATGACCCATGATAAACAGTGTTTAATATGATGCATGATAAAATATTGTAATCGGAAACGCGGAGAGAACTGGCGTTTAAAATACCAGTGACAGAGTAGAACAAAATAAATTTAATTAGAAACATCATACAGAGCGGATGGAGTAAGCAAGGATGATTAAGAATTGCTAGGAATTGTAAACTGAAGGAAAGCAAGAAGTAGCGCAGGCCATGACAACGCTGGCACACAATGCGCCGGAACACACAAATTGCCTAAGCTCTGAAATGGAGGAAAAGAAACTTAGTTGGACGGAAAGCTTCGATAGAGAAATGATAGAGAAAAGCCAAAATAAGTCTGAAAAAGGAGGTTTCAAAGAATAACACAATAACCTGACGACTTCAGAATATTATCACCCACCAATCTTGTTAATATATGTGGCTGTAAAACATTGTATGCGGGCTGAGTAAAATTGAAACAGGGCACATTAGTCAAATACGTCAACAGGCATTCGAGCCAACGTACTCGAGCATTTCGAGCTATGTTTTGACAATGCGGTGTTATTTGTCACTTGGTGATAATATCGCAGGTGATGGCATATTTGTTGTGTCACAGCGGCTTCATTAGGAATTAACTTTAGTACCATCATTACCGAGGTAAATTTAATTGTTTTGAGTTTCGTCTTCATTCAGATCTTCTTGCGTCAACCTTTTAGTTCGTAAATAAACTCTTAACACTAATGTAAGTGTACAATAGGTACGATCGACGTCATACGATGTCCATCAACGTTCAACGTCGTACACTGGCTGACGTCCATTAGACGTAACGAGGCAGTCACAGCGGTACGAGGTCTCACGTGACAAGGTCGCCAGAATAAATACAGAATTCCAATTTACTTCAACTGTGTAGTTACACTCATAAAATATGACTTCACTTTTGAGTACTCACCAACCGATAGTAACGGAAACGGGTTGGCGAGCGCAAATTAACATAATACTACGGGGTATTGCGATAACGGTTTTAAAAGCGCGTTAAACCAGCTGTTCAGAATGATAGTGAGTCGTTAAACAATTGGCCGAGTTTTTAACAAATATGTGTAAACGAGCACGAAACTAGTAGGAACTACGACTGGTCAGCGCGACAACTGGCCAGAATGTTATATACATATAAAAAAGCGTTGAAACTAACTCGCCAACCGACAGCTCCAGTCCGACATATCAAACTCATCGGACGTTCAATGTGGGTTGGTAAAAAAGAAAAGATAAACTGTCGCTGCACTTGTCTTTGTTCCTCAGAATTCCCAGTCAAGAAAAGCACTGTTAACAGAGAAACTACGTAAATAGATCAGACGATTGCTAATCTGTGGAATCCGATTAGGTGTCACCACGACCAAACAACGTTCACAGTAATTGGTGTCAGCATATTAGGAAATCTGTGTTATTCGCTCAAACACTCTACCAGTTTTTCCGATCAGTCCTTATTTAAATGTAAAACATCGATTTCCTTGTAGCCTACATTAATTTTAGTTTACCAACTTCAGAAATACAGCTGGTAGTCTGTAAGTTCCGACTAGTTTTTCATCTGAAACCTATGCTTAACGTTCTTAGAAAAATCTGGTTGAACAACGCGTAGAACAGTTGGTTTCTCGAACAGCTGGTAGCCTCCACTTCAGTTTCTGCACACACACACAGACACACACACACACACACACACACACACACACACACACACACACACACACACACACACACACTTAGGATCCGCGCTAAGTAATGTTCTTATTCACGTTAAATCGACTTTGTTCGTGAACACAAGTCTGAAAAGATAATTTTTTACGCTAAAGTAAGTGGCTACGTTGAACTAAGCGCTTCTGTGCGTGACGAAGGTCGGCTTTAGGGTGTTGTCTTTAGGTTGTACAGCTGTAAAATCATTTTTCGATTCCTTCGATACTATACTTTAAAACTCATATGAGGTTGATTTGTTTGCCTTTTTTCATCCACTACCTTTTGTTAGCATAGATCTCCAAACCTAAACTTAGCTTGTTTAAATTTACATACAGATGTCGTCCTCGGGAAACCATTGTAGGAATTTTATTCATTCATAGCACACATACAGGCCCTAATCTTAATTTTTTTGTCTTCACATACACACATACATCCTCATGCACACATACACACGCGCGCTCGCAGGTGTGTGTGTGTGTAAGAGAGAGAGAGAGAGAGATTTAATCATCAACTTAGCAAATGCTGTCCCAGATATGCTCATTCCTAATTTACTTAGTCCTTAATTCTTGTCAAATTCATTCTTACAATATTCCAATGTTTAATCAGGTCGTCTGTACATTTTACAAAAATTCGTTGTGTGTGACCTTTCTCTCTTTCTTTGCCTCTTGATCACCTGTCATCTTCTCGCCTATCCAAATATCCACCCCACCTTCATTTTGTTTTGTTCATCCACTAAAGACATGCTCTATTCTACTTCGGTTCCATGAAGTTGTTTCCTGTCTCTCGTCGTTATTGTTTGCTTAGTCCTGTGCATGTTAATCGGTATAAATTGCAGTTTTTTAATAATATTCATTACCCGTTCTTCCCCCTTATCCACGTAATATCTTCCTAAAGTATAATAGTGTTACGACATTACAGAAAAATCTACGTGTTTATCGAATGTTCCAGTGAACCCGGCTGTAATGTGTGTGCGTACGTGATTCTCAACGCGTTAGCTAGACTGTATCAGAAGTCACGCGGCCGCGCGCACTGTGTCAAGGCCACAATGAATTACGCTCTAATGTTTTCCTTTATTGTTAATGCGTAGTATGGATATTTCTGAATTTTTGGCGGGGTATAAATACAAGTACTCAGCGACGTTCAGTTCAGTTTGATGAGTCGCGATTTATTGGAGTGCGGTTCGTAATATTGTGGAGAAGTGTTATGTGTTTTATAATTGTGCGGGACAATTGTAATACAATTGTGTTTTATATTAACAGACATTTTTATTGCGTGTGAACAATGTTTATTTGATTTGTTGTAACAGACTATTTTGTTGATTATAAACTGTTTAATTGTGATAAATAAAGCTGGCGATTAGTGACTTAATTGGTGTCTTGTATTTTGCTTTCCACTGTTCCATACGACGATCAGTAGACCGTCGTAACAATACATTCGTTTGCCCAACGAATGTTCTGTACACAGTGTACAGATTCGTTTGACCAAAGATGTCTTTCTTCCAATTCGTAAAATCTAAAGACTAGGTCAGATTCTCGTTCTCCAAAAACGAGAATACGAGACCCGTATCAGTTAGACGGTTTGTTTTCCTTCTTTCGAATATTATAGGACGATATTGTTCTATGATGAAATTTGGCTACTTTGGCTAAATAGACATCTATCGACAGACGGAATGTTCTCTGCCCATCCAAAATCACTACACGATCTTGTTTGGTATGTCTTCTGCTTTCCGTGCAAAATAAATCTTTGATCGCATCGTGCGAGACAGCGTGCAACCTTAAATTACAAGATATTCATCTCTTATAAAATGTCTGTTAGTTTTCTGAGGCTAAAAAACGACACGTTCTCATTCCATGCATCGGCATTTCGTGTTCCGTATGTTTCATGTTGGCGTTTAAGGTAAATAAATGTAGAGCTAGGACTCAATAACACTGGCTGCTGGGCACATACGTCTTTTACAAGAGAGTTTCCATGAGCACTGTCAGGTTTACATTGTCCCATATATATTTTTAATTTTATAGACAGTGCTTGTAGGCAATAGGTAGGTCTTATTTGGATTGCAACTTTCACGCCGGACTGTTAGGCCGTGGTCGACTGTTATGGGGTACAGACGTTTCGGCCCCACCATCGGAGACCACCTTCAGTGTCAGACAAATGTTTGGCCAATTCAGCCCACTACTGAGGTAGAGACTATGAAGCTAGTCTCTACGAGGTTACTTTAGTTAGAGGTTAGTCTCTACCTCAGTAGCGGACACTTTTCCAAATATTTTTTTTGAAACTGAGGATGGCCTCCGATGTGGAGCCGAAACGTCTGTCCACAATAACAGTCGACCACGGCAATAACAACAGCCCGGCTAGTAATAATAGTAATTTTAACATTCTTAATTGGATTGTTTGCCTTGAGTAATCAAGACGAGATTATTTAATGACGTTATGTGTAGTCCGTATTTCTCAACATTCTTTTTGATTCGTTTCTTAATTACATAAGTACTGTTAAACGCTGTTCTTCAACTAAATGTCTTCTATAACTAAAGTTTTTCCCAAAACTGTTTCGTGATTTTTAGTCACGTGAAAAGTTCAATGAGCTAGACAAAGTCTATATTATTAAAATTGTCATTACTTAATAAATATGTAATTTTAGAAGGAAATGATTGTACATTCCAGTTAACCTTTAACCTAATACAGTGGACCGCCTGTGCACTCAAGGTTTTCCCTAACAGGATCTACGATGATCACCTGCAATTTATGAAGTACATCGGTTATATCAAAGGCGGCGCTCTCTGCACTCAGGGCCACGACGGAGCTGCATCCTCATCCTCACTGTCTGACCGTCTCTCCCTTCCACCGCTTCTCGCAGTGACTCACTCATTCTTTATCTTCCCACGTAACCAACAGACGGTACTCTTCTGTAATATGTTAATCTCTTAAAAAGATAAACAAACGTCACACAGATACAGGTATGTAAAACACACAGTCGTATCGCCTGCCACTGCACACGATTCACAAAAAACTCTGTCACGTATAGCTATAGATCAAACCATATTACAATTAGAATTATTCATGCACTCATGATATTTTGTTTACTTATCTTCGTACGAATGTTTTTTTTTCACATTATAATATTTAACTCATGAATTGTACGAGCTTCATACTTTATATACGCTTAAATAAATTACACGCACACGCACATGTACAAGCGTATATATTCTGCCTCTTTTTTTTTAGTATATTTATAAAAATTTCATGAGAACATTTTGTTGGAATCATTACAAAACCAAGAGAGTACATTGACTAAACATTTATTATTTTCATCAGCCATTACGTAAACCATTTCTTACTTTATACAAATAATTGTCAACATATAAGATCAGCGGTCATCGCTGACTAACACGGGATGCGGGATTAAACGCGGCAACTTAGGAACGAAGCGATTTGTGTCAGTTTATGTAAAGAGATATCAGTGCTTGAAGTGTCTGTCTATACTATGGTGAACTTGACTGCGTGTAGTTTTTGTACTTACGGAATACTGGAGTCTACAGTAGCTATGTATTCATTATGGAAGAAGTAGCCATTACTGCTACTTGCTGCACGTGAAGATAATGATAGATAACGACAAAACTTTGGTGTATGAAATCAATAAATAAAGATGGTCATACGGATATAACACAAAAAATTTCGAAAAGTTTTATTTTATAATTAGCAGTAAGGAATGTCGCTGAAAGCAATAACGAAGGGTGTATGTGTGGAAAACATATTTTGTAAGGGACAAAAGGAGAACGAGCAAGCACGCTGTAGTGACGGACAGGTCATAAATTTCGTAGGCGCTGCAACGCATACCCTGTGAACAAACAGAGTTC
Source organism: Magicicada septendecula (assembly GCA_034769895.1). Lineage (NCBI taxonomy): Eukaryota > Metazoa > Arthropoda > Insecta > Hemiptera > Cicadidae > Magicicada > Magicicada septendecula. The sequence continues at coordinate 171,828,423 of CM068368.1, read as the reverse complement.
ACTGCTCCCGGTACGTAGAACACCAGTTTTTTGTGAAAACACATTGATTCCATAGGAAACTACATACAATGTGTACAGAGCCATTAAAGGAGAAAAGGCTTAACAATGGGTCAAGCATACATGTGTACGCCAGCTGTCAGGAGAAAGCGACGAAGGGTGGATTGATTTGAAGGACTCCAGCGGTCGATGACAGGGTTTTGACCTTACTTGGAAACGAAAGCGCAGAGAGTACGTCCCAAACTCAAGGATGGGGTGTTGACTGGCAACTAAAAGAAAAAACCAACTTTCAAAGAAGGGTAGGCGAGGCCCTTGAACAACAATAGATAATAACGGCAGAGCGACGAAGTTGAGAAACAATGAAAATGGAAGAAAAACTCAGAGTTGTCACTGAAGACTTTAGAAAAAACGACAGATACAATTTATTGCTGCGTTGTCTGGAAATGACAACGACCTCAAAATACGAAGCAAGGGAAGAATCTGGTGGGGAACCAGAAGCCCTATCAGAGAACGCCTTTGAAAAAATAGGTGGTATTTGGACTTGGAGGGAAAAATATGAAACCAATAAGGACACGGCGTCGTTGGAATCAGAAGTCTGGTGGGAGATTTGGTAAGGAAAATATAGGAAGGAGACAGGAACGCGTTCAAGGAGTTCTAACTAAATTTCGGACGCGAGAGGAGTTCTAACTAAATTTTGGACGCGATCGGAGTGAAGTCCGTGACGGGAGAAATTAGCATTTTATCGAACTTAAAATAATTCGATACACACTGTGAGAAGGTAGTTTTCGAACTTATAACAAAAATTAATACAGTTATTACAAGCAAACGAACTATGAAGTAGAGTCACACTATTAGCCTACCAGTGAACATTAACTGAAACAAATAGTAACCAGACAATAATGTAATTTCAGTGTATAAGAACACTTTACAACAATAACTTTTAAGAACGATTAACAACACAAACTACATTCATGAACACTTAATAACCAGACATACCGCAACAAAGGTGCGTAATATTAATTCAGATTTGAAATGATTACGATGTCGGTGTACAACAGAGAATGCTAACTTTTATTCATAAATTATAATCCGAATGCGTGGAGTTGGTGAGTGAAGTGTCTGTGAGTGACATCGTGGAATTCATCCAGTGCCATCTATCATCTGGAGGAGTTATCTGCACGATTCTAGAACGATCGACATGGGGGAATCATCACCGCAACCACCGAGTGATTGGATATTCGAATACCAAGTATAGTAAAACATGTCTTAATTAATTTAGATCCACTGTCTGTCATCTCAAAGAATCCACACACACTAAAATTCAATAAAGTGATCGTAAAGGAATTAAAGAAATCGATTCTAAAGTTTGTTTAGAAGTAAAATTATCATTCTTTATCAGTTTTGGAGTAATGTTTATTTCCAAGTTCTAAATGAATCCGTAATTACAAAATATAGTAACAACTTAAGAGCTATTCATATTAAGAATTTATAAGATGAAGCTAAACATTATAATTTACTTAAGTACTAAACGCAATTGATGAATGATCATTAATATGCAACCATTAGCTTGAGAGTTTGGATAACTAATTTTATTAATGTATTATTTTTTATATTTACAATTTAATGAGTATTCAATTTTATTAATTTATTATTTTGATATTTACAATTTAATGAGTATTCAATTTTATTAATTTATTATTTTGATATTTACAATTTAATGAGTATTCAATTTTATTAATTTATTATTTTGATATTTACAATTTAATAATGAGTATTCAAGTTTATTAATGTATTATTGTTTGATATTTACGATTTAGCCATGAGTATTAAATTTTGGTAATGTGTTAATTTTATATATTGACAAGTACTAATGAGTACGTAGAATTTTGTGCTATATTAATATTTACAAGTAATAGCAAACTAATGTGAATAAATTTAAGAGCTATCAGTAGAAATGAGCATTTATTATTATTTTTTAACCCTGAGATCAAGAGAATAAACAGTAAATAATGTTAAATTGGCGCTCCAGAACTTGGGGCAACGTAAAATTTTGTTAAATTGACGCACACAACGTCGGGCATATTTTATTGTTAAATTGGCGTCCATCGTTGGGCGTAAACGGGTACAACTCGTTTTTTGTTAAACGGATGATATACTTATGCCCGAATTACTGTAACACAAGATTAAAAACGAATTTTCCCCAAAACAAGAAACCAAAATCGCACTGAGAATACATAACTGCATGTAGCGGCATGCGGTAAAACAAAAAATACCGCGAACTAGCGGGGATTCCTTGCGGTCCAGCGAACACGCGGGAATTATTCACACCGATTAGTTCACTCCTATATTTCGCCATGGTAGAGTTCGCGGGTATTCCGCTGCCAATTCCGTTCCCGAATACCGCTTTGGTTTATGCTGACCTGAACTCTGTTTCTTAGTGTACACCACACAAACTATTTCATTACACAAAATATACATAACAATAAATCAAAATATTCGTTATACAAATGGACCGTACAAGTGTGTCCCGTACAAAGGTTATAGGAATGTTTATTCGTGCGTAGGTGTGTTCCTGCGGGAACATGTGTCGATCGGAAAGTTTGCATTGGATCTACGCTTGATTTCGTAATCTACGTAACTCGTTCCCTGCGTGATGTTCGCTCCAATCGCCGTTGTCTTTCGAACTATCCAAAGTCCATCATGTTATTTCTTGTTTCAGTCCTCGCTTTCGAGACCTGGACAGAGTGTCGTCGCATTGTTATCCAAGATATATACGATATGTCCAAATTATCCACAGGACAATTCCCAAAGCAAGTTGACATCTGTCTACGACAATAGAGAAGTGCTTTAGAACTCTGCTTATAGTAACAAGCGAAAGTTTGCTTATAATTAAGTCTTACAAGAAATTTAAATGACGGTACCGGACAAAGACAACAATCCACCGTAGATTTACATACAAGGACAATTTGTAAGTAAAATGGATAGGAATGATGACTATTTTAGATAAGTTTTCAGCGTGCGTGCAGCAACTACTTAAAATGATTAAAGTGACTACAGCCGTTGCCCTATTCTGTCGTTTCCGCGCGATGTCCACTTATCTCAACCGAAATCTCTCATCATAGTACACGTCATTCTTCTCTTCATTACCATCTTTTATATGATGCTGTAATCACTGGATTTTATTTATTTGGACGTTATATAGCAGGACAAAATCACGTACTTAAGAAACGACTTTAAGTTAATCAACCAACGCAGCGTAATTGTAATTAGTATTACTTGACGTAATGCAGTTTCACAGTATTTTTTACCTACTGCCGCTGTTATCATGATATCTTTTTCTGTCACGTTAACTCGAGAGTTCTATTTACCTTCCTGTTTTCACATTATTCTGATCTCGTTTTCAGTTCTGCTACCTCCATAGTAATCTTTACCTGTTTCCACCGTAATCCTGATTTGTCTTGTTACCTCCCACAGTATTTCTTACCTGTTTCCACCGTAATCCTGATTTGTCTTGTTACCTCCCACAGTATTTCTTACCTGTTTCCACCGTAATCCTGATTTGTCTTGTTACCTCCCACAGTATTTCTTACCTGTTTCCACCGTAATCCTGATTTGTCTTGTTACCTCCCACAGTATTTCTTACCTGTTTCCACCGTAATCCTGATTTGTCTTGTTACCTCCCACAGTATTTCTTACCTGTTTTCACCGTATTCTGGTTTTTATTGATATTCCATGTTAACTTTTCCATTGATTTTTTTAATGTTTCCATTGTTATCCTGACCTGTTCTTATTTACTGTATATGACTTGTTTACATAGCAAACAGACTGTAAAAGGGGTATGGAGAGCGAGAGTAACAGAAAGGAAGAGAAAATTAAATAAAATGAGGGAATGTGTGCTCGCTTGAGGATGATAAAGGGTAGACATGAACCATTTTGTTGAATTTTTTAATGACGTAGGTATAACTACATAATTTTATTTATATATGTACGTCTCTGAGTTTAATGTATAAACATAACTATTTCTAATGTATATTTACGTAATTATACGTTAGCGATCTTTGAGGTGAAAAGTCAGTACCAACACCACATACTAAAAACCAGTTTTGTAAACACTTCTTGTTTATCATATCGCACTTAATTCAAGGATTCTCCGCACACTTAGACAATCCGTGACTCACTATTCACAGGAAATAATAATGAGTGTACTGAGTTTACTCAATTGCTGTTAACACCAACTGAACACTTAATATTACTTTTCACGATTCACCACTCACAATTTTATAGCTATAAAACAACTCGCTAATTGAACATTTTATCGGCGTCTACGTTTGTGTAGGACAGTCAAGCACACACCAGTAATGTACCGGTATAAAAGAATCTCGGTGCAACCAGAACTCCCTCAAATATTCTACAACCTTTTACATAACGACCCACTTCGCACCACAAGGTTATGTTACATGTTGTCGTACATCATTAAGCCTCATATGACATCTCTCATGCCTCCCAGCCTCTTAGTGTCTTCATATTCTCTTTCAATCTTAACTGAATCCTGCACCTCCCCCTCCCCTGTCCATCACGCTACTCACCATTCCCTTAAGTGACGTCTTCAGCAGACAGACTCGCCTCATCCGATGCCCAGGTTTAACGACAGCTTCGGTAGTTACTACTTGTGTATTTTATGGTGGCCGGCAACCTTTGTGAAAGTGATATGCGCAGAACCCTGTTTTTTATCAGTGTAACGGCACATCTCACTGTGTGCGTAAGTGTTGATGCGTTTTCAAAATCATTTATTTAGCATGAAGCATTTACCATATAGGCCTGTTTATAATTTAATTATTATTTTCAACACAAAAACATTTCCTACTCTTCGAAAGTTCAACATCTTAAGTCTAGTGTAAACTTTCAAGGTAGCTTATCATGCTTAAGAAAAGTGATTATAAACTTAGAAATGGAAGACGTGTATTAAATGAACGCCAAGAGAAAAGGGCAAAAAGAATGTAATATCTCAGGAAAATAAAACAATTCAGGACAGAAAAGCGGCCAATAGATTGTTCTGGGATTACAAATACATATCTGATAAAATTTCGAGTAACACTGAGTAAAGTTACAAATAGTAGTTAGTTGAATGAAATCCGGAAATGTCAACAATGTGTAAAACCCGAGTTGAAATAATTAAATAGTTAAGGGCACCCGCTGTAGCAACAGTAAGACGGACGTTTTTGAAATGAAGTGTTACAACTGAGCACACTTAGTCCCCCCCACTACCCTCACTTTTCGCTAGCTATGAAGCGGCCACCGTAAAGTAGCGCGATTATAACTATGTTTTCGTAACGATAATCGACATGAATTATAAATCTTATATCTATGTTCAAAAGTGTATGTTCAAACGAGTAGATTTTTAAACTTACGTAATATTTAATTCAGTAATTTGACCAGATATTACATGCGAATATAGTATTCAACAAGACTGGATTATTATTATAGACCTTAGTGTGCTAACATAAATATCCGACAAATACGTGATTGTTAGACTGTTGGCCTTCTAGCGGTTCAGTTAACAGTATCAAGACTCGTTTCTAATGACATCTTACTTAAAATATTGGCGGAATGAGAAAACTAACTTATATAAATCAAAATGAACATCAATTCATGTTTTTTCGTAGCAATGAGTTGCTGTAGTGACACTGATAGACTGTGTCTTTTTAACGTTTCGTAAATTGTATTCCTACACAAATTACTGAACAAGGTTTTCTTTTATTATATTTTTCTTTATTACTATACGAGTATAAACTCGCACCTAATATAAAACATAACGTAATCTATCAGCAGCAGCATCTGTTTTATAACAAATGTCATGTAGCCTATTTGACTGGATTACTTATCTTCATTACACTTTACCATGTTCTATAAACGGATATCGAAAGTTAAGAGGTGCGTTTTGCGTGTGTGTGTGTGTGTGTGTGTGTGTGTGTGTGTGTGTGTGTGTGTGTGTGTGTGTGTGTGTGTGTGTGTGTGTTGTCTGTCTGTAAGTTTTAATAGATTACAGTTACCAATGGAAGTGATTGTATTTACTGGATGAGAATATTCTAAACATATCATTTCCTTTACAAGTTTTATCACAAGAAATATTTAATAGACAGTTAATGAATCGTCGTCGTTAGTGGATTCAAATTTCTAAAGTGGGAGAAAGTACATGAACTAAACTACGTTAGTTGATCAATTTATACTACCGTGTTAAATCTTATTTACTCCAAAAATATTATTATCTGACATCTGAAACTCTTATTCAATTCATTTAAAGTTGGTTAATATAATTGTAGATAAAATTTCTCGCAAAAATTCGCTTATGAATATCTTCGCAAAATTCGCTTATGAATGATTATCTTCGCAATAAGTTCACAATGTGTATCTTCGCAATGTGTAATATGTACTGGTAAGGGACACAACAACCCTCTCCCCCATTTTCTAGGGCACATTGTGACCCAGCGACCCTTTCTTAAACTCACCTGTCCTCTTAACCTATCCTTCTTATTCCTCCTGTCAATTCTAAACTCGTCACCCACAATTGTGTAGCGTTGCTACTTAAATCCTTAAACCCCCTTATACACATGAAATACGTAGGCCTAATCTGAAAACAAACTTTCTCTTATGTACTTAGGCCTGTATAACTAAGCTTAGGCCTGTCTAAGTTATAACTATAACTAACTAAGTTAGGCCTGTCTTTTTCTCTTATAACTAAGCTGAAAAAGAATTGGCCCGATTTACACATTTGCAACAAGTTTGAAATAGTAGTGCAAGTTTAAAGGTCGAAGTAAACAATTGTAAAAACTTGGACAAGAACACAAAAAGGCTATCCAAAGTATTAGTTCAGAGAGTTATGTAGCAGTATAGGGATATTATATAAATAATGTAAGCAGCTGCTGAAAGAGAAATTTTACGCTTAATTAAAACATGTATGCCACATTAAATATAGAGGACTGTGGCATTTTTAAACGTGCTTTTTATTATTACACAATCTTGGATATAGCCGGCATAAGTCTTTATCGCATAATTATAAATTGTGATTAGATTTTGTGTAATTTTATATACTACGTTTTATGTGTGCTAATTAATAAATTTATGTATCACCTGTTATTAGATACATAAGTGTGTAGTGCAAACTCTTATATAAAAGAGACTGACAAACAAAAACTTGTGGTTATGATATCAGTAATAAACCTGTAATAAACACGGATGCGTTACTTGCCTACACATAACTGCTCGCGCGCGCGCACGCACGCACACACACACACACACACACATGCATATATATATAATTGTTGTAATAACGGCCATAGTCAACGTTTACTCCAATATATGAAACTGATTATTGGTGATGTAAGTTGTAATTCCTATGAGGAGATGAAACGGAAAGCACAGCGAAGACCGGTGTGGAGAACTGCTACAAACTAATCTGCGGATTGCTAAGAAAGGAAGTGTATTTAAGACGGTCAATCTTCCTTTACAAGACTACGGTAAATCAGCGAGTAGATTTCTTGCATATCAAAGGAGCCGGCATTAAACTGTACCCTCGAGATCTCGATAGCTACGAGGTAATCTGTGTAAACACACGTATTCAGAGATATCTACGCCCGCATCGAATACGTCGTTCAAAGAAATATTTTTGTTTACATAGATATGCTACCATCAGGTATTGGTAATAGACGCCGGCATCGAATACGTCGTTCAAAGAAATATTTTTGTTTACATAGATATGCTACCATCAGGTATTGGTAATAGACGCCGGCATCGAATACGTCGTTCAAAGAAATATTTTTGTTTACATAGATATGCTACCATCAGGTATTGGTAATAGGCCTACCAGTGGTAGACTACTTCAACTAGTGCAGATTTGTACTGCTGGTCAGACTACTTCTAATGAAGATGTCGTAATTTTAACATACTGAATGCCTACGTAACATTTTACAGACATATTTGTACGCGTTTAATTTATTGTGTTTCATCCTTTAAAACGTTTTAAATTAAAATATTTCTTTAATCAAAATAAAACAAAAACGTATTTAGCAGGAATGTTAACGACAAAAACTTGTAATCGGTTTGTTCTGTTGATGTTACAAAAAGAAATTGACATTCCGTAACAGGATACATCTTCATGAAACGTCATTATATCCGACAAAAATTGTTTTATAACATAATGACAAGAAATAAATAGAAATAAAAATTCAGTTTTCATAAATTAAATTTTCACACAAATATTCCTATGTTCTAATGAAGTTATCTCGCAAATATTTTCAAAGTCCCGCCTTATAAGGGAAGTGGTTTATAAGGTATTCCACTTTACAAGATATTTCACCTTGGAAATGGTACTCAAATGTTTCTCACAGTCCTCAGGGTATTACTGCTTCAACTCGGATACACGGTTTTGAATTTGTCAGATGACCAAGAATGATTTCATTTTTCGTACGCAACTCTACGGAGTGCCCCGGATCCAATTATACTTCTTGTTTTCATACTAAATTTCCAAGTGAACTTTTTATAGTATTTCCAATATAGTTGATAAGCTAAAATGTAATATTCTCGCCAAAAAAATGCTATATTTATAAATGTGCTGGTTGAGAAGTATTTCAAATATATAATTATATTTGTAATTATATATATAAATTATATATATAATTGAGGCCTAACAGAGGTGTTAATTACGAGGTTACACAGAGATGCTGGTTAAAGTCGGTGTTATTAACCGTTTTTTAAAGATGATTAATAACACAATCCTGGACTTGGACAGAAAATCCTCCCGAACGTTCCCCCTTCATAATAATAAAAGCCCGGACAAATGGCAACCTGTGTAAAGTTTAGTTAGTGTTCAAGGTAAGGTAGCAAGTAATTAAGACTTAGGGTGGGCCAGTACTTAAACTATTTGTACAATTTACTGCTTACATACAAAAGTAGTAAGTATATTAGTCTCATATTTATTTTGTCTGAGGTGTAACACCGGTAATAAACAAAGTTTAATAACCTGTGACATTATATAAAAACGTCTGCATAGTACATTTGAAAGTGCCTTTTGCCTGCTAATAATGAACAGTTCCCAGTAACAAATTTTTCAGCCAGATATTGAGTTTCTTACAAAGACGTTCCACTGTACATTAACATACGGGGCAAAGGTGTGGGACATTGGACAACTAGAATCAGGTGCAGACTGATGGCGGCAGAAATAGTCTCCTACAAAGCTGACGTACGATTCAATGTAACTCCAAGCGAAATACTTATCGAAACGACATAATCAAGAGTTTCATGGGTTTGAGCACAAATATAATGTAGTAGCGCATGTTGACGAAAACAGCTAACGTGGTTTGGGCATACAAAAATAAGTGAACGGCACAAGATGACACTGTAGAATAACATAAATATCTGGCCTGGCCGGTATAAAAGCAAGGCCCAGAAAGAACTGGAGGGACAAATGGATGAAGCCAAATGTTTCGACAGAACGGAATTGTGGCTGGAAACGGAGAGGCGCCAGTTGCCGTAAACTCCGTTATATTTATTATGTTTAAATTAACTTTTAAAAGTTATTGTTTTGCAATATAATGCGCTTACGCTAAAGTGTTTACAAATGCAAACAGTGAATATTTAACGTATCGTAATGGCAATGTCTGACCAGTAATTTCTATTATTGTATTTTATAAGTACTTTTTGATCGAAGTTAGGGATCTGAAAGCTTGAGTATTAAGTAAAAAGTATTTTTATGTTAAAATGCACAAATTTAACATTATTAAACGGACTGACAATATTATTAGTCGCTGTCTCTCTTTTTGGACGTTAACTACAAACTCTCTCAATATAAAGATCAAATTTATATTGCCCATTTACATACTTTATAAAAAATGTAAATTATATCAAGAAAAAATATCAAAGTTTAAAATAACCAGATTGTTAAATGCGTTACAAGACAATGGAATCGTGATACAATAAACGCCACCTGGCTTGCTATAGACTAGATGTCGTTTAAATTGTTTATGTCTTCCTGAAAACTATTTTTATTTTATTCATGCAAAGTTAAAAAACTAAAGCAGTTTTAGTGAAGGGCAAAGAGGCTCGTAAGAAATGGGGCTATTCAAAATCACCAATATTAACATTATTATTAAAAAAAAATATTAAGATCTTTTCAGCGTGTTGTCTTTCAATTTTCTTGTTCAAGAGACGGATAGCCATTATAAACTCTAAATAAAAAAATTAAGCGCACTCTAAATTTGCTATTTGTGGATTCACTTGTTTTTGCAACTCAAACAAAACTCTGTCTTTTGTAGGCACTGTGGAAATAACAATCTGCGATGTTCCATTACAAAACGTGTCTGCTGGCAAGTCCGAGACACTTATAAAGGTGGTGTTTTCTTTTTAATTAAGGGAGGAAAAGCAAACTTTGAACTGGGACTAATTCAACTCTGATTTGCATACTGGAGACCACCTCATCAGTAGCTAAACCAGTTTAGTAGGTAAATTACTTCGCCACACACAATATTTTTTGTTGAAGACGTTTCTATCAGAACTACATTAAACACACGCATGTCTGGTATACTATTAAACCAAGGTGGAACTCCTTTTTCAAAATAAATCGATCTAAAAAAAAAAATGGAATGGAAAAGGTATCTTCGAAATTTATTACAGCTGATATTTATGATACAAAACAACGTCTGTACTTTTATAATTTATTACAGAATAGGTGAAAAACTAAAATGATATAAATATATATAGTTGACCTATTAATATCACAAATGGCCAAGTTTTATCTTCGTTAAATATTCCATAGTAACGATTTTTATATAATTATCAGAAGTTTCTTGATACGGAAACTATCGCTTCCTAGGTCTTCCTGGTGCTGCCACTGGCTTTTTATACAGAGGCATTTTCGCAGGGAGGTTACATCAACTCCTTTTATTTTCTTTAATAATTTATTCAGACGGTATAGTCCATTTTTTCCGTACGGCAGTGTTCTTTTTCTAAAAGACCACATCTACAAGTATTTCTCCTCATCATCAGGTGCGCTACAACTCTGGTCTGCGGAAGGAGACCTCACCAACTCTCCCTGTCCGTTGCAGATTCCTGACCTTCCCGCAGCTCACTACATACCATCTTGCCACATTCGGTGTTCTTTCTTTTCCTTTGTCACGTTCTAGGAGAGGGAGAGGGACGTTTTACAGGGTCCGAGGGGTGCATTCTTACACCTTTACAGTCTGTTTATAAGTCATCCCTACTTCATCTTTTAGATTATAGTCATCGTCAGTAATAAAGTATATAACTTTTTATCGCTTCTTTTCCTCCAAACACCTTCTTCATATTCTTAAGCGTAAGCTAGTATATTCTCCTTAATATTTTTCTCTCACATGCTCCTAGCTGGTTTTCATTGCTCTTTTGATCCAAACCAAGTTACTGAAGCATACATCGTTATTGGGACAATTATTGTTTTATAAAAGTGGGTCTGTGTTACCCTTCATAGTAGTTTGGAGCTAAATTTCTTTTGTAACCCGAAATAATGTTTTGTAATATAATAATACTGTTATCTTGATCTATTATTATTACCAGAAATTACCAGTGAAATGTGAAGAAATATTTTGATACAATTATGAATTAGCATTGTTCAGTCGCATGGCTATAGCACTGTCATGCAAAGTCAAGCGAAACATGCGTGAGTATCGAAACTTGGATAGATGATCATAAGGCGGCTCGATGGTCGGGGACATGTACACTCTACACTCAAAAGGATATGCAGAAGGAAACGATTATAATTGCGATAATGGACTATCATAACTACACTACAACTTGTAATCTATTTACACAATGTAGGCCTACTTCATTATTACACATTTATTCGTCAGCATGTTAGAACTGTCAGTATTTGCACTGATTTCTTTATTCATTTCTGATTATTCCTGTGTAAGTAACTCGTTGAGTTTCCTGCAGGTTTCGTATGTAATATCTTCAAACAAATCCACTGCAAGTAGGTTTATTTTCACCTGACGCACGTTTCACAGAAATTATTCTGTATCTTTAGAGATTTGTTATTCAAACAAACCTTTTTAAGATACAGAATAATTTCTGTGAAACGTGCGTCAGATGAAAATAAACCTATTTTCAGTGTATTTATTTGAAGATATTACGTAATATCTGATTGTGCGTCCTTTTTCTGTCGATCACAGAACAAATGGTTTCCGAAAGAAATCTAATTCAATAGGAATTTATATAATATTTGAGAACTCTAACTAATCAGCAGAAAGAGCTTTTTCTCAACAAGCGCGATGCTTAAAGGCAGCACTCATTCATTCATACGGATGACGTCATCCAAATCAAATAAATTCCCACTGGTCAAAAGTCACTGAAGAAACCCGTGTATTGAATTGTTTAAACCTTACACACGACAGGCGTCTCATCATGAAATTCTTTCAAACCTCCTCCATCATATTACTTTCAGCGCTGAGGTTTCAATCACGAGAAATCATAAGTTTCAATCATTACTCGTTAACAGGAACACAAATCTAGTCTAAGGTCAGTAGGTGTAGCCACTCACTAGGGTATTGTCTGAAAACGTTAAGTTGTTCTTAAACCGTCGTCTTCTTTTCCTTTTAATTCTTCTTCTCCAGTCTATGTATGATTAGGTGATATTGCCTGTTCATATGTCCATTGCCAAGCGACGTTTTACTTGGTTTTCCTACATTTCTTTTCTCGGTAGGTTTTTTTAGGTTGAGATAGTCTGTTCGCTTTCAATCTGTCAACTTGTTCAAGTTATTTCAACCTGAATACTTCCATTACTACGTTAAAAAAATCTAATCTCAAGATTCTATTTTACGAATCTAAATAATTTTATCTATATATTTTATATTCGTTGTAGGCCTACATGTTTTTCTACGAGGCACAAAATGACAACAGTGCGGATTTGATACAATGTTAGTAAAAAGTTACGACAGTTCTATTTGGAGACGTAAGGAATAATCAGCACGAATTTTCGTTTCTCCCTTCGGGTATACCTTTGTGAATTGAAGAGTGTTATAAGTGGCATCTGCCACTGTACCGTGCGCCTTGGATGCAGCGACTATTGAAGATAAAAGATTTAGCATAAAGATGGAAGCAATTCGCAATAAAAATTCACATTTGAGGAATTTGTGGTGAACAGAGAGTAGACTGTAGTTGAGTTTCACGTTGGCTGTTCGTATTCGCGAAATATATGCAAGCTTAATAAACGATAACGCAAGGCAAAAACAAGCAAAAAACATCAACAAATGAACAAAGCGTGAAACTTGACGAAGCGTGTCGAGCAACTCCGTGAAAACGTCGCAAGCTACCAGGATATCCTAGTGACATCGGTATACAAAGTTAAAAAAAAAAAGAGAATGCTTAGCAAAGCCAGATCGCCTGGACAGTACGCCATTATCGAAACAACGATTTCCCGTTGAAGATAAACATTTATGTTTCATATTGTCTCTGTAGATGAAACATAGTTTAGAGATAAAATTCCTTAAGCTTTCACGGTCAGCGTGAACACTGTGGGAACTAATACGAGCTTGCTTGCCGGGCTGTGTCCGCAACGGTGAGGTACAGACTGTGTATTTTGCCTGACAAAACCCACTTATATTGTGCCCCGTGTCAATTGTTTCTGACACTGAAGATGGACTCCGATGGTGGGGCCGAAACGCCTGTCCTGCACACAAGCAGTAGACCTCGGCCTAATAGCCCAGCAAATAATAGTTCCATCATAGTTTACAGGTTTTGAATCGGGGTTGAGATCGTAAATCAAACGCGACGGGAAGGCCATCTTCTTGCTTCCCAAAAAATTTAAATGTGATCGACAAAATGCCAATCAAATGATGGCCTTTACGATCACTGAGTGAGAACCATCGTGACAGAACTGTTTATGGAGCTCATAGGTACGCCATAAGCGTATTAGAGTGACTTCATGCAAAAATGCCACAGGAAAATTATCAGAAACCGATCCTACTAGATCAGAGATGGACACTCATTTGAACGATTCATGTCTGCACTTTGCATTACGGCGTTGTAACCGTATGAGGCAGAACTATTGGGAAATGTTACTTGAAACATGCTTCCAACTTGTTCCACAGGTTAAACGAACCAATTTATAGACAGCGTTTATGCTGTCTGGAAGAGATTTCTACAGTGATGCCAGTCGGGGGGTTTGAATGAAAATCGTGAAATGACTGGAAGTGCAAATTTTCGGCAATGTTGGGAATCAATGAAAATCGGGGAAATAACAAAAAAAAAACTCAATATAAAGGTAAGTCTATTAATTTAAAAACAATATACGGTATACAATATATAAATACAATGTAAACAAAATATGCATTATTTATGAAGTGATCCTCTTAGACTGACCCATATAAAAAACCTCCTTGTTTCGGACCCGTACAAAAGTGTAGATATGGCCATAAGCTTATTAAATTTCGTATCAATTTTAATTCTTGTTTGTATTCTTAAAGTTCTTTAGTCTAGTTCCAAAGTGGTCTGAAATCTGTTTTTCTTTCCCTCCATACAAAATTTTGGACGCATTCAAGAGAAGCTCTCCCAAGACTTTTCCTGCTGGCAATCACTATTGTTTCCAATATTCTGTGGCCAAAAACCAGCTTCAAAGATAGAGGAGCGCTGTCATATTCACAAACATTCAAAAGTAATTATAATAATGAAAGTAGTCGTGATTTATTTTAAAAATTACAATGTTGTAATTGTTGATTATGGGAAAGTAAAATATAATTTTATTTTTCAAACAATTGAAAGTAAACATACTCTTGTTGTTGATAAACCATTTAATTAAAATGTTACAAACGTTTCAATTATCTCTATAATATTACAGATTCAATTACATTAAAACAGCTGTAAGAAATTTTAGTATTAAAATAGTTCAACAGAAACGCAAAAGAAGTTACGTGGCAAATTGTGGAAATTTAAAACCCCGCTAGTTACTCAGTGTTCGCCCTGTTTACTTAACAAAAACTTCTGATTAAACGTAGAAAAGTTTGTGTACAAAAGTTTGTGATTAAATACGTTGAAATTACTTTTCGTAAGGAGACGCCAAACCAACTTAGTGTTTAATGGATTCATTATTTATAGGGAGAGCAATAACACCGGACGAGGTCGGCAGACACGATTACTGTCAAAACTTGTTCATTCTTTATAAGCGTTGACACAGTTTTGTTGCGGTTCAACGTATCGATTAAACTCATTTACTCTCATTTAATATTTCACTGTGTTTTCCTTACACTACTTATGGACGTACCGGGTTCATACGTACACAAAGACAGGTTTTCAAGTCTAGTAATTGGAAGTTCATAATTGGCTCCACAGTTTTATGAAAACCCCTCATGGCTAAAGAAATTTTATAAGAAAATGTTCATGAGATTTATTAGGAAATATATTTCCTTCACGCTTTCCACATGTTTTATGTTTTTTTTTTACCTAGAAATCTTTTTCCCGTACTACGATGAGGCACTGAGGATAAAACAATGAAATGCAGATTGGGGTAAACGTCTGACTTTAAAAAACCCATTTGGATTTAAAATAATCTCATTAATCTGTTAAATCAAAATGAATTCTTACAGTTTTAATAAAATTTAATTAACATAATAACATATTTAATAATTAAAATGAAACTACCACAGCACTTACTTTACTTTACACGATATCATGTCATTTTTTTTTTTTTTTTTAATAAGAAAAGCAGGTAATGAGCTCCGACGTTTGTATTTCTTGAGTTAAATAGTCTATACTTGACACTTCACAATATACAATATTATTATTGTTTTATAGCATCTGGTTTCAATGCAGTATTAGGCCTACCTACGTTATATCTTCTGTACTGGTACCGTAAAGACGCTTATAAGCGTCGGGCGTTGTTCATGAAACTTCTAACGGAAATCGGTCAAGGTTTATATATCACTGGATTTTCAAAATTCTGTTCTTCAGTCTAAGTAAAAACTTAGCATTCCTAATCACACAGCCTCCAGTGCATTCAGGAGGCGAATTGGTGTAGACAAAACAAAAACAAACGTAGACTTATACGTTCGCGTGAATACGAAGCGCCTTATATGATATGGCCACGTGTAATGGACGCTTGATGATCGTTGTCCCTGAGAGTTATTAAGCTGGGTTCCAACTAGAAGAGAGAAACGGGGATCGTGGAAGGATGGCATATACGATGAAACTGAGGAAAGAGGCTTGCAACGAGGAGATTCGCACCACAAAGGCCTCTGGCGTGAGGCATGCGACAGACGGCACTAGCTGTACAAGCACTCTATCAATGTAGCTGATAACCTACCTACGAAAAAGTATAGGCTGTACAGCTTTATAAATGTATGTTCATAACTAAAACTGGTTTTTAAAATCTCTAAGCCTTAATCCTTGGAAATTAGAACAAAAAAGGCAGTACTTTCCATTCAGCTACAATACAGTGTTTGTTCATAAGTACATACCATTCGAGAAATTTTACGATTGGGCGAATAATTGCTGCATCGCTTCATGTCGTTTTTGTCTCAGATGTAAAGCGAAGTGATTTTCCTGCGGTAACACAGTGACTTTGCCTACGTTGTGTTACAAACAGGTTGTCCAGATCCGTATCCTGTTATATATTTATCGACCTTTCTCTTTTTTCCGCCAATTCTCAACTATTAATTGTAAGCTACGGGTTTAGTAGCTCAAGGTAACTACCTATTCTTAGCAACTGTAACAATGTATAAACAGTCTACGATTGTCTACCATCAATTTTGTCCAATTCATCTGCTTGTGAAAGGCTTGTACAAATTCTCTCTTTGTGGCATATAATTGTTTTCATTGATAAACAGGCTGTAGTAGTAGTAGTAGTAGTAGTAGTAGTAGTAGTATAGTAGTAGTAATTGTAGTAGTTGTAGTAGTAGTAGTAGTAGTAGTAGTAACATAATTATAAAATATGGAGGATACAATAGAGGATCACGAATTGACGGAATTTGTCTCAAATCTCCGAAGAAATAAACATATAAACTACCAAAGAGTTTTGTCGCTACGCATTTTGCTTCACAGAGTCGCTTATGTATCTCGTAAAGCATTCGAGTTCCCATCACAGAGTATTTATCTGAACTTCAGGCCCACCCTCGGAGGATCTTGTTTTTGTCGGAGTTTATGCGTATAGACGAGTCTAGCGACTGTGAAGTCGTTGGAGAAATAATACTTTTGTAATCACAAAATTAAGATCTGTTCTATTGCCATTCGAAAATTAACAAATGTAACATGAGCATGAACAATTAAGAGACATCCAACTGTCAATTTGCCTCTAAAATTGGTCCGATTCTTGATGCAGTATACTGTGGATTTCGATGCATTTCTTCCTTTTGTAGTTTATCAACAAATGGATCATCGCCTTCCGGAAGTGCGTCAATATTAGCATCGCTTTCAACAACAGTGTAGATTTCTTTTCATGACATGTTATTATGATCTCGTTACTTGATCTATATCATTTCACCATAGATAGGTCAGTGCAATTTGCATTCTACACTTAGTTTTCATTTACTTCTTCGCCTAAAGTCAAATTCTACACTTTGACCAATCCGAGCAACAACTTCTTATTTTTTTTCTTTTAACATGTCGGCCACGTTTAACTCTATAACATCGAGCAACTTGGAGCAGAGAAATATTTTCTCCCTTTACTTTTCTTTTTCCCTTTCCACCTTTCTGGTCAGTTTCCTCATCTTCCAAAATCTGTGCACTCTCCATCTTTATCTGTCAAACAACTCTTGTCATTTTCTTTCTTGTCCACATTTCCAGAGATTGTAGTCGATCTCTATCCTTCTCCATCCATTGTTCAAATTGCGCTCCCGTAATGTAATGTAAAAAACGTTTTGCCATGGATTTCCTTACTTATTTCAATATCTGTATGCCTAATCGCCCCAATAAATTATTTGGGCTATTGAAGCATTTCTTTATTTAAACGATTCTTCGTTTAATTCCCTTGCTGTGCACATTTTCTTCTGTCATCATATTTTCCAAATGACAGAGTACTTTATAACACATAAATAAAATTCAGATGTTAGCTATTTTTACTAAGTAATCCATTCATAATTTACTGGGATAATAAGCTATATTGATAATACACGTCTAAGCTACTTTTGACATATACATAAAAGAACAGGAGAAAATTAAAAATTATAGTAGAAGATATAACAAAACGGAAAAAACTAAAGTTAGATCGCCATTAAGTTTGGAAGTTAGACTGAAGGGTACATTCTCTATACAAAGCAATCCAACGAATCTTGGTTAGAGAGTTCTAGAAAGAACCTTGTTGTACGACGCTGAACGCTAAAACCTTGTCGTGTCACCAAACCCTTACGAAAGTAAAAGAACAAGGAGTATTCACAAATTTTAGACCAGTGATTTGTTGGTAAGAAGTCCTTATCTCAAGCTGTATCTCAGTCTCGACAAGCCACAACATAACTTTCATATTTTTATAGAAGAACAACACTTGGCAGCTTGTAGCTCAGCGATCGTGTTGGTTTACAACTACATACAGGTAGGTGGCACCATTTCTGTGAGAAGCTGATTTACAAAAGTATTCTAGAAAATTTACATACCAATTTAACAACAATAGCAGGCCAGGCAAAAAAACACAATAATAAAATCTGTATTCACACATATTTTAGATTTTAAAATATTTTTAAAAGTGGCGTGTCGCAACGATAAAGGTCATGAGGTCGTCATCTGAGATTATATTGTTGACCGTCATATCTCCAAAGCCACACCCATAACTATACAGAATGTATCATTTATTTATTAAACGCTTTTATTTAACTTGCTTTTCCCGTCGGTCTAAAGTGGATTTTTCAAATCGAATTTTCTCATACTTCCCGATGTGATAGCGACTTGAAATTTTGCATACACACTTGAATCACGTGACAATACAATATTATGGAAAAAAATACGTACATACATTTACCAATGTACAGATTATAAGTTAAATGTAGTCGCATTCATAAGCGAAGTTTTATATGTGTACTACGTTATTGACAACAAAGAAGTAGTGTCTTTGGAAACTCATCGGTTCCCATTTTCGATCACGCGCAAATGTGCGACACGTCCTTATAAACATTTTCAATGTTAAAACTGTCTACGTGATTACAAATAACGGTAAGTAATTTTACTTTGTACAAAACCTTTCACTTTGAATTTTTCTCTTTTAAAATTAAAATAAATAAATAATTCTTAATATGAATTACCCTGGCTTGGTATATGGCACTATTGAAAGTTTTCGATCTCAGATACGGTCTTTTTTAGGTTAATTAATACTACACTTCTTAAAATTAAACACACAAAAATAATGATTAACAACTAACAAAAAAAAATTACAAGAGTGTTATTGTGTGATAGTTCAGTGTTTGTGAAAAAATAGTTCACTAGTATATATAGTGTCACAGGTTAGTTTATAATAACCGTTAAAAATTTTTTAAATTTGATTAATATCACAATACTTTCCTTTTTAAATTCACACTTTTATATTCCTTTTTGGTTGTTTCCACTATACTGTATAATTCATTTATTATTATTTTAACAATTCACTATATAGTTTTATCACTCGATTATAATTTAACTCCGGTTCACTGTACACCTAACCCGTCTGATGTTCGATTCCCAGCCCTTAATTGTAAACAATGCGTATAACTAAAGACTTTAACCTCCAGTATCAACCTTTGGAAATATGTATGTGAAATGAAAAATGAATAATGAATAATGGCAGTTGGTTGTTGACTTGCTGTATCTACGTTAATACAAACTTACTGTGTCATCTGTACCAGCGGCCCGGCAAACATTTTCGTAAGGGGGGCAGGATACTTTTAGGCTTAGTGGAGCAATCAAAATTAAAATCAGTTTGGTGAAACTGTCTACGTGATTACAAATAACGGTAAGTAATTTTACTTTGTACAAAACGTTTCGCTTTGAAATTTTCCAATGAAAGAGAAGTTATGTCGTTTTGCCTATTGTAGTATATGATAACAACGATATTGTAAACTATTGTAATTATATTAATTTGTATTTAATCTTGTAAATACTACTGTGTTGTCATACACTGCAATGTACGAATGCAATTGTAAAATTACTGTGATCATTTAATTATGTATATTTTATACAATAAAAAGCAAGGTATCTATCTATTTATCTATTTCATAAATAATTGTTTATTGTTTATGTATCATTATCTTTTTATTATGTGATTTATCTATAAAATTTGACTAAAAAGTGTGAAATAAAAAAAGTAAATTAAAAAAACGCTTTTATTTAAAAATTAACAAAATGATCAATGTACTATAAAAATGATAAAATAATTTATCTTATACCAGATACATTAACAACAAATGAAAATAACGTTTATTAATCAAACATTTTTGTAACATTAAGTATCACTGATAATAAAAGCGTGGGCGCCTAAGGAATGATATTACCATGTTTAAATCAATCTTCAATAAAAAAGATCTATAACCGATACTATTTGTTCTACATTTACTATCACTGATAATAAAAGCATGGGCGCCTTCGTTTAGACAATGTGATCTTAAACATGAATTTCAAAATATAATTAATCAATATCAAAATGAATTTTGTATCTCAAAAATATTATAAAAACTATTTGTTTATATTCAGTGCATTGTGTATTTTTTTTTATTTAAAAATATAATCCATGACAATCCTAATTTCAACGTCCCCTCTTAATAACAGTTTGTAATGTGAAGTATAATGTTATAACTTGGTTCAATGGAAAGGAATCTTCAAATATCTGCTATTTTTCCAAATTTAGTTATAGGCTACTATGATTCTCTTTATAGAATGTACATTTTGGAATTGCGCACGATTGTACTTGTAAGACAAATTTACACATATATGCATACTCTGAAAAATGTAATTCCTCAATAACCAAATGAATGTAGAACAAATAGTATCAGTTATACATCTGCTGTAAAGTATCGAGTGGCTGCTAAGCTACAACTGTTTGTTTGAGGTGGTTCCGGAGGTGAAGTTGAATCATTAGAATGAACCGTTCTTCTTGAAGACAATTTATTGTGATTAGCAAAATACAAACGAACTTTTACAAGTTACTTTATACAAACTCCTCTTGACAAACTATAAGTCAGTTAATTCAATTACTCTTTTAAACTCTAAGTACCTTCAGTTACTAGTACTTAGTTCACAAATTAATGTAACTACTTTTAGTCACTTCAAAAATTACAAAAACAAACTATTGACAACATCTGGTTTTCCGGCTCTCTAAGAACACCTTCCAACACAGATCAAAGTCAAATTAAAGATGAGAAAAGATGCGTAAGTTCTCTCGGCCCTCTTACACAATCAGATCTGACTTCTCCAGCGAATGCTAGAGTTTTTATAGTACATCATCGTGGGTGTAACTCTTAGTTTTAGTGGTGGGACTGTTCCCTCCTCTTAATTCTAAAACTTTAACTATGATAGGCTAAATCTATTGGAAGTGAGGGTAAATCTCTTATAATTTTATAAGAACTACCACTATTCGTCAGAGACACTGCATCACGTGACCCTACGCCACTTTCTGGGTGTCTTCCCTCTAGGATTAAAGTTCTCACGCAAATACAACACCTGTCTTCACACCTGAGACCGATTTATTTGACTTCACCCCTGAAGGGTATCAACTTTATGTGACACTTTATATTTCCTGTCTAAATTGTGTCCTTCATAAGACTCCCTCTGTTTCTCACAAATCTGTCACCCTTTCATCTAAGAGAGTGGCTTTTTAACCTCCCACAGCTGCATCCGTCTTAAGTAACTTGGGGTTACCCATAAACTAAACTTTACGATTATTGCTTCCTGACACCTGTTTTTAAGAAAGAGGGCAAGATCTGAACCCTGGGAAAATTCTCTAAAACTATTTTTATGTACGAAACATCTGCTAGCTAAATGACAATGTTTCTCTCTTTCACTTCCAAGTACAATTATGATACAATTACAGTAAGTACAATTGACAATTACAACACATCTTTTTTATTGAAGATTGATTTAAACATGGTATAATATCATTCCTTAGGCGCCCACGCTTTTATTATCAGTGATACTTAATGTTACAAACATTTTTGATTAATAAACTTTATTTTCATTTGTTGTTAATGTATTTGGTATAAGATAAATTATTTTATCCTTTTTAGTACTTTGATCTTTTTGTTAATTTTAAATAAAAGCGTTTTTTTATTTTTTTTTACTTTTTTTATTTTTAAATAAGAATAGTAACTACAAAATCTATATTTCTACTTATACAAGTTGTACACCGAATCCTTCAAATGTGGTACTACTAACGGTGAGTTGAACGTTCTGTATTCTGCATTAAGAAAAATCGCTGTGAGGCAGAGACAAGACTTATGCTTATTCTCATTCAAATTAAAGTATTTTAAACATCTTCACGGTATAATTCTGTTCCATAATTTCCCAGGTGACTGTTTATCTAAACCCAGTTGGCTATCTTAATCGTTCCTTTTTTAGTTCTTTTTGTTTTTTTTATTTTCTCTGAAAATAAAAACTATGTTACTTATAATTATCTAAAGACGTGGCTTTGTCGCCGTATATAATTCAAGCTGCTCTCTTTATCTCTCGACAGTTTCCTTGGCCAAGTTTAAAAACATTTCGGTAGCTTTTTGTCTTAATGGCATTGAATATCATTTCAAGACGACTCTTGGGCTCCATCTCAAATCATCTCCATTTTTTTTTTTTTTTTTTTTTTTGAAATCTCACTCCAGTTCCTTTTACGATTACAACCTTTTAAATTGTTTTCCACCATTTCTTTAGTCTCCCTATTTTATTTTTTGACGACAAAACACTTCACCTGTCGCTCTTTTGGACATTCAATTCTCCACCGTTCAGGTTGCATGACCCAGTCAACTGTCTTCCCCTCTCTCTCTTTCACTGCGTATCAATCTAACTACCCACCTTAATGTTGTAATTTACATTATTATTGACATCATGAACGATTTTGTGATTTAAAGTCTCTCTCTCTCTCTCTATATATATATATATATATATATAATTTGTGATGTTTTCAATTTGTTTCTTCTGCAAGTAGATAATATTGTATATTCTTTTTTTTTTAAAAAAAAAGAATATACAATATTATCTACTTGCAGAAGAAACAAATTGAAAACATCACAAATTATATAATTACTGCAAGAAACAACGAGTTACTTATATAGAAAATGATATATATATATATATATATTATAACATTGCCAAACTCTGATCACATTTGACATAAATAAGTATGTAAAAAATACCAAGAAACAATATATTTTGATAGATAAATGATAACGAGAATGAAAGTAGTAAATATAATCAATAGTGAAGGAAGAAGAATACAACCAAAGGTGGTTACAAAACAAGAAAATACGAACTAGACTGACAGACAACTGACATTGACCCAACCCCAGAGATTGGCCAGATATCAACCAAAGTAAAGCGAGACAAGAAGACAGTGAAGAAAAAAGAAGAAAATAAAAAATTACATGGCCATAACAATTAACTCACAAGATTGTTTTAAAAGAGCATAATTTTTTATTATTGTTAATAATTTATGTTTAAATTTTATTAGTGGTAACTTGTAAATGACAGTATCTCAGCAATTGTTATACATAAAAAACCATGGGTAGATATGATTGTATGTATATCCTTATCTATAGGTGATGTGTCAGCTGTTATGTTTAAAATTACACTCCTACAGACAGGGAATAGAAATGTGTGCGTGGTTCAATCAGAGAACAAATTGTATAGTCTACTATATACTTTGGAACTTTTACTAAGATTATTTCAGCAGTATGTATATTATTTCAGCATTATGTGTTTGAAAGTATAAGGTTTTGGAGAGTTTATTTATTCGCTAATATTATGACTGTTGCTACAGATGTAGTATGTTTCAATTAACACAATATATTTTAACATTATTAAATTGTTGTTATTATTACTAATTATGACATTTCAGACCAATTTTTATCACTTTAATGACAATATATACAAAGTTATGTTTTGTTTGAAAGATGTATTTACAATACCATGTTGTTTGCATATTATAAAATGATATGTGACAGTCTGAAGTTAACAAAAGAGACATGAACTCATTAGATACAAAAACTTTGTAATAATAGTGAGATCGTGAGAAATATAAGGGTAATTAGAGATAGGTAGGGAGTGACAAAGTTGAACAGTGAAGTGATAAGTGTAATAAAATAAACAGCATATAATCTTAAGAAAAAAGAGTGAAACAAGTGTGACAAACCCAAAATATAAGCACATGTTAAATGAGCAATTAAGTTAAGTATATTAGACTGAAAGACACAGAATAAGTGTGAATGTAAAAAACAGAAAAAATATTATCTCAGTATAAAAATCACCAGGGTGATTACTGTTATAAAAGAGATGATGTAGATATAACACTCACCAAATTTGTTCATTTGTTAATTTAAAGAAAGAAGTTATTGGCTTAATGTTTAAGGCAATAAATACCAAAAGAAATAGTTTTACAGTAATATGTTAGTATGTTTTAAGTAAGTAAGGAATTTATAAAGAAAATAATAGCAATACCTTTATAAGAAATAATAGGCAAAATATAGTAATTATGTGTAACGAAAGGGAACATGGCAGAATTATATTAAAACTTAGAAATAAGTAAATTATGTATTAGCATAGTATTATCCATTTTGGACTAAAACATTAATACATGGCTTAGACCAATCTTGTAAGATATCAAACTAATCTTTGAAAGAAAATAGGAACATCTATGTAAAGATTACGACCATTGAAATTATCCCCAAGTAAATATAGCCATTATAAAATATTTATTCAAATTAAACAAAAAATTCAAGGTTTGATAACAATGGGTTTATTTTGAGATCGGCCAGGTAGAATAATTACGTTACCATGGAAACTGTGGAGTAACAAGCCAAAAATACCGTTAGATTTTTTACTGAATGTATGACGCTTTAATGAGATAGACGCTAACTTTCGAGTGACCAAAATTGTCCATTAAAACATAGCAAATATCAGAAAAAGTTATTAATAAGTGTATACCAAGACATAAGATAAAGACTGGAGCCATATTATTGAAGTTGAGGCCAAATTAACGAAAAAAGAAAATAAATTACTACCAGTTAAACTGAAAAAGATGCCTGATGTCCTGAACCCAGCAAATTAAAGAAGATTATAGTATAACCCATGAATAACAGATCGTATGAATTCGCCATAACTACGGAAGTGATAAGTACCTCTTAAATTACCCGAAATATATAAATAAACTCACGTTAATTATCTCACTAAAGGTCGAAATCTCACTGAACTGAAATTCATTACTTTCAAAGATTAAAAAGAAATTTAAGTCACTGACAATTTATAAACTAACCAATATAAACTGTTGTTAATGATCCATAACTTGTAAACACTTTTACTACACTGCGCTAAACAAAATATACCTACACAATATGTTAGTTAAGTTTACTTGATGTAAAGGTGTGTATTTTTATTGTTTTTAAAACATTTGTAATCCTTTGAACGTAACCTCAAGAACCTATGACAAACCGACATTAATAACTTGTATACAATTTTCAACAGACGCCATCATTAAACGTCTGGTATCAATTCAAATATCGATTGTCAAACCCTGTAATTGTCTCATATAAATAACCGGAGCATTTGTATTAGAATAATTTGTATTAAATGAATAACAATCACTAATAAAAAATGTGTAAGTATTGAGTGTAACCACGGTGTTATAATTTCATTAGGAGGTGCACAATATTTCATGTACATTTTAGCAGATGACTAACGATTTACACAGCCCACGCATCGAACGGCTGTGCGCTACAGTGGGCCTAGCTGGCGGAAATATTTGAATTATTCAAACCGCCTGAGCTGCGCTGGTCATACGCCCTTGAATTTTCTTTTAATTGTTTTAAGAAAACAATTTGGCGCCACCGGGACTTTCTCACCCCTAGTGAACATCAAGACCTGGTTATTCGTACGTTCGCAACGAACGAATTCTACAGAAGTTGCACGCATTCGAACTACGGATCGAGAAGACACGTACACTCATTACACACAAATTGTACATTATCCACATTTTGCAGAGTAATACGGTAGACGTACACAAGGTTAAATTACAATATATATATATATATATATTGTTACAACACAAATAAGCCACCCCAGTACCAGGGATAAAAAAGATGATAATAAATATAAATATACTTCATATTAAATAAAATGATTAAAAATAAATAAAATATAAAGACGGTGACACGACAAACGACGACATGACCTAACCCAAGTGATTGACCAAACAAACAGGAAAACGACAAAGAAGGGAAAAAACCAAAACCAAAGAAGAATAAAGACAATTGAAGGAAGTGAACGAATTCATAATACCAAATAAAATAAAACCAAACGAGAAGGGGAGAACCGAATTAAATTGAAGCCAATTGAAAATGAAGGAGAAGAAGAAGAAAAATGAAGAGGAAACGAAGTGAAACCAAGGGATAAGAAACACCACAAATATAAAAGGGAGAAATGGTACACTCAAGTATAATATTGGGAATAAAACCATTGATTATCCAATACCAGAAATAAAGATTATTCTCAATGAAATAATTCATATAACTGTTTTAACCAAAACAGTAAAGTAAAAAGAAAAAGTACACTAACCCAAAAAATTAAAGTTAGATATAGTAAAAATCTATAGGAAAATAACATTAATAATACTGTGTGTAATTTGTAATGAAAGAAATAGTAAGAAGGTGAGAATGTGACAAAGAGAAATAATTATAGGGATTACCCCACTAAGAAACACTTAATGTAAACAGTTAAAAAGTGCAATAGTGTAAGTGTGAAACTCCAAAATGGTTAGAAACCACAATAATGATAATAAAACACTCAATAATCAATAAGAAACAATAATTGATTAATAGGGAATCCAATTATAAGTAAGAGTAAGGTTTTTAGGATAATACTAGATGTAAGCATTTAGTAATGTGGAATAAACACTGAAGAGTGATAAGAAAACACTGTGTGAGTAAAAGTGATACAAATTAGTAATTAGAAATATGAAGTTTTAATAATAATAGTAAATGGAAACAATTAGTGATATGAAACGAACACTGGAAAGTGATAATAACATTGTCAATTAAGAGATTTAAGATTAGTTGTAAACAATTGTATTTAAAAGGGGAGTATCCCATGTAAAGATAAACAGCTAGTATTAACATGGACTGAGAGTAGAGTTTAATTAGGAAATAAGCAAGTAATAATAAATAAATAAACACCCTAGATTGTAAGGGAAAACCAATTGTTCAAAAGGTGATGTTAGTTAACACCCAAAAAATAGTAATTAAGGAATTGAGTTGTAAACAAACTTTACTTAATAATAGTTAAAGAATTGTGTAGTTATATTTATGAATAGGGTATGAATGAAGAATTTGTACAGAGCATACGCCTAGGTGTTATGTTTTTGATTGAGGAAGAATAGGGAGTGGTAGCCATATTATTAACAAAGGCAAAATAGATGATTAAGAAGTAAAGACAAGACAAACCCAATTACAATAGAAAATTACTACACTGCCGAACAAATTGTAACCACACTTTATATTATTTAAGTACGGATAAGGTACGGTAGTGTACTTTTTTATTGTAACCATATTTTATGTTTTCTTTATAATCTAAAGAACTCCAGATTTTGGGCGAGTTGATATATAGTGTACAAACAGTAGCCATGTTGGCATCAGAATAACTCGTTTCAAAACTAATTTCGTCAGCTTGAGATATCGTGTTTCATGTTTTATGCCGGAGCAATTTTATTGAATACTAAATTATAATATTATTGTCACATTGATGAATTACCAAACCATAATTAAAGAAACAGTACAGAGTGTAACCATTGTTTTATTTCATAGGAAATTGTATTATATATGTGTGTGTTAGCGAATTCACTGAACAGACAACTAGCGCTCTTGCTATCTGTGCAATACAGTAAGCTGTACAGAGGCGGGAACCGATTCGAACGCTCCAGCCGTCACCGCTGAAAACACCAAACTAACATATTAATTCACAAATTTAATTGTTTTCAATAAACAATTTGGCGCCACCCGGGATTCACCAACCCCTATGAAATTACAGGTAAGGTTTCCACTAGGTTGTACTGATAATTGTGACAACGCTACGGACTTCGTTAGCAGCAACCATTGATGTAACGACAGGTGTGAGACGAACACACTAACACTTTATACACATAAATATCTGGTGTACATTTTACAGATACGACCAGAACTGTTCGTTACAATATATATATATATATATATGAATATACAGAGATGTGGAAATTATTACACTCAATGCGAGTTTCCTTACATTTTTGTATTTTCTTGTATATTTTGCCGTTAAGACTATAGGGCTGTTTTACAATGCAGTAAGGTTTTTTTATGTATTTGTTCCTCTCTTTTGAAATTTCACTTATAATATTTTAACTTGTTATAAATGGAAGGTGTCAGCTATACTTATAAGACGTTTACATCGGCTGTTCTGTTTACTGAACTAAGGCTGAATTCATTGCTCCAATCTAGCTTTATCTGACCAATTTTTGTAAACTGTAATAAATTTCAACATTTTTAGTTTATTTTAACTGCTCTTAGTAAAAAAAAGAATATCTTTTGATAGTGATATGTGACGATTTCATTAATTAAAAATAAAATAAATAATAAAATTAGGAAATGTAAAAGCTGAGAAATTTAAATTTTATTAAATCGTACATTTAAACTAATTTTATATCACTACCATAAATCATAATAATATTTAATAAAGAGATTAAATGGCAAAAAGTAATGCGAGTGTAAAGATAGGGAAACCCTTTATTAATTTTACCCTGCATAGACATGCGCTAACCGGAATTAACCTGATTACCGACCCATAAACAAACTAATAATCCTTGTAAATTGATATTAAATAAATAAATAAACAAGAACACAGTAGTGTACTATAATAAAGTCTGTAATAAAGAATATATTTGGATAATTAAAAGGTCAAACTTTAATGAGAAAGGAGGAACTATTTTGTTGCGATGCGTAAACTCCGCGCAGTTAACTCACCCGTCCTAACATAGTCATTCAATCGAGATGGAGCGCTCTCGTAGTAAACACGCGCTTGAACCATGTCCCAAAGAACGACAATATTTTTTATTTATTTAGAGTACAGCTATAACAATGTGCAGTGGAAAGTAGTGGCAAATTAGTGTGCTAATAAGTTTAAATGTAATCTACAAAACCAAAAGGAATAAATAACTGTGTGAGGGATGACATCTCATTTGTCTAATTCGTAAGATCTCAATGTTGTTTTAAAATAATAAGGTACTAGGTACCAAAAGTGAGAACTTTAATAAACAATAATGTGACGTGCATTTCTGCGACAAACAAGAACATTTACGGCACTTATACTACTAGACTTCTGAGGACCGCAACGCTACTTCATTATGAACTAATCACTTCAGGAACTTCAGCAGGAAAGTAACCTCCACTAAAGATCAACCGTTGACGAACACCACAAGGACCAAGGACCCGGACATCGAGTAAACTTCTGGATATCACAGGTGACACGGAGACTTGTCCTCCGTGATTAATTAAAATTATAACAAATGAATTGTTAAAGACAGTTTAAATAAATATATAAAGACTTTAATGATAATCACTTTATAACATGTAGTATGTCTTACGCTTCAAAAATATTTGTAGTAGCAAGTAGTGCTTATGTATATATATATATATATAAAGCTTCACTGATACAAAAATTTTAGATTAAGTCCATTCTTCAAATGGCCCCCCAAATAGTATGATAGAATATGAATAATTGAGCTTAACTCACAAACAAGTTTAAGGTCCCGGATCCGTGGATAATGCTAGCACACATAAATCCTTATGTTGTGCCCCCCCTTTTTTTCTCACAAAATATTTTATAGATTGTAAACTTTTAGTAAGAAAACCTTATGTGGGAATATTTATGTAGAGCTGTTGTAGTAATTGTTTAATAAAGAGATGTCATTACTTTACACCAAAAATACTGAGTGAATAAATCATCAGACCCCCTATGTAAAAGTTCCTTTAGTTATAACTACAGCTGGTTTAATTAATAATTAAAAGTTTTAATTACGAGTATGGCAGCCCGTGCAATTGATCTGAGGTAAGTATGCACAGGTTCCCGATGTTATAACGTAGGTGAGACGTTATAGATACCAGTGCTTTTTCTTGAAAATTAAGATTGTAGAATCGTAAGAAAAACTATCACCAAGAAAAAAGGCCTTAGCTGAGTGCTTACTAACAGAAGAACATATTATAAATGTGATATTGCATTCAGTTTAATGTTATCCCAATATCAGTTCTTCTTCTTCTATGGCGTCACAGTTCGAAGTCGAACCTTAGCCTTCATAATCATCCGCCTCCATTTTTCCCTGTCCTTGGCGATCGATGTCCATCGATTTATTTTAAGTAAATTATAAGCATCCCTCGCCACTGCGTCAATCCAGCGTGTCTTGGGTCTTCCGACAGGAATTCTACCCTCGATCTGACTAAACAGTACCTTCCTAGATATTCGGTTGTCTTCCGTCTTAATGATGTGTCCTGCCCATTGCAATGTATGCAGTTGGATGGTGGTGGCTAGATCGATATTAGTTACCTGTACTAATATTTTAATTATACAAGGCGAGGCTCTAGTTTCTATACTGAAAGGCAACTATGACTGAAAACTCGATATAAGCCCACGAATGGAGTGAAAACCTGTTCATATTGAAAGGCAAACTGCAGAGACATGTATAACAATATTAAAGGATATGGCCATTTGTTGGAAGTATCGCCTTTTATTGTTAAGAGACGACTTTGCACCACTAGTCTCTCAGCACACAGGCTGCGTAAAAAAAAACAAATACACCTGGAATGGCTTATAAGAGATTCGCTTGCGTCAAGGAAGTTCAAGAGATGTTTTAAAACGACTGGAGCAAGATAACCTATCATTCTTTTATTTCCACCATAAATAATAAGTCCCCTACTCCAGGCTTTTCATTTCTCCCCATATAAAGGATGACAGAAAACTGGAGTATGATACAGATTTAGATATGACCTAATAGAAAAATGTATTTTTTCTTTCCTTTTATATATGGTTTATTTACTGCTACATTCCATATGCAATTAGAATTGCAATATATATGAATACACAGAGTTGTACAAATTATTAGACTCAACGCGAATTTCCTTATGCTTTTGTATTTTCTTGTATTTTTTGCCATTAAGTAATACTGTATGACTGTTTTACAGTGCACTAACTTTTTTTATACTTATATTACCTATCGTCATTGGTCGATAGAGACTCTGACATGTATGTCAGACTCTTATATTTAAAACTGGATTTATTTAATCTGCTTGGTTCTTTGGTAACCCCTCCTTCTGATTTTCCTACAGATAATAACTTTCCGGTCACGAAGGCTTCGGAACAGAATAATTCTTGTTCAAAAACCCTGAAATATTTTACGACCGGTTATATGGGCTATAAAACCTTTTTACTTCGTGTGCATCATAAGACATAAATACGAAGCTCCAGCAAACTTTGTATTTATCAGACTTTATTGTAATAAAAATTAACAATAACCTTATTTAGAACCAAATGCACTGTGATCTACAGTAGGTTAAATTTCGCCGACATCTTGAAACTTTTTATAAGAAAAGTTTAGTGTAATTCTGTACCGAAGTCGGTTTTACTGGCACAATTACAGTAACTTACGTAATTATAACATAACAACCAGTTAGGTAGGCATTTTTTGCTTACCTGTACAACAATAGTTTTAGTTGTGATCGCTGCTGTTGGTACTGTTGTCGTCGTCATTGTCACACTCAACGCTGTTATCTTCGTTATCTTCCTGACCGACAAGTCTCTTCGTCGTCATCCTAGTGAATGAGACGATCTTCTGACCCATCCGTTGCCAGAAGACACCAGTTTCCTTGAAGCTTATTTTCCAACGACTCACACCAAATAAAGTTCCAGGTTTTACCAATCTAGGAGCACAGGGATCCAACTGATAGCCTCCGAATTTTTCCAGTCCTGAGTAAATTTTTCCAGTCCTGAGTAAATGTTCGTCATTTGCCATATATTTTGTATAAAACATTTTTTATGTAATACTTAAATGGCTTATTGATGCACATATCCAAAGGTTGCAGTACGGAAGTGAGGCCTCCAGGAATAATAGCAGAATTTGTATGTAATTCTTCGTTTTCCTTTTCAAAGAATCCACACAATGGTCAGGAAGCTGTGTAGGACTAGTAATTATCATATTTTAACAGCACTCTAGGACGACGGAGCCATAGTATCTCCAGTCAGTCACACAAGAGTTTTGTGTCCTTATGTCTATGCACCCTTTCTCCCGAGTGCAAACATAAATGGATAATATACCTTTGCATAAACATAAACATAAATTCTTTGGATTTTCCTTTTAAAAACTGCATATAGGCTGATAGTGCTGATGGCTGTAAATCTGACTTCCCCGCACCTTTTTTTTTTTAACAGGTACATTTGACCAATTGGAATTTTCCTTTAGGCACAGTAGCGGAGTTTCCTAACAGCTCACCTAAAACTGAAAAAGTCTCAGTGAAAAGACAAGACAGAGAAAGAATTCGTTTGAGAAGAAATAATAACACCAGCTGAAGAAAACTTCCGCAAACAAACTCGAAATGTCGGGAATTCAGTGACTGGGCCATGGCTCAATAACTCGGTAGTTTCGTCAGAAAATTTTTAATAAGATATTTTTTAATCCGATATGTTTTATAAAATATTTCGGATTATCAGATAATTAATTGACACGTTCGTTTATTAATCAACGATTTAATTAATGATCACATGATAAGACGCATTTTTAATGGGCTTGCAATGTTATCATAACGATACAGTATTAGTGCCTTTCCTACCGTTTGTACAAAAACTGGAGTGTGTATGTGTATATGTGTACGTGTGTAGGCTGTATGAAAATAACGTTTCAACAAAAACTGAGTTTTCAAAAGGATCGGCGTAATATTGTTACGTCAGATTTCGCACCGGTAAGGTATTTTTAACATTTTACTTTTACCGCAGCTGCGTCCATTCGTTTCTCTTGTCACCGAAAATCAACACAACAAATCTGACATTTCAGATTTTAAATGAAAAAAAAGGAAAACTTTCTCCCACGTACACTTTCGACTCATCGGAATTGTTACCAAAACAGTTAAGTCGTAGGCGTTACGCTATCGACCGATACAGCTGCTGCCCGGTTTCGATTGTCCGCCGGTCTGTAAACAACCCTCGGGTTTAATTCAGCGCCACTGTTTTTTTTGCTACGCTTGAAATGTTTTACTTGTTTCCATATTTGTGTGACTAAGATTATTTTCAACACGACTTAAGACAATTAATTCTAATGCGACCTTCATTTGACCAAGGAACACATGGAGGAGGAGTGTAATAGCGGAAGGGATGGAGAAAGGAGGGAAGACCTGGCCCGAGATCAGGACGATGGCGCGGAACAGAGTCCGGTGGCGGAAGTTCATTGATGCCCTATGCTCCGCTTAGGAGATGCAGGAATGAATGACGACCTTCATTTCCTGACAGGCCGCCGCTTGGATGCTATTTAATATTATTTTGTTAAAAATTGACACAGACATAAATAGTGAAATTTATTAAAATAAATACATTTTTCAACAATTATTTATCTGTCAACTTTATGACATACGCAAAATACATACTCGTAGAAGTATAACTGGTGTGCATACTTCAAAAATATTATACATTTTCAAAAATATAGCCTAAGTTTATAAATGGTCATCTTTGCGTATAGTTTCGGAATTTTTATAACACTCTAGTTTATTAAAAGAGTACTTTACTCCATTACCTGTTTGGCAATATAAGAAGTATTCCAATAGCAATAGTTGACTTGCAATAGTAGAAGGTATATTAGTATATACCTTCTCTAATCGCGCATCCTTCTCTAAAGTAAATGGTATTGAATCGGAACACAAAGTGTTGTCCGAGTCGTTAATATAATAGTTGTATTTAGTTAAGTAACGGACACGTCATGGACAACGAAATCCAAGGTATTGAATTGTTTGAAACGCTATCAAAACAAATATTAATAGCAACAAACTAACAGGTACTCATTAAACGTGGATGTCATGTATTTAGACCTGCTCCTTATTAATATTAATATGTATATTAGAATGTCTGGTGATATTAATTTGGCGGCTCTAGTCACGGGCAATCCTCAGCCCCCCTTGTCCGGTGCACATTTCGTACATATCATAGCCGCGGCCATGTCTCCCGGGCTGAGCCGCGTGTCCATATAGAGTAGGGCGGCGATAACCCGAACATAGCTAATACAAACATAATCATTACTGAATCGTAATGGAATTTGTGTTACTGCGTTTATAACCATAGTTGTCTATTATTGTGCCTCATACAATGTTCAAGCAATGTAGGCCTAACTAACTACAGTACAATAGGCCTACTATATAATCTCTGATAAAATCAATCAAGTAAATATAGAAAACGAGTGTATAACATTAAACGTCTAATACGTGTTGGATTGTTTCGGTGTTGACACTCTAATCACAAATGTTTGAGTAAACAAAAAAGTCCTGTTCCGACCCGTGTTTATGTGAATATGTAGAGTAACGAAAGCAAAATCCATGAGCGTGTCCGAATTTCACTTCGGAGAAAGATTCAACAAAGAGTGGAAAGGTTAAAAATTATTGTGGTAACCCGTATCTTAACAACATTTCTATAGATTCAACATTTTATTACTGTTTAACGTGAATAATATTTGCACCTACTTTAAAAGGTAAACCTCTGTTCATAAACAAATTTTCGTTTGCACCTAGACTTATAAAGGACGCAGTTACAGTTTCAGGGGCATGTTTACGGGGGAGGACGAACGGGACCGGACCCCCCCCCCCCAGAGGGTCGAAAAAGTTGACGAATGTTAGTTGTTTTGTTATTTTTTCACCTCTGTACGCTAATACAGTAGTAACTGTTTTTTAAATATACAAACAGGTTTATTACACACCATTAGCTATACGTTTGAAATATGAAATATAGGAAAATCAATTCAATTAATAAGTATCTTGTAAACAATGTTTCATTCAAGACAACATGTGTGTGTGTGTGTGTGTGTGTGTGACGCGTATTTTCATTGTATTATTACCGTTTAGTTTAATGGGACTGATTTCAAACACTTTAAAGATAGTAATGTTGATTAGTCTTACCTTGTTTTTTCTTTTGTATGAAGCCGACCCGACCCCGGAACCCCCCCCCCCCGGCCAAATTCTAGATACACCACTGCACAGTTTCTATATGACTGGCAAATTCGGGAGGTTTCAGCCTTCAAACCCCTTTCTACATGAGCCCATGAAGAAAGTAGCAGCACTTCTCCAAAGTAGACATCAAAGTGGTCGTGTAAATACGAGAACGTCTTGTTAAATGACGTGTCTCTTCTTGTTATGCAGTTGCGCACAGTTATTTTTCATTATCGTAAATAATTATGTACGATACAACGTTTGTATTTATTTCGTTATCACACGCAAATTCTATTTCAGGTTTTTTGTATACTGTATTGTTATCATAACACTTTACGCTAGAAAATCCGGGAAAAAACGACATTCGGAACAACGCCACTACACAATTAGAGTCGACTCGATTTAATCCGACATTTACGGAATCGAGAGTCTTTCGAATTACCCACATACAGGTTACGGGTTAAGCGTCGTTTAATAAATTAAAATCTAGAAAATTGTACAGACTTGTTTATAAAAATAAACAATTTAATTAATATAATTAAAAATTTAGTACATCGTAGATTAGTATTGTTACGACATCACAGAACAATCTACGTGTTTCTCGAACGATCCATTGGAATCCGGCTGAATGTTGTGGCGTACGTGATTTCAACATGCGCTTGCGAGACTTTTCTAGACGCCGCCAGCCTCGCTGACTGTGTCAAGGCCGCAATTAATTATGTCGTAATGTAGAGATAACGCGTAGTTGTGGAATGTTCTGGTCTGTGAGCGGGGGTACAAATACAAGGCGTCTGCGGCCTTAGTTCAGTATTTTGTCGGCGATTACTGTGTGCGTTCAAGTGGTTATTAGTGAAGTGTTGTTTTTAGTAATCGGGGAGGGGGACAATTGTGTGTTATATTGGGTGATATTTTATTGCGTGTGGACAAGTTTTATTTGATTTGTTGTAAGCAACTGTTTTGTTAATTACGAACTGTTTAATTGTAATAATTAAAGCTGGTGGTTAGTGATTTAATTGGTGTTATATTTTGTTTTCCATTGTACCATGCGACGATCAGTAGACCGTCGTAACAGTATAATTAAATTAGTACATCATAGTGCATGGTACATCATTTAGTACATCATAGTGCATATTTTAAATTCGTCAGATCAATTTGGAAAATGAATAATTGTCAAACGATACATCGTGAGCCTGTCTCCGAATTAGAGGTGGGCTGATATACCTGTAACAGGTATTTTGGAACGATATTTTTGTGGAACGGATATAACAGTGACTGAAAAGTTGAAATACCTGTTAGTCGCGGCGACGCTGTTCCGAGTCGAGACACGCCGCCCTCGCTGTTCCGAGTCGAGGCACCCTCCTTAGCTCCTATACAGACACACACACACAAAACGTACGCAAGTATCACGTAAACGAATACGCCAAGGCCAAATACTAGGCGTACAAAAATATCGCTGGTACGCAAGGAACAACCAGTATTTCAAATACTAGTGGTATCACCGATACACAAAATACTAAGGTATCAGAGGAACAGTAGTATTTTTGGAACACCTAGTATTTTAGGAACAGGTAGTATCAAGGGTATTTCGATATTTCGATTCTGCGCAAAGAGACGAAGCTGTTTTTAATAAAGGAACAAATTCATCCTGATGTTACATTTATTCTCGTGTGATATGCAGATAGGCTATATAATACAGATTATATGCTAATAAATTATATATTATGAGCCTCCAGGTGGTCTAGTGGCTAACGCGGGCGATTGATGCGCTCGTGGTCCCGGGTTCAATTCCCGGCGGAGGTTCCGTACGGCGTGCACTCAGCGTCGTGAGGCAAACTGAGTAGGCGCTGAGATAACAGCGCCGCCTCCTGGCTGTGAATACCGCAACTAGCGGCTGGTGGCGCGTAGTACTAGCCATACACCGTCACACTAACACAAAAGCCGCGCGGTACGCCTTGGTCCTTAACGGACTGTTGAGCGGAGGTTTATTTATTTATTTAAATTATATATTATACTAGTCACCAACTTGTAACTAAAACCGGTTCAGGTTGTAAGGTAAAACTTTATGTTTTTACTCATAAAACACTTTGTGATCCGAGTCGTTAGTGAAATAGTTGTATTTAATTATATTGCGTTATAACCTATAGAGTGGCTGATGTTGAAAAGCTATATTATACTTTTTATTAATGGGATTTTAACTTCATGGAATTTTAATTTAATGTGATTTCGTTCCTTAAATATCTGAACGAAGAACACGAACACGATTATCATCAAGGAAAATGCAACAGTTGATATTTTTGAATGCTTTAAAATAGTGTTTGAATAACTGAAATCCCAGTATTTTAAAAACAATTCAATTGTTTAATTTTATTTATAATGTGTTAAGTGAAGCAGATTGTAATGTAAATAGGTGTGACATTTCATAGCTTGTATATTCTGTGTACATTAGTGAATGAATCTGAAGATTATCGAGGTATGTAATGCATTTAATTTACTTTTGTTGTTGCCTATAATTTATAAGTTTTTATTTATTTATTTATATTTATTTTATTACAGTTGTTTTTATTATTTTTATTTGTAAAATTTTGTTTATTCTCATTCACTCTTGTGGCTTACTGTTATGTTTTTATTATATGTTTCTGATGTTTTTATCACATTATTTGTTGTGGTATTACGTGTAGGCCTACTCTAAATTATTTAATTGCCCCGAGTTTCGCAACTGATTTGTCTAACCAATGTTAGTTTGTTTACTCCTAGTGAAAACTTAAATTGGTATTCCCAAAGGGAGATAGGCCTATAAATTCTCTTGTTTCTTATTTTATTTTAAACAGTAATAGTTTAATAAAGTCACAGTGTAAAGTAACACTGTAAATACTTTTAGTTTCAATTTATTTCTTATAACAAATTATATAGTATAGGTTATATAATATCTTCAAATAAATAAACTGCAAGTAGGTTTATTAATATATTAATAGGTTTATCTAGGTGAAAATAAACCTACTTGCAGTGTATTTATTTGAAGATATTACATAGGAGACCTGCAGGAAACTCAAAACGAGTTACTTACAAAGGACAATATAGGTTATGTAATATAGTATATAACAGGTATTTGTACCTGTTATTTTTTGGAATGGTATTTTCATACCTAGTATTTTAAAATAACAGTTTAGCCCACCTCTACTCCGAATGGTGGTCAGACTGATAACAGGGGATGTCGCAATGACAAGCGTTGGATTAACGCAAGTAATGTAATTCGTGTCATTGACTCTGTGTTTAACTTATATAAATACTGAGTAAATACTCTCATCCAGACTACTATGCGTGAATCCAGTATTCAAAATATCATTTAAATTATTTCATTTTAAAAACAGAGTTTTCGTTATCTGTGTTCGATTCGTTACAAGAAGCACAGATTGAGAAAACGAAGAGTCCGATTCTCCAAAACAAAAGAAAACAGTGTCCGATGAGACGCTAATAATCTTAACACATTTTCTACATAGGGTAGAGCGCTCATTATCCACAACACTTTCCCGGACACCGAATTTTCCGAATAACTGAACAGGTATTAAAACAGTTGGAATATATTCATCATTAAACATAACATACAGATCGAAAATTATATTTCATACTAATGTGTCAAAACAATTTAAAATCAGTGTTACATGGTGCATATTTTAATTGTTACAACAATAATACCGGCTGGGCCATAAGTAGCTTGACAAAAATTCATTTTTTTTTAAGGCTTAGTGACTAAAGGGTTCGTGGGATTTGGTCATCGATTACACGCAGTTTTGTAACATTTATATTAATGTTTCGATAAAATATATTGCCACCATCGTAAAATAATATACGTACAGTACATAAATTCATAAGTTTATGGTAAAATAACATCATAATTTATATACATATACTGAGTGTTATTACGTATGAAATATTATAATTATAATAATTAAAACTACTATAAGGGCTGTACGACCGTAGTCTTCCATTTTCTTCGTGTCGAAAGGTGTTGACCCGAACAGACGTTTCGGCTTCACCTCTTGAGGCCATCTTCAGTGTAATAAGGACTTAACGACTGTACAGCCTTTGCTACAGCACCTTGTCAGTTCGGGTCAACACCTTTCGACTCGAAGAAAATGGAAGACCGCGGCCTTGCAGCCCGGATAGTAGTATTAATAATTATGACGCCGGCCGTGAAAGCCTAAGAGACAGATTATAATTATTTCTTATATATATAAGAATAATAATATATATGTGTAATTATTATTATGCTTTATGTAATACATAAAGACACGTCCACATAAAAAAACTCATTTAGCTTATGTGTAGACTATAATGCCGGTAAGGAGGTCCTGATGATAATAAATTTTGTCGAAACGTCGACAGAAATGTTTTTAAAATGTGTCTTGTTGATGTCGCATATTGATTGTGCGTCGCCACAGATTATGAAATATATTCACCAATAATCATTTGCACTTCGGCTTGAATTCTTCTATTTCCCCAATGTACGTTTATGCAGTCAGCTGTTTTGACTATTCTACTGAATTAACTGATTATTATACTGTGGTGTAGTTAAATTAGCTTTGTAGATATGTGGCTATAAAAAGTATTGCGAAGTTCAATGAAGCTATCGTACAGATTTTTCTTCGTCTGTCCTACATAAAATTTATTTCAGTGTGGGCATTCCGTTTTGTTTCTTTAGCCTATTTTTATCGTCAATCTGATTTTTTTTAGGATTGTTTAAACAAAATGTCATTTGTATTATAAAATATTTTTTAGGATAGTATTATTAAATTGCTTTATGTACTTTACGTTTGTACCGAACATACATGTTTTAGACATGAAAATCGTTATAGACATGAATATTATCGTTATTAATTTTATTCTTAGAATATACAAGTTTGTTAAATACACGTTTAGTGAATTTTTGTTTCACGTTATTTTTCTAATTAACTGATAGTTTGTACCCGCTATTGCCATTTGTTTAATAATACTTCCACCTTTACCAGTGTAACTCAATGGGATCCTGAGCAATTAATCTAAGACATACTCTCCAATGACGCAGAATTAATCTGCGATTTGTGCTAGAAGCTTAACAGTGCATGCTACAGTTTCAGAATAAATCTATTATTATTGTCAAAAACATGCTATTTGCAAAAAAAAAAAGAAAAATGAGAAGTTACTTTAGAGAAACCTGCACATGTCATACGAACAAATTTAACAATGGATACAGCACAGTGCTTGCAAATAATAATGTGCAATCATTTTCGTGTATCAAAACGAAATTGCTTTATAAACAATTGTATATTTCAAGACATTTTACTCATTAGATACTGCAACGTTTTTACAGAGCTCGTTACATAACTGATCGTCTTCCTTATATTCAACGGACATTTCATATCCTAGGCAAAATGGTTTCACTTGTCCGACAAAAGTACCAAATGATTGACATTCCAGTTAGTCGATCCCCTACTGTATTTGAAACGTATCGAGTAGTACGAAGTTTATTATCATTATTTCATAATTCTTTAAAACAAGTTTCTCTTAGTTTACTGTAACGACGACATTAGAACCACAAACTATTTCCGGAAAAGTATGTAGACCGTTCTTTGCTATACATTTTACACGCAGACAGTGCACAATTTTGAAAAATAACCTTTTTTTTTGAAGGAGCGAAGCGAGTTCTCAGTTTTGACTTGACCATTTGGAATTTGTCTGTCTGCCTTTCTGTCAAACTATTTGGGATATGTCTTATGATAACTTTAGAACGCGTCAACAGATTTTCGTAAAACTTGGCGTGCGTGTCGTAATTTCACCCATGTGGCGTATCAAATTAAAAAAGGTATTTTTATCCATAATCTGAATTTAATGTTCAGTCTTGAAAATTTCAAAATGTTTTGGATGTCAGAACCTTAAAAATTAATGAAAATTTTGATAGAATCTCAAAAATTCATGTGATGTATCAAATTAAAGAGAATTTTAACTAGCATCTGAATGAAGTGTTAAAGTTTTCGAAATTTCAAAATTCTGGGATACCAGGGCCCAAACAAGAGATTACAAATTTGAAAAAATTGTGAAAATCCAGCAGTCAGACTAAAAGCAGTTGTAACCGAAATCTGAAAGTTTCGAATTTTTAGCTTTTATTGTATGACTTTGTGCTCTACAATTGTTACGTTACGAAAGAAATAATAGATAAATCGGAACTTTTGTGATTTTTTCGATACTTAAAAATTATCTAATATCGAAATGTATGTAATAATAAATGTATTTCGTTCAAAATAGTGAGCGAGTTCTGCATCTCACGGAGCATTCTAGTGCGGTATTTACAATTTCCTTATGTACCGATTTAATTTTCGACAGCTACTTTAATGGTAAAATGATCGACTTTTATATAAGATATCAAACGAGTGTGTTTCTCAGTAAACTACAATTGCTCTTACTCACTGACACAATAGGCATCTAATAACTAGGCTACCGTTGGGCTTTCTCTTGTAATTGTCCATCCACTGGTCGTGCTCCTGTACGTGATAACCCCAACTGCTGGTGTTCAACCAGAACATTATTCCTCCATCTGCCCTTAGGCGTTCCTCTAAGTTGCACTAGGTCTGGTATGGTCTTACACAGCTTCTTCGCAATCCTGCTATTATCCGTTCTCCGGATTTGATCCAGTTGGTTCGATCTCTTAGTCCTAACCTATGAGATTAAACTAAGATCTTCATTAGGCTAATTCACTGATAAACTTTTTAAACGTCAGTTATTGCATATTTAAAGTAACAAACCCATTCCTCTAATACTTATGTAATTTAACTGGAGAGTGTCTTCTTCAACATCATTAGGTTCCCTCAAAATTTCACATAAGTAGTGCAAGAAAAAGCATGTTTAAGGAAAGTGGAATTACCTCTGTATCCATCCAACTGTGCGAAAGGGATTACATCAAACCGCCGTATTTCTCGCATCCTAGCTACCATTTTAGTTCATCTGTACAGTCTTCCTCTTGAAGAATGCGATTGTCCACCACCTTAGTCACTCCATCATTTCAAGATACCCGTCATCTTCCTTTTTCCACTGTATTCACGATTCCCATTCCCACAGTTTTCAAGGCCACCTTTCTTCTTCACCAAACAAGTCCATACAATATCAGTCTCTTAGTTTCTACAGTCCCTACGGTATCAGTTATACGATATACTTTTGCTCTAATCCCGTCATTGTCTGACCTTGTTATTCCACAACTCTATTCGCCACTTTCAACTATGGATTTGTGCGATCGTTTGGTATTCCAGACTAGCCTACTGAGTCTGCACTCAGGTGCCGAATCACAGTTCTACCTTTATCAATCCTTTGCTTTTTTCCTGCACACTTCCTTCTGCAGATGTGAGCGTTACAAGATGTGTAGATCTAGCATCGCTTGACCACTGATCATCTTCAATTTCTAGGTCTTCACCTGTGCCGCCGGCAACTAAATATTTATTTACGATTTGTGTCAAGCCATATTTCTGATCCTCCTCACATAATGCAAGTAATGAGCATATAATGAGCATCCTCCTTAAATGGCACACGTATATCCTGATCGTCGAAGAAGTTGAGGTTTGACCTGAGCTTGAGGTACGTTAGGCCTACCATCCCGCGCCAAACTATTTTACTACCGACGAAAGCCTCCGGCGGGTGGCCGAAACGTTTAGTGAATAATGACAACCCAAACAAGTAATCGACCACGACCCAATAGCCCGGTAGTTATAGACTCTTTAAATAATGTCTGCGGATGTGTAGCCAGGGCCGGATTAAGGTATCTTGGTGCCCCCCTCACCTCCCATAGGCTACTCTTATGTTTATTTCCAAGGGGCTGAATGAATCTTTAAATGCCCTACAATATATTTCTTAGTCAGGAATATTTCAAATATCTTAGTGTTTTTGGAAATAGTCTCAAGAATTGAAAACTGAGGCTATTTTTCAGAGATTTTTTAGAGTTACACCTTCTACATCGACGCGCCCTCCAGCGGGTAATAAATAAAACATTTTTGGACTTCATAGGCGACCCTCCCCCCACCACGAGAGTTTCCAAACCTGTATGTACGACCGTGACTACGACATCGACATAACCATAACCAAAATGTTTGTTTTGAATGCGCAAATATGAGCTATACCGAACTTGTCTGCAATAAAAAGGGATGGAGAGGAAGGTGAAGGGATGGAGTGGAGGTGGATGGAATAGATAACATGGTCGGCAATTCCACGAAAGTCGGGCGGCGGCATAGTTCTATGAGCGCCGGCCGCCGAGACTCAACCGGAGAAAACAGTTTAGAAAGCAATTCTATTATTTATGCACAGTTTTACCATAATTTCTCACAAACAGGCGCCTGTGTTCAAAATGTACTCAAATTTTTATCCTTGTAATTTATTACCAATTTTACATTTAGCTGTAAAATATTTTTTTGCTAAAATTTTGCGCCCCCCTAAGTGCCGCGCCCTAGGCTACAGCCTAATGGTTAATCCGCCCCTGGTGGAGCCTACATAATAAATACTTTTATTCGTAATATAATGATACCTTGTTTATGGAATTCGGATAACAAATAACGGTGTTATTACATTTCTTTCATAGCAAAATATTTGGCCTATTTCCCTAATAAGAACCGCGTGTTTGCTTTTACGTTACCATGATTAGTTGTCTTGAGTAGTCTGAAGTTGCTTTAGGCTGTGTACCATTTTTTTAACAATTTTAAATTTTAGGATACTAAATAATACTGTATAGTTAGCCCACATGGCAAATAATGTCTCAGACGGATGCTCACTCATATTAAGCAGTAGTGCATAAATACGTAGGCCTATACCATGGTCAATATTTTATAAAATAGAAGTAAATAAAGAATTAAATGTTTATTTGAATTTATTTCAATTAGCATTTGGAGATTGTAAAACATAACTTTGACTTTCTAGCAAGGCAGAAGAAATATATATGGCTCTCATAAAGAAAATAAACTCACAATTTTATAAACAATGTGTTGAGGAATAATTTTTAAGTAATAAGTTACTTTATGAGTACCGGTACCGATTTTTGTGAAATTTAGGATTAAAATTTCAATCAGCCGCCATTTTGAAAATTTTTAAGATTTGTTTGTACAGAAAATAGTGTACACTGTGTACTCACTGTATATACCAAATTTCAACTCCACAACTCATTTCATTGAGCAGTAATAATTATTATATTTTATTTTTTTACAGACATACAATTGGAAAATGATGTATTTTTTGGCACATGTTTATTCGAC
Organism: Magicicada septendecula; assembly: GCA_034769895.1. Taxonomy (NCBI): domain Eukaryota; kingdom Metazoa; phylum Arthropoda; class Insecta; order Hemiptera; family Cicadidae; genus Magicicada; species Magicicada septendecula. The sequence continues at coordinate 171,783,812 of CM068368.1, read as the reverse complement.
ATTTTCCTTCAGTTTGATGAGTAGAATCACTTCCAAAACTAAAACGTATATTTTAGTTCCTTTGATCTGCTGTATGTAATGTAATTATTTTCATTTCTACTTTTCTTCCATTCATGTTTTTCCTGTAAAATCATGCTAATAAAGAAAACTCTTATATAGGGCGTGAAGGTCAATGTACAAAGCACTGGACAATGTGTAAAAAGAAAAATTAACTGAACATGCAGTGTTCTGCCTAGATTGCTTTTTGTTGGTTTCTTTGCATTAGTATTTTGTTGTTTATTTTAAACTAAAAATGGTCTATTTAATTCTTCCAAAATTCTGCTCCAGTGTTTATATGCAGCTATTTTTTAAGAGTTATCACTTTAATGATATGATTCATGTCAATATTTGAAAATACAGTACTATAATTTAATTGTACACAGCGGCGGCCCTAGCCCTTTATTAGGGTGGAGCGAGAATCCCGTTCGGTTCGGCGCCCCTTGGGACTATTTTTTTTTTTTTTTTAGTAAACAAACACCAACTTTTCAAAAATCAATACGTTTATTGAATCAAAATTAAATTAAGTTGCTATTCATATTGCACTCTTGCTGCATCATAAACAAAAATACGGCAAAAAGGCGCCAACAAAATTTTATTTTTTTCACAATCGGATTTTGGCACCTCTCCTCACCCGGCGCCTAGAGCGGTCGCTCCTCTCGCTCTACCCCAGGGCCGGCCCTGATTGTATAATAACCAAGCACACCACACAATTTGCTCATGAATAATGTTATCATTATGATCATCATAATCATCACTGTATTTATCAGCATGGTGCAACCAAATAGTTTTTTCTACTCTTATGGCTGTCACGTACATGAAAGCTGATATAACCATGTCTTCTGATATTCCTTCTTTGGTCTGATGTGGTTTGTAAGAAACTATTATTTTTGGAGTGGTTACTTGTTTTTTCATACAGTTTTGTTATGTCACTATATCTATATTCTTTATTTTTTCCTGTTGAACCTAATATTTACAATTCTACATACAATTTCGAATTACAGTATGTATAAAAACATATATTCTGAAAAAATATTATTTTGGCTTACTGAATTCTCTTTACTTTTTGTGAGCCTAATTTTTTTAATTATATGGTAATTATTTAATCTTCTTAATTAGTCTTTCCACTTTCATTAATGTATTTAGAGAGGGGCATCCTAGAAACCAACCTCTTGATAACTTCTTAAATTAAAATCTAAATTTTAAGACACAAGATGTAGGCTACTTTCAAAATCTCATTTTTAGACTGTTTTCGGAATTGCCTGTTAGTCACTAATAAAATATACATTATACATTTATTTTATTTTATTGTTTTTTTATGTAATTATACACGACATCAGCTTTCTATTTGTTTACTACTTCGTCAATGTGAATGTAAAAATATGCGTATAATAACTTTATCCCCACAGAAGATATGAACAAGTTATATTATAATGTAACTTTATTTTGTACATACAGTAATTCTTCAATATTTCTTGCAGATTTCTATATTATGAATAGTTCTTCAAATATTAACTACTCCTGCAAGTAAAATTAGTATTGTATTTCTATTATTATAAAATATTTGAAGAACTATTGATACTGTAACTGCAGGAAATTTTGATTCACAGCAACAATTTAGCAGCACAAATATAAAAAGTGCACACAATACGGGACAACCTTGTATAACTTCACTTTGGGTAAGTTTTTTAATATTCAGATAATACAAGGATAACATCAACTGTAATTGAGCATTTGCATGCGATAAGGGTCTAGCTGACAAAATTATATTTTGAGGTAATGAGTTTCAATGTTTTTAAATTAATATAGAAATATTATGACATGATGTACAGTATTTCTGTTCAGTGAGGATGTTATTTTTAATGTTTTGTATTGGATTATATTTAGACTATTTTGAATGTGCATCACTACTTTGTTTACAGCCCTTTATAATTATTAATATTGATGGTACTTTCTCTTGTGAACTTACCTGTTGTGTTCTTTCATACGACGTTTCGGAGTGTCCGACAATTTGGCACATTCTGTATACAAACCTCACTGAAGAAGAACAACACTCCAAAACATCGTATGAGAGAACACAACAAGTAAGTTCACAAGAGAAAGTACCATCAGTATTAACAATTATATTTAGGTTAGATCACGAATCTAGTTGAAACACAAATTTTAAAAAACAGTTTCATAGGACCATTCTGCCTTCAATGATTTTAAGCATTTGTCACGTTTATTTGCTTTTAAATTACCTTTAAAAGCAACGTAACGTAATTACCTGTTAGCTTGTAACGTGACAGTTCCCTTAAAATAAAGATTTGAAACCCATTTATATTGAAGTACAGAACAATAGAGAAGTAATAAACTTATATAGTAAATTATATGTACTAATAGATGTAGTCAAGACTAAATAATGATAGAATATAATAAAAGAATATTAAACATGTCTAGTTAAAACCTTGTAACCACTAGTTCAAGTAAAGACTTCATAGTAAATTATATTAAGAATAGGTAAAAGCCCTATAATATCAAGTATATCTGATTAACATTGGACTGTGAAGTGAAGGTGTGTACATCCATCAATCAGTTATCTTAAATAATGATTGTTTAGTAGTAAGTATAAAATGTAATAAAAACAGTATGACTGGATTAGGTAGTTGTATCTACCTATGATAAATGAACATATAGACAATTTAGAGAGGAAAAATGGTATTACCTAAATGTGTAAATAAAGTTTTATTACATTAAAACTATTATAATATAGAGTTAGCAAAAGGACAATGATTATGTTTTAAAGAATTACCAAGATGCATAGTTAATTATGTTATGTTATATTTGCTGGACTAATTATTGTAGTATTGAGTTGTCAAAATGACAATTATTATGTTTTAAAGGACTAACAAGATGTAGTTAATAATGTTCTGTAATATTTGTTAAACTAATTATTATAATCCAGTTTGTCAGAATTGCCATTATTATATGTCGAAGAAGTACCACAAGATGTAATTAATAGTGTTATATAATATTTGCAGTAATAGGAATATGAAACATGAACTGACTATTATATTAGGGAATAGGTAATAATAATTATTTGTAATAGACTAACTGAGAATTTGTTCAGTAAGATGTTATTTTGTAGAATGTGTAGTTATATTAAGTAATAAATCATAATGATTATTAGTAGTAGATGAGTTAAAATTGTTTGATTCAATGTTATTTTTTACAGAACTTTCATTTACTTCAGGGAAGGTAAAAAAAAGAACTGTATAAAGGATAAAGAATAGAGACTTAATATTATTATGTGTTGTAAATGAGCATTTGTACATTAAGAAATAGATACTGTAATGTTCAAGGGTACACTAGACAATGTTATGTCTATGGTACAATCAAAATGTTTTATAAGAAATTAATGTTCACATTTGTTATAATTAGTATTAAAATCAATTTTGTTAACAGTTAAGATCATATGTAAAGTAAAGGGAAATGGGTGTGTATCAAAAAGAATACTTTTAAGCATGACATATTATATTAGGCCAAAATTAAAAAAATGTCACTTTGAGAAATACTGAACAAAAACCTATATTGTGAGATCTCAAAATCATCAGTAGAGAAAGAGGTTTTCATTGGTAATAATTTTATTACTATTGTACCTAGCATAAGATAGGTATGTTAAAATTAATATTTTGATGTAATTTTGACAAGAAAAACCGACGCCATGAGATGACAATGCTTGGAGTTTCAGCCAATGGGAATTTCGCATGTTTTGCACCAGAAAGCCCCAAATTCAACCCAAGCTAGTCAAGCGGCCTACAGACTGCCAACTTGGTTGTCAACCTATTTGCCACAGACTAAACAGTTGTCAACCCTACATCACTTTTATCATGAAAAGATGTTTAGTAGGTAAATGTATGTTGTGTACGATTGATGACGTTTGCTTTGTGTATTTAAAAATGAGTGAGGAATTGTCTTTACTATGTGTCATTGTTGATGAGGTTTGTGAAGAAGAGGTGACAAATCCGAAAAAAAAGAATGTGGTCAAAGGATTGGTATCAAAATCGAGCATAGTTTTCACATTCAAATTTATTGAAGGAACTACGCATTAGTGCACCTGCAGATTTCAAAAACTGGACAGTGAAACGTATGACGAATTATTAGAGAAAGTACGACCATTAATAGAAAAGGACACCATTAGGCGGGATGCGATTTCCGCGAATGAACGGCTATCAGCAACTCTCCGGTTTTTAGCCAGTGGGCAGACTTTTGAAGACTTAAAATTTCTTACGGCGATATCACCACAAAGTCTAGGAATAATAATAATTGAGACTTGTTCTGCTATAGTTAAAGTTTTAAAAGAATATATCAAGATAAGTAAATAGAAAAAGCTGTACACATAAGCAGTTTATCAATTTGTAAAATTAAAATTGTTTATTTTTATTAATAGGTACCAAAAACGGAACAAGAATGAATTGTAGTCTCGGAGGAGTTTGAGAAAAGATGGAACTTCCCAAATTGCATTGGAGCAATTGACGGCAAGCATGTGGAAATAAAAAAAACCTGTTGGTTCCGGATCTTACTATTTCAATTATAAGAAGACATTTAGCATCGTTTTACTAGCCTTAGTCAACGCAAACTATGAACTTATGATGACAGAAGCCGGTGCAAATGGTCGTATATCAGATGGGGGAGTATTTTCAAATAGTAGCTTTTATAACAAATTCAAGGATAATTTATTGAAAATTCCCCAATCTGGGCAACTAACCAATTTTGCAGAAGAAATGCCTTTTGTTTTTGTTGGCGATGATGCGTTCCCTTTGCTCAGAAACCTGATGAAACCTTACAGCGGCGAAAACTTCTCAAGCGAAGAAATAATATTTAACTACATGTTATCCAGAGCAAGACGAATTGTTGAAAATGCTTTTGGCATACTTGCTTCAAGATTTCGTGTCCTCTTAAATAAAATAAATTTGAACCCTGAAAAGGCAGCCATGATCACCTTAGCCACTTGTTATCTACACAATTATTTAAGAAGAAAAACTCTTCTGTGTATTTAAAAGGAAGTATAGATATTGAAAACACAAACACTGGTGAAATTCAATTTGGAGCATGTAGAACGGACACCCAGCAATTGACTGAGGGTCAACCAACTGTATCAAGAAATTCGACTTCCATTGCAAAAGAGACAAGAAGAAAATTCACTAATTATTTTAATGGAGTTGGAGCAGTTCCTTGGCAATCTGTGCATATAAATAAAAACGCATAATACTTTGCATATCAAATGTATTTAAAAAAATTTAATAATACACATTTTAATGTATATTAGGAAAATTTAATAAACTAAAACAAATGTTTTTTAAAAAATAATAAAACAAAATTTAATTTAAGAAAAATTATTACTACTCAGTAATTCCTGAATATTTTTATATTCAGTTTGTGTTTGTGTGGGAATAATTATTGCATTTTCGTATGATGGTGACGAAAGGGATGGCTGGTGAATAGGAGTAGAGGTTCTTGATGGAAAGGAAGAAGAATGATTTTGTAGGGAATGTAATGGAGTTAGAGATGGTATCGCATTTTCGTATGGTGGTGACGAAAGGGATGGCTGGTGAATAGGACTAGAGGTTCTTGATGGAAAGGAAGAAGAATGAGAGGAAGTAGGAGTATTGACTGAATGAAGCGTGAGTAGTTCCAATTGGTCTAACACCAAAATATCTTCAATTGCCTTTTTGGCATAAATTTGTTGAATGGGAGACAGTTTACGGTACGATGTAGCCCAGCTTTCACCATAGATACTGGCTTCATCTTTCTGCTCCTTACTCCTGAGGTGCCCTACTGCATCTCTCAGCAAATCGTCTTTCTCAGCCAAGTGCTGCCCAATGCTTTTCTTCCTCTTCTGTGAAGAGGAACTCAGAACTGATAGATTTTCACAAGCTTCCTAAAATAATTAAAATTGTATAAAATAATTATTTTCTACAGAAAGAATGTCATTACAGCAATCCCTCGTTATCCCGGGGGTTAGGTTCAACTCATCCGTGGATAATGAAAACCACTGATAATGAAGCTAAATAAAAAAATTAAAAAAATATATGTAGGAAATTGATTTGAAGAATTTTATCTGGCAAAATTACCAGCCTTATCGTTTTCTCGGTAATTGACAGGATGGGAGAAGGTTTAATTGAACTTAAATGAATCTTTCTTTCTTAAAAGAAATTATTATTATTTATTTATTTTATTTTTGTATTAACTTAATAAACATTTTTCTTTGGGTACAGGGTTCTTACCCTATTTTTTTCAATTCCCTCCGGAAGCAAGTCCTAATATTAATTAGTCTCTTTTTTAAATTGTCTATGTTTGCATCTTTGTCTATTTGTTTGTAGACATCTAAAAGTTTCCCCAAAGCACTTCTTTTTTTATTCCTATCCTTAAAATTATCACATTTGACCATCCACAATTCAGGTAAGCCTTTGTAACATTCAAAAAATTCCTCCAAGCTTCATTGTTTGGTATTGTAACCATTATTATCACGACTCAATCAAACAGAACTAATTCACTTTCACCAAGTTCACTCTACAACCCAATGATGTGAACTAAAATGTTTACAACTGAGTTGTCAACACCACCACAGACGGTTCAACATGTTTACCAACATTAAGCTCCTCCCACAAGAAATCCAAAGTTTATGATCTCATTTCAACCATTGATTCAACATGAAACTTCAACCTGCAACCTGCCTACAGACAATCAACATTGTCTTCAACATGGTAAGTTGACGACATGGTTGACAACCAAGTTGGCAGTCTGTAGGCTGCTTTAGTTGATTGTTAAACCTCGAGTAGTAAAGATCAGAATCTCCACAACACTTTTGGACAGGAAATTGCAATCGGACTCGAACATCAAACAGGTTAGGTGTACCGTGAACCTGAGTTAAATTATAATCGAGTGATAAATCAATAGTGAATTATTAAAATAATAATAAATGAATTATATAGTGAAAACAACCAAAAAGAAATAAGATAGAATGAACATAAAAAGGAAAGAATTGTGATATTAATTAAATTTAGAAAAAAAAACTTTTTAACAGTTGTTATAAACCAACCTGAGACACTATATACACTAGTGAACTATTTTTTCACAAACACTGAGCTATCAAACACTAACACTGTTGTATTTTCTAGTGGTTAAGTAATTATTTTTCTGTGTTTAATTTTAAAGAAGTGGAAAATTCCTTAACCTAATAAGACACTGTTCGGCACTCACAAACTGTTCAGTACTATAGTTATAAGTTATTATTTTGTTGTATCATATCATAATTTTAAACTGTGATGTTTTGTACTTCACTAATGACATTTTCTCAATAATTATTGTAGTCAAAAGAACACACGTGGTTATATTTACATAGTGTAAACAGATAATCATTCTGAGATCGGAATTTTTCAATATTGCTAATGTGCCAACCACTGAGCATTAATATACCAAGCCAGGGTAATTCATGTTAAGAATTATTTATTTATTTTAATTTAAAAAAGAAAGGATTTCACACCTCAATAAAAAAAATATTGAAAAGAACTGATTTTGTACAAAAGTAATTATTTCTAATAATTAATAATTTCTCAGTTTACAAGTGTCGGCGTTCATGAAAATTGAAGAGTAAATTGGTATTTCCAGGCGAGCAACGATAATATTCTGATTTTAATTATTGTTCATTTTTCAACAAATTTTATTTTAATTCTATATTAAAGAAACAAAAACCGAATTAATTATTTGTATAATAAACATAAAAATCCATAAGTATCTCTATACCAGTGATATTAAAAAACAGAAACAGTGCATTCAAAACTTAGCGCCTAGTTAAGCGTTAACAAAAACTGACATACCTTTAGAATAATAAAGAAACTAACTAATAATTTATTTTAAAGTATTTAATTACATAATTGACACTTACAATATAAGGCGTTAAAGAAAAAAAAAACCATATACACAAATTATTGGTATTACATATTTGGCGTGCAATGTAAGGCCTAAATCGTTAAACTAGGTAAGTCATTAAGAACAAATAAAAGGAATTAATTCTAAAGAAATAAACCAAACAAGAAATAAATTGTATAACTTTAAAAGAGTAAATGGTATTTTACATATTGGCACCAACAACTTGGGGCTCTACAGAGTACAACTAACATTAAATGAAAATTTAATTATATTTTTTTTTTTTTGTACATAATTAACATCCAACTAGTGAGGCTATAAGTAGGAAATAATCTTGTATCATTGTACTGCATTCTTTTAACAGTTTTCTACTCTAGCGGCGACTACAATAAAAGACAAAAATGCCATGAAGAGCAACATCATGTAAACGGACCGCGAACACAGAGGGTTAGACAAGGAAAGGAGGCAAAACGCGCTCTGAGAGCGGGGTATGAATGGAACTGCCACCAGGCTATGTGAGGCTTTCTGCCAAAGCCTCTCTTCCACCACCATTTATGATGTGCGACGGGCGGTCTGAGAGGAGCGAGAAAGCTGTCGAGTTAGGTGAGCAAAGAGGCTAGTCTCAGGTTCAGGCAGTGAGTGCCAGATGTTCTATCTTCCGTACTTAATGCAATTAATTATTCACTCTACCAATTCATTTACATTTAATTTAATTAGTTTATGTTTTTTAGTGTTATTTCTATGATTTTACTTGTATGACAGTGTTAGATATTTCTGTGTACAAATGGGTGACACTGAGAGAAGACTGAGATCATTAGTTAGTAAATTAAAAGAGAACCCTTTTCAAGTTGGAGTTATCTTTGGGTGCCTACAAAGATATAAAATTTGCACCACCTTTAGATATTAAAATAGCAGATAACAGATAAAATAGAAAGTTTTAATTCTCTTGGTACAAGAAATATTCTTGGCTAAGAGGGTGTTCTGAGAAAAATAAATAATACTTTTATACCTGTACTCCATACAGGGGTGAAAAAGAATAGTCATCAGCTTCTTATGGTGTCTGTGTAAAACAAAATTTTGACAGTAAGGCCAAAAAACATCAATGTTCCAGAAGGCATCTTCAGAATGAAGATAGTTTTTTATTGCAGGTCATGGAAGAATTTCTTAAGGCCCTAAGCTTCAAGCCATAAAACACAATGAAATGAAGCAAAATTTGTAATTGAGAGACTTGTCAATGTTGTGTGCTTCTTAGGTAAGCAAGAGCTCGCTTTTAGGGGGTATACTGATATGAAAGTTCTGACAGCAAAGGCAATTGTCTTGAATTATTGAAACTTCTTTCCAGACAAGGACAGTTTTCACGTGATCATTTGCAGAGCACTTCCGGTACACATTAGCTTCGCCACTGCATTACATACCAAAATTCTGAACCATATTCCATAGTAAATCTATCTGTTGGCAACGTTGTGTGTTTCTCTTTGTCAAGTGTTCAGGTTGTTATACCTAACACAACATTTTGCAATGCATTGGCTTATATTATTTGTACATGATCTAAAAATCATGAAACTTTAAAGATTATTAAGCAATAAAATTCAGGTCAACCTTATTCTTCAACCTCAGTACACTTGTTTACATAAGCTCTTCTGATACTTATGTAAAAATATTGCATAAATTTAAGCAATTAAATATTTTTAAATCATAAAAACATATCAGCATTCAGAAATAGAGTTAGAAATGGTCAGTGGCTGTACTGGGGGACCCGACAAAACAGTGTCTCTGCTTAATGACTAAACATGACAGAATAGTAAGTTGTGTTTTATGTACCAAATCTTTACTGAACACTACAGCTTTCATACTGGTGTAATTTACAACTAACTACTACCGGTACATTCTATATGTATAACAGCAAGCCAGTAAAGAGACCATATGATATATAACAGTTTTGTCAGCTCTGCATAAACAATTCAAGAGATTTAAAGAATGTAGAAAGCAGTAAAACATTAAAGACATCAGATTCCCAACTAACTCATATTTCAAATCCTTCACAAGATGACTGTCAATCTGACAATACCACCAAACTGTCGAACAAAATAACATAAACATCTTATGTGTTATTACTGTTTGCTATTGACTTTGTGCTGTGAACGGTTCATAGTACGCATAGGCTATATTGTGTAAAACTGGATTCTGTTACACTGAATAGTTGATTACTTCTAATAGTAACAGTGATCAGTTTAGGGATAATTAAATTGGAATGTTTGTCATATCAATTTAAATTCTTGTTAAATATCAGTAATGAAAAGGGGCCAATAAAATTGTATGAGAGCACTGGCAAAACTGATAAATCAAAACATACAGGCCTAGAACCTTCAGATCCAATAGAATGCTTATTACAAGTTTTACTCTGGTTAAATTTTTGTTTGTCTGTCAAAAAAATAATGAATATGGTGGACTTTTTAGTATTCGTTTATCTTCTTGCTAAATATGACTTGTAACACTAAGGGCAAGTTATGATAGTTTTTTTTTAGTTTACAACTGATATTTAGTGAAAAACGATGTTTAATAAACAAAAACCGAATCTTAAGTTACAGTGCACGCAGCAAAGTTCTGTCCGTTGAACTCGCTCTACACCATTGCATGCACAGACTTATTTATAATCACAGATAACAGAAACCAGTCGTCCCACTGACCACAGTCTGACACTACACATAATCAATATTTTAGTTCAAACTGGTAGCTTGTCAGTTCGCCTGACAATGAATTATTTTCCACTCTTTGATTTTCACTGATTACATCGATTAATTCTTCCATTTAGACTGGCAGTGACAGTATTAATGAAAACTTTCAGCAACATTTACGAAGAGATGTAGTTATAATATGTCAAACAACACTAGCAAATTTTGATTTATTTTTCTACAAAACCTTTTTAACATGATAATGTTTTTAGGCTGGGGGTCATTCCACAAAAATCGTCATCGAAAAACGTAACGCTTCGACACTTTCGATTCCCCCCAGTCTAGAAATTTGATATGTAAACGCATCAAGACACATTGTTTACAAAACATTATGCTTCGATTTCGTCGAAATTCTTTATGCGCACGTGCGCGTGCGTGTAGCCCTCCACAGAGAGAGAGTTTGTTTTATCTTTTTTTCTTGCCTACGGAGTATGGTATGAAGACAAATGTTTGAACCCGCTTCAACAAAACGTACGTATTCATAAGAATCCGCGGTTTGAACCAACAAATAAATAAAATAAATATAAACTACGGTATGTTTGGAATTGGTTGTTTATTAAAGACAGCATACTGTATTAATTCGTGATAAATATTATTGTGCAAACAGTTACAGAAAATAATTCTGGAACATTTCTAGTAAAAATACATGTGGTGTCGTTTTTAGACAGGCCATGTTTTTGTAATTACTTATAACTTTTGTTATGTAATTATATTGTGTAACAGGTCAAAAGAGAGGGATCGCTTCTGTGGTTTATTTATTTATATGAACTGTTACCAAAACGTAAACAACGTAATAAAAGTTTTTAAAATAAAACAAACATGGTAAAATGCGACACAATATCCATTGCCTTTCGAGTCCATATTGGGTATCGAACGTCAAGGATTCGGAACTTGTCAACTTACCCGTGCGTACTCATTGTAGATGCCCAACGAATCGGCTGTGAAAATAAAGTTTCCACTTTTGTAACAAACACGGTGTACGAGATAATTTAAAAAAATATTCAGTTAACCTGAGAAATGTGTCGATAAGTTCGTCAAAATATTTACAGACCTAAAGTGGTTTCACCCTAGACTTCGTGAAGACCCGATCGAAGTTTCCTAACGATTTTTCTCATATATAAATAGGCAACATATTTCCTGTATATACCTTAACAAACATACTAAAGGAAATTAGAAAAGCAATTGCTGTTTTTAACATGCTGTCAATAGTGTTTTGCGTATTATGAAATTCCCTGAAATTATTGTGGAGAAGAAAAAACATTTTTTTCTTTAAGAATTTGAATGGTATTGTTACGTAGACTTATACATTTGTAATTATAATTTACAGTAATTATGGAACACCAGAAGAATGATTCACTCGTTATAGTAATTTTGATACGCTATTAAAATCCCAGATACAGAGTTTATAAAAATTTCTCAGCTTCAAAAAATTGTGCGTTGGCATGACTGATTATAAACATCTGCCATACTGTTGTTTAAAAATGGCGGAGACAGTTGTGTATTGGTGTTCTATATGAATGTACGCTAAGCCGTATAGTAAACAATAATCAATACGCGGTTATTCTACCGTTTTAAATATGAAATAATTTTAAATCTTTTCTATGTAAACTGATTAGTGTGATTCAAAATGTCAGGAGAAGAGGAAAACGACATTCCAGGTAAAAAGTGAAACAAAATTAGTTGTTAATTTTTAATCAAGTATGCCTTGCTGTTTAAAACAAAACGCTCATGTAAAAGCTATCCCAAAGTTATCTGTATAAATAGTGTATGTCATTTTTTTTTACTTTTAAATCTGCATATGAAACTATTAAGATGTTTGTATATTAAATTTGGAAAACTCATGTTCTTTGTTAATATCAGAAACAATTCAGCAAAGATTAGTTGAAAGCATCTTACAGTCTTTTCGAATTCTGATAATAAAATTATAGAAATTGTTTACTTCAGTAAACGATAATAATATTTCATGGAGTAATTAATCAAATTCTGTGAGTGGTGTGATTGTGAAATAACTAACCTTTAAAATTTGAATAACTGACTGTTAAGTTTCTGAATCTCATAAATTAGCTTACACATGAAATATTCAAATTATTCGCTCGGCTTTAGTGGAAACAGCGATATTTGTTTGGAAATTCATATTATGACAAATACCAAAATGAGCATAAATTACCAAAGTTTAGTTTTACATTGACTAATAATTTATATTATATCACTGAAAGTCACATTATTGTAGACAAAAAAAGGGACTTGTAAAAAAATATTTTCAAAATTGAAAATCACTATATTTGCGTATCTGTAGTAACTGTATAAGTAATTTTATTTACGTGTGATAAATTTTCTTTTAAAAAGACAATATACAGTATTATATTATCAACATTATTATTATTCAAATGGGTTGTTCCATTTGTAAGAAACACAATAAAACATAGTTTTTAACCCAACCTTTTTATATCTTAACGGAACTTTGTCATTTTGATCAGTAGTAAATATCAAAGTAGGAGTAACAACTTTCAAAAATTGCAGAATTATACACCTTACAATTTCCAAGATATGACCTGAAATTTCAAAAAGGTCAGAATTTCTGCAGTTTCTGAATCACTGAAATTAGGATTACTCAGCCCCTAATGAAGATAGAAACACAGTTGGTGCCAAATTAAAACTGACATACTTGGCTTTAATTCAATATGCAACACAAGTACTTTAAAATGTTTTAATTAAAAAAAATATATATATTTTAAAATTGAATTCTTTAAAAAGCTACCTGTTAAATATTTTTAAAAATTACATGTTATTCATTACTGTGTACTAATCTGAACTACAAAATTTTATTTTAGCAACCAAAATATTTTGGGAGTTATGGTTAATTAAATATATGTGTATCATTATGGTTTATTGTTAAAATCTGTACAGATGGCACTAAAAGATTTCACACAAAGTAATATCTAGTTAAAAGAACTTTATTTTTATTGCCATATACTTTGTTTTTATATAACTAGTGAAGTTAAAGCATTGAAATAATGACAAGTAATAATTACCTGTTATAGATATGTATATGCCTACCTTTTAATTTGTTTGTGGTTGTCTTAATTTTGAATATTTTGTCATAACACATTGTTCATCTACTTAGGAAAGTATATGAGAATGTCCTGTAGCCAGGGCCGGATTAAGGTATCTTGGTGTTCTAGGCTAATTATATTTTAGTGCCCCCCTCACCTCCCATAGGCTACTCTTACGTTTATTTCCAAGGGGCTGAATGAAGCTTTAAACATCCTACAATGTATTTCTTAGTTAGGAATATTTCAAATATCTTACTGTTTTTGGAAATAGTCTCAAGAATTGAAAACTGAGGCTCTTTTTCAGAGATTGTTTTAGAGTCACACCTTCAACCATTTGTAGTTTGCATGGCTTTTATACGGAAAAAATTAACTAAGTAGTTACAGAATTATAACAGTTTTATTGAGGGTACATTTAACATCATTTACACAAAGAAATCAATCAGTTAAATATATTGTGGATTTTTTATGACTCATGTAAAGTTCAAGCTAGATTATTTTTTCTCGCTTTAGATTGAGCAAACGTTTTAATCACCTCACTGAAATCTAGTCCTTGCAGAAAGTCACTTTCAATGAAGAAGAGGGCTACACTGGTCAGTTTATCCTGGCGCAAATTTGAGCGTAAATAATTCTTCACCCACTTCAAAGCTGAAAAAGATCTTTCGCCATTGCAGTTAGTGACAGGCATAGTAAGGAAAATGCGCAAAGCTATCTCAGCATTAGGAAACATTGATTCAAAACAGTTTGGAAAGCACTTCTATTATTTATGTACAGTTTTACCATAATTTCTCGCCTGTGTTCAAAATGAACTCAAATTTTTATCCTTGTAATTTATTACCAATTTTAGATTTAGCTGTAAAATATTATTTTTTAGCTAAAATTTTGTGCCCCCCAAAGTGCTGCACCCTAGGGTACAGCCTAGTCAGCCTAATGGTTAATCCGCCCCTGCCTGTAGTGGTGCAAAGGTATCTTCCAAATATTTCAAGACGTGTTTTGGCAACAGGTGTATAGCAACTGTATCATGATGGAGACATTCTGAAATCACCTCAGTACTCTTGTGTTGAACTGTGTCTTCATATTTGTAATAAACAACTTATATAGTGAATGGATGCCCGTATATTGTTCTATTGAAATCCTTGGACTTTGCCCTATAAAATGAATGAATATGTTTCAGAAAATTCACAGAGACTGTGAAAAATTCATTTTCACACAGTTGGATTTTCATTGTGTGATGAAATTTAGTCTACTCCTTAGTGGTTAAAGAACAAAGGAGAAGAATTTTGTTATTTTAAAACTGACTTGACTTTAAGTCACCTGACTTGAACAAAGTTCAGTGTTGTTCTGTTTGTAGTTATCCATTGTTGTAAACAGTTCCATATTCTATTTTCATTAAATATATTCAGAATCATTTCTTTTAAACTTGATGTTCCTATGTACAAAAATTGCAAAAAGTAATGAAAAATCTTTATTAAGATTAGCTGTTTATTTAAAGTAAAGCAGTACAGTAAAACCCCATTGCAGCTGACTCATCAAGGGACCTCGTGACAACCGCATTTAAGTTAGATATTAACAAGTAACAATATGAAAATACTGAAACTGTATAACTACTAATCACTTTTTCTATGCAGTTTAATTATAATTTACATGAACTAGCATTTTCTCAGAAGAAGTTGTACTTACAAATTGTCTTAAGTGTATCATCAGTGTATCATCAACATTGAGTATTTCTGAAATTCCTACTTATGTGTGTATGAATGTTATGTAGGCCTATAGAAAATCCAAGTGAATGTCCCCCACATTTTCATGTGTAGGAGGGATTATATTCATGAATGAATTACTGCAAACATATGAAGTAAAAAAGTAATTAAAATATTATAAAGATAAATTTAAAAAAAAATTGTTTAAGGTAGCAAATAAAATAAGTATTAAAATTAGTGAACCAGAAGCTTTATTACTCAGCTGAAGTTTATTCCGCTTATAAAGAAATCCACGGGTTGCCACGGATAATCCAAAACGTGGATAAACTGCTTGCAGATAATAGGGAGTTTACTGTATTTTGAGTGCTACAATGAAAATTTGTAGTTAACAGGATAGTTAACCTGTATTTTTTTAAATTTTTAATCAGGTAGCTTTTTGAAAAATTAAATTAAAAAATTTTTCTACGTTGTGAGCTGTGTTGACTTGACATGGACTAACCCAATCATGTATAAAAATACCTTTATACACTTATATTGTAATGTAGACGTGACGTCCGCCTTGTTCAAGCCCCGCGATGGAAGCCAATTTGTAATGTAGACGTGAGTACGGCTACCGTTTTACTCTGCAAAATGTGAATAATGTACAATTTGTGTGTGATGGGTGTAACGTGTCTTCTCTATCCGTAGTTCAAATGCGTGCAACTTCCGCAGATTTCGTTCGTTGCGAACGTACGAATAACCAGGTCTTGATGTTCTTACCTGATGTTCATTAGGGGTATGAAAATCCCGGTGGCGCCAAATTGTTTTCTTAAAACAATTAAAATAAAATTCAAAGGTGTATGACCAGCGCAGCTCAGGCGGTTTGAATAATTCAAATATTTCCGCCAGCTAGGCCCACTGGAGCGCACAGCATTTCGATGCATGGGCTGTGTAAATCGTTAGTCATCTGCTAAAATGTACATAAAATATTGTGCACCTCCTAATGAAATTATAACACCGTGGTTACACTCAATACTTACACATTTTTTATTAGTGATTGTTATTCATTTAATACAAATTATTCTAATACAAATGCTCCGGTTATTTATATGAGACAATTACAGGGTTTGACAAATCGATATTTGAATTGATAAACAGACTTTTAGTAATGGCGTCTGTTGGAAATTGTACAAATTATTAATGTTCGTTTGTCATAGGTTCTTGAGGTTACGTTAAAAGGATTACAAATGTTTAAAACAATAAAAATACACACCCTTACATTAAGTAAACTTAACTAACATATTGTGTAGGTATAATTTGTTTAGCGCAGTGTAGTAAAAGTGTTTACAAGTTATGGATCATTAACAACAGTTTATATTGGTTAGTTTATAAATTGTCAGTGACTTAGTATTCTTTTTAATCTTTGAAAGTAATTAATTTCAGTTCAGTGAGATTTCGACCTTTAGTGAGAAATAATTAACGTGAGTTTATTTATATATTTTGGGTAATTTAAGAGGTACTTATCACTTCCGTAGTTATGGCGAATTCATACGATCTGTTATTCATGGGTTATACTATAATCTTCTTTAATTTGCTGGGTTCAGGACATCAGGCATCTTTTCCAGTTTAATTGGTAGTAATTTATTTTCTTTTTTCGTTAATTTGGCCTCAACTTCAATAATATGGTTCCAGTCCTTGTCTGATGTCTTGGTATACACTTAGTAGTAACTTCTTCTGATATTTTCTATGTTTTAATTGACAATTTTGGTCACTCGAAAATTAGCGTCTATACCATTAAAGCGTCATGCATTCAGTAAAAAAATCTAATGGTATTTTTGCTTGTTATTCTCCCTGGTCGATCTCAAAATAAACACATTGTTATCAAACTTTGAATTTTTTGTTTAATTTGAATAAATATTTTATAATGGCTATATTTACTTGGGGATAATTTCAATGGTTGTAATCTTTACATAGATGTTTCTATTTTCTTTCAAAGATTAGTTTGATATCTTACAAGATTGGTGTAAGCCATGTATTAATGTTTTAGTCCAAAATTGATAATACTATGTTAATACATAATTTACTTATTTCTAAGTTTTAATATAATTCTGCCATGTTCCCTTTCATTACACATAATTAATATATTTTGCCTATTATTTCTTATAAAGGTATTGCTATTATTTTCTTTATAAATTCCTTACTTACTTAAAACATACTAACATATTACTGTAAAACTATTTCTTCTGGTATTTATTGCCTTAAACATTAAGCCAATAACTTCTTTCTTTAAATTAACAAATGAACAAATTTGGTGAGTGTTATACCTACACCATCTCTTTTATAACAGTAATCACCCTGGTGATTTTTATACTGAGATAATATTTTTTCTGTTTTTTACATTCACACTTATTCTGTGTCTTTCAGTCTAATATACTTAACTTAATTGCTCATTTAACATGTGCTTATGTTTTGGGTTTGTCACACTTGTTTAACTCTTTTTTCTTAAGATTATATGCTGTTTATTTTATTACACTTATCACTTCACTGTTCATCTTTGTCACTCCCTACCTATCTCTAATTACCCTTATATTTCTCACGATCTCACTATTATTACAAAGTTTTTGTATCTAATGAGTTCATGTCTCTTTTGTTAACTTCAGACTGTCACATATCATTTTATAATATTCAAACAACATGGTATTGTAAATACATCTTTCAAATAAAACATAACTTTGTATACATTGTCATTAAAGTGATAAAAATTGGTCTGAAATGTCATAATTAGTAATAATAACAACAATTTAATAATGTTAAAATATATTGTGTTAATTGAAACATACTACATCTGTAGCAACAGCAATAATATTAGCGAATAAATAAACTCTCCAAAACCTTATACTTTCAAACACATAATGCTGAGATAACATACATACTGCTGAAATAATCCTAGTAAAAGTTCCAAAGTATATAGTAGGCTATACAATTTGTTCTCTGATTGAACCACGCACACATTTCTATTCCCTGTCTGTATGAGTGTAATTTTAAACATAACAGCTGACACATCACCTATAGATAAGGATATACATACAATCATATCTACACATGGTTTTTTATGTATAACAATTGCTGAGATACTGTCATTTACAAGTTACCACTAATAAAAATTTAAACATAAATTATTAACAATAATAAAAAATTATGCTCTTTTAAAACAATCTTGTGAGTTAATTGTTGTGGCCATGTAATTTTTTTTTTCTTTTTTCTTCACTGTCTTATTGTTTCGCTTTACTTTGGTTAATATCTGGCCAATCTCTGGGGTTGGGTCAATGTCAGTTGTCTGTCAGTCTAGTTCGTATTTTCTTGTTTTGTAACCACCTTTGGTTGTATTCTTCCTCCTTCACTATTGATTATATTTACTACTTTCATTCTCGTTATCATTTATCTATCAAAATATATGGTTTCTTGGCATTTTTTACATACTTATTTATATCAAATGTGATCAGGGTTTGGCAATGTTATATAATGCCCTTCCACCAAAATTGATCATTTTATAAAACGTGAATTTAAGTTTGATGAAATTATCAATTGTATCGTATCAAATTTTTTTTTTTCAAATTCTCCTGCTTCTCATTCATTTTTTATAATTAATTCGGTATCTTTTATTTCCATTCTTCTTAGTCTTTTCATCATTATTTTCTCACATTGCGAACTGGCTTATTGATTTTTTATTATAACTTATTCCCTATAAATCTTATTTTTCATCAAAACTACTCTTATACTGATATCAGGGGAACATCATCCCTGCTCAGTAAAATGATTGCTGGTTCATTCAACAAACAAACTCAATTAACAATTCTTAAATATAGTCAACTCGTGACTCAAAATAATAATAATAATAATCATAATCATAATATTTGGTGGGAATCTTTTACTTTTATACTTCATTATAGCTCAGTTCGAGTCATATATTGTTTCATCTTTCTTTATAGATACTATTTGATACATTGTTTTTTATTGATACAATTCACATTTTTATTCATTTTTAATTACTCTTTGTTTCATCTCATCTCACATTATGACTCTTAGAATGTTGATTTCATTTATATTGTTTTGTGATCATTGGTTTGGGTAATTTTACTTCCCCTCTTTCTAAATAGTTGTGGAAGCTGATCATTTTGATTGATATTTTTTTTTTTTTTTTTTCATAATTTTTAAATATCATAGTAAGTTATGGCTTCTTACTAGTTAGGAATTTTTTGTAGCTTATTCCTTTACAGTATGTTATGCTTTTTATGCCTCATTTTTTGGCTAAATATTATGGTAATTTAACCTTATTTTGTAGGAATGTTTTGTAACTACACTCCTCTATTGTTAATTTTTATTTAAATATTGTAGTAAGTTGGTTGCTCTTACTTTATATGAATGCCTTGTAACTTTTATCTCTCCATTTTTACTTGTTCTAAACTATTATCGAGATATTTGGGTAAGCTTTTCTTACATATCTTTTTTGATTTTTTACAATTTTTATTCATCATAATGGTTTCTCTAATGCTTAGTGTAAGCTGTACTTACTAATGTTTTGGAATTTTGACATTCTTTAGAGATCTTTTCTTTATGACATTGGCAGACTTGTTTGTTTGTCACGTTATTTTTTTTTTTTATTTAAAGTATTTTTGTTGGTTTTTTACTTTAAATTGTTTTTTTACAGTTATTGTTGATTGTCATAATATTTCTTAATTGAGGCTTAATTGTATACCCCCTATATTTTCTTGGTGACGGGGTGAGTGATCTCGTAAGTGTTATTGCCCTTGTCTTTTGTTATAGTGTATGGTCCCACGTATAATAATAGTAACTTTCTAGTGATGCCTTCTATGGAGCTGGGTAATTCTCTGTTTTTTAACAGTACCCTTTCTCCTACCTCGTACTTAATAGTCTTTTTCTGGTTCTTAGCGTATTTATTCTTTTGTTGCTCTACCTTTTCGGCTATTCTGTTATAGAATCTTTTTTTCTCGAATTGATATTCGGTGTTGGTGGGGAATTGGATCATATCAGTTATCTCTCTAGGCGGTGGCCGCTCAAACATCATTGTGTATGGGGTAGCTTCCGTAAAGTCGTGGTAAGCTAAGTTTATAAATTCTTCAGTGGATTTGATTATTCTTCTTTCTTCTTTCTTCAGTAGTTTTGGTTATTCTTCGATCAAATCGTCCCTTATATTTTTCAAATAATTAGTACATATTATTGTGATCTTCTTGTCATGTGTTGTCTTATATTCACCCAGAGATTGGTCCAGTGATGGGCTGTCCGCAGTTTTCACTGGCCTTAAGCGTTTAAATGAGGGTTGACCTCATTGCCCCCAACATCAGTAGTGTTTGATGGTTGGTTAGCGTTCGGCTCCTGTTGATTATTCCGGTCATCCACGCTGTGCCTGTGATCTTCGAATGGGTGACTTCTCGTATCGGGTACCTGGTTAAAGTACGTTCGCCGATAGTTAAATGAGGGATAGTTTCTTCTTGGGCTCCTTTGTCTTTGCCCCCTTATGTAATTTACCTGTGGCCGGTATCCTGGATTATTGTTCTGATTACTGTTGCTTCCAGGGCGATAATTGTTGTTGTAACCATTCGACGGGAAATTACCTCTGTGGTTGTTCCTGAAGTTGTTATTATTATGGTTTCCACTTCTGTTAAAATTTCTGGGCACGTTATTGCCCCGTGTGTTCCCTTGGTAATTGTTAGGGTTATTTATCGGTGGTTTAGTATCTCCCTGTTGATTCTGTGACAATTGTCCCTCATTGGTTCTATTATTTCTGAAACTGTACCCTCTATTTTTCCTGTACTGCCACTCATGTTCATGGCTTTCTAGTAAGCTAGCCATATCTTGGATGGTCTTTACCTGGCTGTACATCCGTGCCTTTTGGATGGCGTCGTCGTAGTGGTAAGATAACTGTATTACCAGACACTCTTCAGGTATACGTGGCTCCAAATTCCTGGCCATGCAGATTTTTCTCAAGAAGTAGGAGGTAAGGGATTGTCCATTCTGGTTTTCATACCTTCCATTGCTCAGGTTATTGCGGACCATATTCTGAGTTGATTCAGACCAGTATTTAGCCTTGAACTGAGTCTTAAAGTCTTGAAGGTTTTGGATGTCTGGTCGAGTGGCAGTCCACCAGTTGTCGTATGTCTCCTTGAACATTTCGTCCAACATCCCTCTTATTGTAGTCCATCGAGTCTCTCGATTCTTGAGGATTAACTCTTCTACCCTCTTCAAGAATTCAATAGGGTTTCTTTTATAATTACGGAAATTGATGGTATCTCTGTTGTCTGTGTTCATGACATGATTATTATTACATGGTCGGTCACGCCAGGCATCCACTTCTTCCCGTAATGACTCTTCTATTCTGCGCATTTCGTCAATCCTCTGTTGGTTTTTGTCTACTTTGCTATCTACTTTATTTAAGTTACTGTAAACTCCTTCCATTCGTTCTCCCAAGTCTGTTCGTACAGCTGCTACCTCTTTCTGGTTTTCTTCCCGGACTTGGTGTATGTCCTGGTCTATCTGGGTACATCTTCTGACTGTTTCTTCATGACCTTCCTCAATTCTTCTCTTATTTTCTCCTTCGAGACGGTTCATTT
Organism: Magicicada septendecula; assembly: GCA_034769895.1. Classification (NCBI taxonomy): domain Eukaryota; kingdom Metazoa; phylum Arthropoda; class Insecta; order Hemiptera; family Cicadidae; genus Magicicada; species Magicicada septendecula. The sequence goes on along the minus strand of CM068368.1, from coordinate 171,761,781 downwards.
TATCGAGTACTTCCTTGCGGACTCCAGAAACATTTTCGTTGGTATTCTCTAGCTTCTCCAACGTTTCCTCTAATTTGTCATTGATTTCCGTAATCTGCTGTTTTGCTTCTTCTCGGTACTCCATTAATTGGTGTGCCATCTGCAGCTTCATTTCTTCTTTATTTTTCTCGTGGTCCTTCTTCAGCTGTTCCTTCAATTCTTCCTTTAATTCTTCGTTTCTTTGCTGAATTTCCTCCAGCAATCGTTGTTGTAGTGTTTCATTATTTTGGTTGACTGTTTTCCTCAATTCTTCCTTAGTACTCACTATTTTTTCATTGATCTGTTTCAAATTATCACTGGTTTCTTTCTTCATCTCCTTCAAGCTCTCCTCATTCTTGTCGAATTTATTGTTCATCTCCTTCAAGCTCTCCTCATTCTTGTCGAATTTATTGTTCATCTCCTTCAAGCTCTCCTCATTCTTGTCGAATTTATTGTTCATCTCCTTCAAGCTCTCCTCATTCTTGTCTAATTTTCCATTAATCAACTCCCATAATTTTTGAAAATCCATTCCTCCTCTGGCTTCCTCCCTTTCTCCAGCCTGTGTTTCCATTTCTTCGTCTTGGCTTGGTTCTGTTGTGGTTATTACTGTCTCCACTTCTTCAATCAGTGTTCCTTCCTCTTCTTCCCCTCTGTTTTCTTCCATCTCCTTCTCCCTTGCCAATTTTTTCGACAATCCTCTGGTGTGCATATTGTAACCTTTCGTAATCGCCACTAGAATGTCGTATTTCTCTCTCTTCTAGCTCCACCGGTTGGTCGCCAATTTGTAATGTCGACGTGACGTCCGCCTCGTTCAAGCCCCGCGATGGAAGCCAATTTGTAATGTAGACGTGAGTACGGCTACCGTTTTACTCTGCAAAATGTGAATAATGTACAATTTGTGTGTGATGGGTGTAACGTGTCTTCTCTATCCGTAGTTCAAATGCGTGCAACTTCCGCAGATTTCGTTCGTTGCGAACGTACGAATAACCAGGTCTTGATGTTCTTACCTGATGTTCATTAGGGGTATGAAAATCCCGGTGGCGCCAAATTGTTTTCTTAAAACAATTAAAATAAAATTCAAAGGTGTATGACCAGCGCAGCTCAGGCGGTTTGAATAATTCAAATATTTCCGCTAGCTAGGCCCACTGGAGCGCACAGCAGTTCGATGCGTGGGCTGTGTAAATCGTTAGTCATCTGCTAAAATGTACATAAAATATTGTGCACCTCCTAATGAAATTATAACACCGTGGTTACACTCAATACTTACACATTTTTTATTAGTGATTGTTATTCATTTAATACAAATTATTCTAATACAAATGCTCCGGTTATTTATATGAGACAATTACAGGGTTTGACAAATCGATATTTGAATTGATAAACAGACTTTTAGTAATGGCGCCTGTTGGAAATTGTACAAATTATTAATGTTCGTTTGTCATAGGTTCTTGAGGTTACGTTAAAAGGATTACAAATGTTTAAAACAATAAAAATACACACCCTTACATTAAGTAAACTTAACTAACATATTGTGTAGGTATAATTTGTTTAGCGCAGTGTAGTAAAAGTGTTTACAAGTTATGGATCATTAACAACAGTTTATATTGGTTAGTTTATAAATTGTCAGTGACTTAGTATTCTTTTTAATCTTTGAAAGTAATTAATTTCAGTTCAGTGAGATTTCGACCTTTAGTGAGAAATAATTAACGTGAGTTTATTTATATATTTTGGGTAATTTAAGAGGTACTTATCACTTCCGTAGTTATGGCGAATTCATACGATCTGTTATTCATGGGTTATACTATAATCTTCTTTAATTTGCTGGGTTCAGGACATCAGGCATCTTTTCCAGTTTAATTGGTAGTAATTTATTTTCTTTTTTCGTTAATTTGGCCTCAACTTCAATAATATGGTTCCAGTCCTTGTCTGATGTCTTGGTATACACTTAGTAGTAACTTCTTCTGATATTTTCTATGTTTTAATTGACAATTTTGGTCACTCGAAAATTAGCGTCTATGCATTAAAGCGTCATGCATTCAGTAAAAAAATCTAACGGTATTTTTGCTTGTTATTCCACAGTTTCCATGGTAACGTAATTATTCTCCCTGGTCGATCTCAAAATAAACACATTGTTATCAAACTTTGAATTTTTTGTTTAATTTGAATAAATATTTTATAATGGCTATATTTACTTGGGGATAATTTCAATGGTTGTAATCTTTACATAGATGTTTCTATTTTCTTTCAAAGATTAGTTTGATATCTTACAAGATTGGTCTAAGCCATGTATTAATGTTTTAGTCCAAAATTGATAATACTATGTTAATACATAATTTACTTATTTCTAAGTTTTAATATAATTCTGCCATGTTCCCTTTCGTTACACATAATTAATATATTTTGCCTATTATTTCTTATAAAGGTATTGCTATTATTTTCTTTATAAATTCCTTACTTACTTAAAACATACTAACATATTACTGTAAAACTATTTCTTCTGGTATTTATTGCCTTAAACATTAAGCCAATAACTTCTTTCTTTAAATTAACAAATGAACAAATTTGGTGAGTGTTATACCTACACCATCTCTTTTATAACAGTAATCACCCTGGTGATTTTTATACTGAGATAATATTTTTTCTGTTTTTTACATTCACAATTATTCTGTGTCTTTCAGTCTAATATACTTAACTTAATTGCTCATTTAACATGTGCTTATGTTTTGGGTTTGTCACACTTGTTTAACTCTTTTTTCTTAAGATTATATGCTGTTTATTTTATTACACTTATCACTTCACTGTTCATCTTTGTCACTCCCTACCTATCTCTAATTACCCTTATATTTCTCACGATCTCACTATTATTACAAAGTTTTTGTATCTAATGAGTTCATGTCTCTTTTGTTAACTTCAGACTGTCACATATCATTTTATAATATTCAAACAACATGGTATTGTAAATACATCTTTCAAATAAAACATAACTTTGTATACATTGTCATTAAAGTGATAAAAATTGGTCTGAAATGTCATAATTAGTAATAATAACAACAATTTAATAATGTTAAAATATATTGTGTTAATTGAAACATACTACATCTGTAGCAACAGCAATAATATTAGCGAATAAATAAACTCTCCAAAACCTTATACTTTCAAACACATAATGCTGAGATAACATACATACTGCTGAAATAATCCTAGTAAAAGTTCCAAAGTATATAGTAGGCTATACAATTTGTTCTCTGATTGAACCACGCACACATTTCTATTCCCTGTCTGTATGAGTGTAATTTTAAACATAACAGCTGACACATCACCTATAGATAAGGATATACATACAATCATATCTACACATGGTTTTTTATGTATAACAATTGCTGAGATACTGTCATTTACAAGTTACCACTAATAAAAATTTAAACATAAATTATTAACAATAATAAAAAATTATGCTCTTTTAAAACAATCTTGTGAGTTAATTGTTGTGGCCATGTAATTTTTTTTTTCTTTTTTCTTCACTGTCTTCTTGTCTCGCTTTACTTTGGTTAATATCTGGCCAATCTCTGGGGTTGGGTCAATGTCAGTTGTCTGTCAGTCTAGTTCGTATTTTCTTGTTTTGTAACCACCTTTGGTTGTATTCTTCCTCCTTCACTATTGATTATATTTACTACTTTCATTCTCGTTATCATTTATCTATCAAAATATATGGTTTCTTGGCATTTTTTACATACTTATTTATATCAAATGTGATCAGGGTTTGGCAATGTTATAATATTTACAACTAGATCATTGTAAAATAATAACAATATGTGCAAAGGTTAAAACTATCATATGTAAAGTTTTTAAATAGTTTATTGCATTTCTCCTACTTTACTTTCACATTAATTTCTTGTTCCTCTTAGTTTTCTGAGCTAAACATAAAGTGTAAGGTGATATAACTGAGGTATACATTTTCATTCCATGATATAAAACATGATATGCCATTTTGTATGTAGTGGCCTAACATCAACAAGTATACTATGATTTCTTAAAATATATGCCCATACAATATATTCATATATGCAAGGGGGTATATAGACTTTTCTTTTGGGGAGGCTGAGATTTGTTTTGATGCATAAGTAATAGAATGGTGACATGAGCAAAACTCATTAACACATAAACAATTTTTAACATATATATAATCAAGTGTGTATTATAAATTGTGCTGAAATTCCATTACCTATGTGTAACAGGTACGCCATATATACATATGAGTGTTGTGACGATTTAATTCTAACTGTAATCTTAAATAAATAAAAAGTAAGTTTGCGAGCGATTAAGTATATTTAAATCGCACTATTAAACCTAAAGCCCCTGTATTAAATCAGTATGAGAATGGGAAGTGAATGAAAATCAACAGAAGCACTAATAAAAAATGTCGAATTGTAAAAAGTTATTATTATCATAATTAACCCTTTGCTAGTCATCATGCGGTGACCTGTTAATTCCGGACTCAACGTGTTTATTGAGTCGTCTGTAATTTAGGAAGATATAAAAATCATAATGTTTATAATTAGAAATTTGAAGGCACTAATAGTAGTTAAAATAACTCACTTAAATTATATATGTATAATTAATGTATGGTTTTTTGGTAATAAGAATGTTAACTTAAATAAAAATAGGAACTACAGTGTCGCGGAGTACTTGCCCCTCTCCGTTGTTATGTGCCAGTTCAATCGAGAAGGAGTCGCTATGTTGCCGTCACACCGTACAGACGTAAGAGCGTTAGCTCCACCAAAATGTATTTGTTTTTTTTATTTAACTTTAGAATATTAGCTACCACTGCTAAACGTGGAGAGCATTGTGTAATGTATGAATAATATAAAGATGTGTTAAGAAGAAAATGTAATAAGTAAAACAAAAACTCAACTAGTGGTAAGCAAGATGACGTCTCCCCTCAAGAGGTGAATCCAATTACAACATCACTCCTGAAGATGTGATCTGCATAAACTTCATAAATACACGTATACGATGCATAAGACGCTGACGAGGACCTCCGTGAATCTACACCTACTTTCACCAAAGAAACTTCAATCTCCGCAGTGAACATCCGACCTAATTCTTGCCGAAGACTCGACCCAGATGATGACGCCGACTACAAGAATTCCCAAGACAGAAACCCCAGGACGAGGTTACTACGACCAATTGTAAAGGTGACTCGATAGCATGGCTATCGAGAGTTAATCATATTTGATACACAACTCACATTAAAAAGAGACTTTTCAAAGACGATTAATTTTATTTAAAATTAAAATGAGACAATCTAAGAGTTTACTGTAAGATTCAATTATCATACGTTGTAACGCCTTAAATGTAAATGTAATTTATTATCACTTCAAGTAATAATACCATTCTTCAAGTGGTAAAAGAAGTCTTGCAAGTGTCTAGATGAACTGAAAATAATTAGAAGTCTTTACTATAAATATACTTAAAGTAAACTCGGATCCGAGGTATAAGAATACATAATCAGTTTGATCCCAAAGTTTTATGAAAAGCATTTAAATATTTTAGTTTAATTAATGATGTCATGGGATCGTTTAGTAACTGTTGTTAATAAAGAGAAGTCGTCTTGTTACACATGAAAATGAGTGCATAAATCAGTAAAATACCTTCCCTTGTTTCCTTATAGTTATATTAAGTAATTTGTTCAATTAATTTGACTTTAATAATAGTTCGTTACAACGTAGGCAGCTCATGTAATTGGCAGATGTCAGTTAAGATGGGTTCCCTGGATTTGTAACGTGGCAATACGTTACAGTGTGTGCCTGTGTGTGTGTGAAAATTTATTTAATGAAGAATCAGAAAAACAAGTACAATGTTCTCATTTATAAGAACAAAGAGATTTCATGTGTAGGGGTTTTCAGTCTGAATGAATATGAAAAAACTTTTTCAACAGACAGTACATACAATTAATCATTTTCTGAACTGAATTTGGGAGTGCATCTCTCAAAATATGTAATTATATAAGATATTTTTATATATTTCTACTTTGATTATATTATGTGTTCAAAATTTCAGGGACTGGAACCCATTCAGTCCTCTGTAAATATGTCTCTGCATATATATATTGTCACCGGACAAAAGGCTTGCCGCATGACAAATGGCGCCAATCGTACACTCTAGTGTTTTTGGTGGCCCTAAAAAGGACCTGGGTGGCGAGAACGCTGATGTTGGTAGTGCCACGCTGAGATGTTCGGCGGCTGCACCCGCTGTTCGTGGCGTACTGCAGTCCTCCTCTTCTTTCGGCATCGGGTGTAGAGTCGGTTGCCGGCCCAGCGACGTCCTATCGCTGGCGTGGAACTGGAGGGCGAAGACGCAAGAATGGCGGTTCTATTCTTCGGCTGTTCCTTCCGGCTGACTCCGCGCCGATGTCGTCCGAGAGAGGTGAGGGTGAAGTGCGTCCGATGGCGTGGCGTTGAAGTGTGCTTAAAATTTTCTGCCGGCCCGGGTTTTATTAACTAACCGGGATCGCTGATTGTCTAGCTCCGAACACGTAGTTGGTTATGTCTCGGCGGCCGATGATGCCGGATTGGCTCGCCTCGTATTCTTCAGGTGTCATGCGCCGTGTCGCTGGTACCGGAGAGCAGACATAATGAATCGCTGTTGCCACAATATATATATATATATATATATATATATATGTATGATTCAAAAATTATGTGAAAAGTATATATTTAATTTAAATAAAAAATACATTTACTATCAACTCACAAGGTATTACAAATACTTAGGAAACTACATCTAGTAGACTAGTACTCTATATAAAGTACCGGTACTAAAATATTTGAATTGGAAGTTGTGTAACATATTGTTAACTGCATTATTGACTTTTATATCAGAGGTCCACAATAGCACCATGTTAAAATAGTTTCAGAGATTTGAAACAAACCTATTGATATGACATCAATCCTATGCTGAATCAATAATAAGGCATTTAATGTACAAATTAGTTTATAAGCTTAAATACAGTTGTGAATCTTCATTTCATATAATGGAAAGCAAACTCACAAAATCACTAAAGTGCTTTTGCCAAAGAGTAAAAGCCATTCATAAAAAGTTTAACAAACAAATGATTTTTGAAGTTCACTTAATGCTTGTTACTATTTTTAATTAGATAATTGTTTCATTTTAATTAAGTTTTTAATTTTGAATGATGATAATTTATTTTACAACACCAAACTGGTCTTAATCAAATGTTCATATTCAAGTTTTGAGTCAAATTAATGTGTGTTTAATTAATAAATGCAACTAAATACTCTAAACAAATTATTTTAAATTATCTGAACTAAATATCTAAAGATGTGCCTAGTTCACACACACACACACACACACACACACACACACACACACACACACACACACACACACACACACACACACACACACACACACACACACACACACACACACACACACACACACACACACACACACAATTTTGTGATATTATTCAATATGGTTTCTTTTGCAAGTAGTGTATTGCGTTTTTGTCTTTTCAATACCTGACCCACGTTTCACTGAAAAATATCAGCATCATCAGAGGTTTGTAAATAAATCAATAACAATCGAAATAATTCTATGTTAATATAGAAACTAACAAATAATCGAATTTGTTTCGATTTTAATGTAAAATAACTATTAATTGATTGAAGTTAATTAGTTAACAATTGTTTTAATGTTTATTTACTTAAACAGCTGTTTTGTTGGTTATATTGGAAATATTTAATGTTTATATTTTATTATTTTTACTTATTTTAATAAATTTATAGTTTTAAACAGATTATCTTGTATTGTTTTTATTTGAGTTTGTTCTTTAATTAATAAATTATTAAATAAATAATTACCTTATTTTATCCACTAAGTGATCTTCTTTTTCTAAATTACAACATGTTTCAGGGCTTATATCCCCATCTTCAGGTAAAAACAATATCTGCCCTATTGTTAGGGTTTCGTTAAAAAGTTCACAAAGACACAAACACATAACACACTTAAATAAATTAACATAGAACATAGAGTTTACATCGGAACGCGCTACAACCGAACCAGTGCACTGGCCGAAGTCCGACTTCCAACTGATCCGTACACGCTATTCACGGTTTATTTTCATTGCTGTGTCATATAGTTTATTTGACTTGAATGACAATTGTTCATTAAGTACCTGACTTTTATTCATTCTTAAGGCCTTGTATATTTCAAATTCTTCTAGGGCATCTAGTAGTTGACCCTTTTTACCTATATGTAAAGGTTCCAGATTCTCATTAAATCCAGTGTATGTATGATTCTCATTTATTAGGTGTTGTGCGTAATGCAATACATTAGTATTGGGGAACGTCTTAGGTAAATGTTCTTTGAATCTCTCGGAAAATTTTCTCCCCGTCTGGCCTATATAGATTTTATCGCATTCATTACACCGGATCCTATAAACACCCGAACAATCCTCTAGTAATGCTGTGGTATGAGGCTTAAGTATATTTGTTAATTTATTTGTGGTCCTGAACGAGACAATAATCCCTATCTTTTTTAGTTCATTATGTAGTATATTAGGTAGTATGTTCGTATATCTAGCGGCAACATATTGGGTTTTATCTTTAACTTTGTCCGATCGTTTTAATTTATTAGCGTGTTTATATATTATTTTATCAATGATTTTACTATTGTAACCATTCACTATTGCTGTATGTTTTATTATATTAATTTCATCGTTATAATCTTCTATGTCCATCGGTATATTTGTCAATCTATGTGCCAGTGCGTTAAAAGTTGCCATTTTATGTGTATAAGGATGATTGGAACTAGCATGTATGGCTATATCAGTAGTCGTTGGCTTTCTATATATTTTAAAGCTAAGGAGGTTATTACGTTTATATGTGGTTACGTCCAGGAAATTCAACATATTGTTATACTCTACTTCCATAGTGAATTTAATATTACTGTTTATGCCGTTCAAAAAAGTAAGCAATCCGTCTATCTGTCTAAGAGTACCACCAAAAATTAAAAATGTGTCGTCTACGTACCGTGTGTACGAGATGATTTTATTATATAACTTGTTTTTGTCAGAAAGTATGTACTTGTTCTCATAATGGTTCATGTAAATTTCTGCTAAAATTCCACTCACCGGTGAACCCATCTTCTTGGATAAAAACCTTGTTGTCGTGTGTAAAGTAATTCTGTTGTATAACAATTTTCAATAAAAATATAAGTGCATCAATTTGTATCTGTTTTAAGACTTTTGTCTTGATTAAAAGTCTCTCGAGAATATTTATCGTCTCTAACACGGGTATGTTCGTATACAAATTCACTATGTCCATAGAGATCAGTTTATGGTTAGGCAGTACTTCAATGTTTTTAACTTTGTTTATAAATTCTATTGTATTTTTACTTCCATATTTCCTTAAGGAATGGAAGTATGGTGATGGCAAAAAAAATCGTGTTCGAGATTATTGCAGATTCTGATTCTACTACACTCAAAACATGAAAAAAAGTCGTTTTCCGAAAAGTGTCTGTGTGTCTGTCTGTGTGTCTGTAGATTTTTTTCTATGGCAAACGATAACTGCCGCAAATTCAAACAGAATCAAATAATTTTTTGCATACAGCCCTGATTTGTAGAGGACTCGCGACCTATTGTTTTTGGTGAAGATCGGTTGAGGGAAAGGGGTAGTTTACCTGCAACGGTTTTTTTTTATCAAGGGAAATTTTTTTTTTTGGCAAACGATAACAGCCGCAAATTCAAACAGAATCAAATAATGTTTCGTATACAGCCCTGAATTGTAGAGTTCTCAAGACCTTTTGTTTTTGGTGAAGATCGGTTAAGGGAAAGGGGTAGTTTACTTGTAACGTTTTATGTTTTAACAAGGGTATTTCTTATGGCAAACGATAACAGCCGCAAATTCAAACAGAATCAAAAGATTATTTGCATACAGCCCTAAATTGTAGAGTTCTCAAGACCTATTGTTTTTGGTGAAGATCGGTTAAGGGAAAGGGGTAGTTTACCTACAACGTTTTTTAAACAAGGGTATTTTCTATGGCAAACGATAACAGCCGCAAATTCAAACAAATTCAAATAATTTTCTGCATACAGCCCTGATTTATAGAGTACTCAAGACCTATTCTTTTTGGTGAAGATCAGTTGAGGGGAAGGGGTAGTTTACCTGCAACGTTTTTTATCAAGCGTATTTTCTATGGCAAACGATAACTGCCGCAAATTCAAACAGAATCAAATAATTTTTTGCATTCAGCCCTGATTTGTAGAGTACTCGCGACCTATTATTTTTGGTGAAGATCGGTTGAGGGGAAGGGGTAGTTTACCTGCAACGGTTTTTTTTATCAAGGGAAATTTTTTTTTTTGGCAAACGATAACAGCCGCAAATTCAAACAGACTTAAATAATGTTTCGTATACAGCCCTGAATTATAGAGTTTTCAAGACCTATTGTTTTTGGTGAAGATCGGTTAAGGGAAAGGGGTAGTTTACCTGTAACGTTTTATGTTTTAACAAGGGTATTTCCTATGGCAAACGATAACAGCCGCAAATTCAAACAGAATCAAACGATTATTTGCATACAGCCCTAAATTGTAGAGTTCTCAAGACCTGTTGTTTTTGGTGAAGATCGGTTGAGGGAAAGGGGTAGTTTACCTGTAACGTTTTATGTTTTAACAAGGGTATTTCCTATGGCAAACGATAACAGCCGCAAATTCAAACAGAATCAAATAATATTTTGCATACAGCCCTGATTTGTAGAGTACTCAAGACCTGTTTTTTTTTGGTGAAGATCGGTTAAGGGGAAGGGGTAGTTTACCTGCACCGTTTTTTTATCAAGCGTATTTTCTATGGCAAACGATAACAGCCGCAAATTCAAACAGAATCAAATAATTTTTTGCATACATCCCTGAATTGTAGAGGTCTCAAGGACTTTCGATTTTGGTGAAGATCGGTTAAGGGGAAGGGGTAGTTTACCTGCAACCTTTTACGTTTTAACAAGAGTAAAGTACTTGCAAATTTATTTAAACTTTTTGAAACAATGGTAATTGTTAAAAATAAAATAATTTTGTTGCCAGGCAATAAAATTAAAATTTTTTAATTTTAATGTAATATAATATTTTTCATTTAATACGGCAATAAAAAGCCAGGTAAGACACAAACACACAATTCACGTTATTTCTGGCCTCACTCATGTATATTTTCTTACGTTTGCACGCTTTTTAAATGGAAAGTGCCGAAACCCACACCAACATAACGCGTGCAAGCCGAAAAAATGGACATCAATTTGCTTACTGGCGAAGCTAGTAGTTAATGAATGGGTAGGCAAAAATCTTATCTTAAATTTTTTTTAAGGAATCACTAAAAGGACGGTGGGTCAAATCGGACGCTGAGGTAGAGTTTGCTGTAACCGAATGGTTCCACAAACAGCCGTAAGAATTTTACTAGCAGGGAATCTACAGGTTAGCGCAACAGTGAAACTCATGTCTTAATGTTATTGGAGACTTCTTTTAAAATCGTTGAATAAAAAATGCTTTACAGCTCTATACGTGTGTCTATTGAACAATCCTTGTATTAGTCATACACAATAATACAACTGATTGAACTTCAAATTTTTAAACTTGGTTAGTTTCTATATATATATGTTTAATGTTACAAATAATTCAAATAACAATCTTGATCATCTGTTAGTTCAGCGGAATAACAGTGACACTTTTAATAACCGCATAAAATAAACACTTAGAAACAACACAGGCGCTTTAACTTAACTGTTTGGACCACAGAAGTGAGGCATGCCTCAACGCTCTATGTGTACAGCGCGGGACAATCCCCCCTCCCTACACTTCCCTATCACACCACTACATTGCTTACATACGATGTATACAAAAAACGCTGAGGCAAGTTCAGGTTGCCTCATTCGCTTTAAACGAACTATGCCGAATCTCACCTGTCACCATCTAGCGGTCGCTCAATAAAGCACGTTTCGGTTTAATAAATTTGACAGTCACAGTAACAATGTATAATCTTTACGTTATGTAGTTCATACGTATTTATAATTTTTATTCTACAGAATTTGTTAGGGTAGGCATTGCCTCAATTGCCTCCATGTAACTTCGCCACTGATATATATGTGTACAACGTTATCGGCAACAAAGAAGTAGTTTTTGTTAAAATTCCTTCCCGGGATATTTGGCCGTAGTCCAATGTTTTCTACAAAACCAGACATTTCGGCAATGCCATCGACTTCCATCATCAGTGAAAATCGAGTGCGATAACGTGAGGTGGTATACGTTAGTGACCACAGTACTGTGGTTAAGGCTGAAGCAGTAAGTAGAAAGAAGTAGTTTCTATGGTAATATTTCATTTCGAAAATGATTTTAAATATAAATCTTAGAATATGGAAGTCATGTATGGTTCTCCATACCGATATTTTACACTATGTATGTTGTCCATTACTAAGCTGTTTTTGATAATTATTTGTAGCTTTTTGGCTACATTATAGCTTGGGGCAGTTGTATAATTTATTAATGGACGTATTGGTATATTAGGTTTGTGTAACTTTGGTAGTCCTCTGAAAGCAGGTGCTTTCGGATTTACATTTTACTTCCATATTCCTTAAGGAATGGAAGTATGGTGATGGCAAAAAAAATCGTGTTCGCGATTATTGCAGATTCTGATTCTACTACACTCAAAACATGAAAAAAAGTCGTTTTCCGAAAAGTGTCTGTGTGTCTGTCTGTCTGTGTGTGTGTGTGTGTGTGTGTGTGTGTGTGTGTGTGTGTGTGTGTGTGTGTGTGTAGATTTTTTTTCTATGGCAAACGATAACAGCCGCAAATTCAAACAGAATCAAATAATTTTTTGCATACAGCCCTGATTTGTAGAGTACTCGCGACCTATTGTTTTTGGTGAAGATCGGTTGAGGGAAAGGGGTAGTTTACCTGCAACGGTTTTTTTTTATCAACGGAAATTTTTTTTTTTGGCAAACGATAACAGACGCAAATTCAAACAGATTCAAATAATGTTTCGCATACAGCCCTGAATTGTAGAGTTCTCAAGACCTATTGTTTTTGGTGAAGATCGGTTAAGGGAAAGGGGTAGTTTACCTGTAACGTTTTATGTTTTAACAAGGGTATTCCCTATGGCAAACGATAACAGCCGCAAATTCAATCAGAATCAAAAGATTATTTGCATACAGCCCTAAATTGTAGAGTTCTCAAGACCTATTGTTTTTGGTGAAGATCGGTTGAGGGAAAGGGGTAGTTTACCTGCAACGTTTTTTTAACAAGGGTATTTTCTATGGCAAACGATAACAGCCGCAAATTCAAACAGAATCAAATAATGTTTTGCATACAGCCCTGATTTGTAGAGTACTCAAGACCTATTGTTTTTGGTGAAGATCGGTTAAGGGAAAGGGGTAGTTTACCTGCAACGTTTTTTATCAAGCGTATTTTCTATGGCAAACGATAACAGCCGCAAATTCAAACAGAATCAAATAATTTTTTGCATACGTCCCTGAATTGTAGAGGACTCAAGGACTTTCGATTTTGGTGAAGATCGGTTAAGGGGAAGGGGTAGTTTACCTGCAACCTTTTACGTTTTAACAAGAGTAAAGTACTTGAAAATTTATTTAAACTTTTTGAAACAATGGTAATTGTTAAAAATAAAATAATTTTGTTGCCAGGCAATAAAATTATAATTTTTTCATTTTAATGTAAATCATGTATATATTAGAAAATATATCGTGCTTGGCAGGCAAGCATATTTCAGATTATAAATCTTAGAATATGGAAGTCATGTATGGTTCTCCATACCGATATTTTGATACGTCGTCTAGTTTGAGCATCGAATAAATTAACACATTTATTCACCGCTGAATTTATGGCTCTTGTATATTTAATGGTGGGGTCATTATTTAGGGTCTTAATATTATTTTCATTTATAAAATCATAGCATTTTTGTGTGTATTCAGTTTTATTGATGATAACTACTGTACTACCTTTATCAGCTTTTGTTATCATTGCGTCAAAATTTTCTAATTTGCGTTTGATGTTCTTCGCGATTTTAATTTCATTACTAGGCCTCATGTTAAGCGTCCTACCCGACTGTAATGTACGATTTAATTTATAGTTGATTGCCACCCGTGTATCGTTCTGAATTTCCTGGTTTTTTATTTGTTTAATGACGGCTTCTGCATTTACGACTTCTCTTATTAACATGCCTTTCCCATAATCAGATAAATTATGCTGTAAACCCTTAGATAAGAAACTACATTCTTCATTAGATAGTTCAATGTTCGTAAGGTTAGCTACACGCTTATAAAATTTGTGTTTACAAATTATGTTATCTGCTTTGTTTTGCTCGCGGTCCAATTTATCATATTTGTTGTTGTGTCTTGATACAATCGAAATAGCAATGTTTCTTATCTGTCTGTGAATAGCTTCCAAAACTTCGTTAATTATGATCGGGTGTATCGAGTCCAGGACCCTCAAATGCGCATTAAATAACAACTTGTTCAGATAATTTTTCTTTTTGTACAAAGCCTTAATTTCTTCCTTAAGCCAAAGCTTCTGTGCTTTAATTTTAGTGTTAGATGCTGCTATTGACGTGTTTCTTATTTTTATAGTAGCGAATTTAGGTGTTACGTTATGTCGTAAACATTTCTTGATAAACCTGATATTGAGGTTTGTTTTTAGTGTCTTGGTTTTTAGGTTTTTATATTTGTAGACCACGTTTGCTTGAGCGGCTTCGATATACATAGTTACTGTATGGTCGGACTTCGGCCAGTGCACTGGTTCGGTTGTAGCGCGTTCCGATGCAAACTCGATGTTCTATGTTAATTTATTTAAGTGTGTTATGTGTTTGTGTCTTTGTGAACTTTTTAACGAAACCCTAACAATAGGGTAGATATTGTTTTTACCTGAAGATGGGGATATAAGCCCTGAAACATGTTGTAATTTAGAAAAAGAAGATCACTTAGTGGATAAAATAAGGTAATTATTTATTTAATCATATACAGTGATCTGGAGACCATACAGTAACTATGTATAATAAATTATTGTTATTGTGTTTGTAAATATTAAGATTTTCCCAAATATTCATTTTTTGACCTTTTTGTGTAGAATTATATAAATTATATATTATACAAATTTTGTATAGAATTATTTAATTATATATAAAAATATAATGTCCAGATTGGAATAAATTTTACGTAAGCCAATCAGAAAAAAACTACTCGATAGATCCCTTAAACACCGCAATGCATTTTTAAAACCAAATATTTATAAATCTAATTTAGCCACACATTGTGTAAATAATAACCATCAATTTTCAGGCATTGAAAATATAAAATTAATTAAAAACATACAAATTAAAACATTTGATATTGTTTTAATCCATTATTGATTAGGTTTTATGATTTTTTTAAACTGGTTTGTTTAAAATTAATTTTATTGAACTTAAAATTTGTAGTGTCGATCAAAAGGATAAAATAGACAAGAATGTGCTGATTGTAAATAGTGACGCCTTCATTGTTTATATTTAATTTACACACCACATGCACACAGCTTGTTTGTATGTTACACTATAGAATAATGACGCCTTCATTGTTTATATTTAATTTACACACCACATGCACACAGCTTGTTTGTATGTTACACTATAGACAACAACAAACATGTAATCAATACAGAAGTGTAATGAGCTGTACTTTTTAACCCACAAGAAATCAAGCAATGCTACAGTAGAAAATTCCACATTATTTAATATTCCAGTTAAAAATGTGTGACAAAAAAGTTGATGCAATTATAAGACTAAACTTTAAACACATTTACACTAACAAATACTGGTCTGACAGAGTAATATAGCTTGATTGACACAACTTATTACGGACATTGTGCCTTTTTCTTGCTCCCATGGTTTACCAGTGTGAATTAAATTCTGAATAAATGTTGAAGGTGTGATATAAATAGTCAGGTTAAAAATGTAACCTAGAAGCCATTTTAGTATATGTTGTATTTTAATTAGAGATACATAAAAAAATAATTTTCCATGTAAAGGTTATTTGCTTACATTTTTATGCACATTCCATCACACTTGGAAACATAGTGACTGTATTTAATTATTTGTATTGTGTATGGTTGTAAATACAATAACAAAATAATTAAAAGTTCATACTTAACACTACCTGTAATATGTATTAAAAGTATTACATGTGTTTAGTCATAAGCAAAAGTTTGGAATAGATAACCACATGCTAAAAAAATCCGGCCTGTTCTTACAGAACTAACTACATAATAGAGATACTGAATGACCCATAAAGCTAGGTGGCCACCAGATGTGGAGTGAAGCGGAGCGGAATGTACTTGAGCTCAGTGGAGTTGTGCTGAGTCACTTAGGGGGTGACAATAGAAAGCGGAGTGTACTGTCAATTGCATTTATAACCTCGGCGATGTCAGACGTGATAAATTTCAAACAGATGGAATATTCGATCCTTAGTTCGGAATCTGATGATTCAGACACTGAATTCAGTTATCATGTTTGGATTGTGTTAGCTACTAAGCACAAGAAAGAGTGGGAAAGTCTTTACCTGAGATGACGAAACGACAAATTTCACACTCTTTTTGATGATTTTAGTGCTGATCAGTTTAAAAATTATTTCAGAATGTCACGTGACCAGTTTAATGAACTTGTCGACATTATTCGTAATGATATAACAGCGTCTGATACTAATTATCGGAAGGCGGTAGGGCTAAAAGAGAAGTTAGCGATTTGTTTAAGGTAATTTTTTAGTTATATATTAATTACAACACAACAATAGAAATTTACAGAAATCAATGAATAAGTTACAAAATTGTTGAACAAGAATCATTGTCCTGAAGCATCAGATATATTCTCCGAAAAACGTTGTTTTGTGAGTATTCACTGTCCCATTGCCTGTAGTCTAGGTTTTAATTAAGGTTGTAAGTGTGACAATTTACTTCATCTTTCTTCCTTCTTCCTTGATGCATCTTGCACAAATTGGGGCACTGAGTTGTCAGGTTTTCGTTCTAGAAGTCATAGATAATGTCGCACTTTCCTCCTCGGCTGCAAGTGCGTCAGGTGTATCTGGTGGAGCAGCGTGCGGCTACACATAATCATTCTGTGTTTCTTCTGACAGTGGTTGACTTGCTTCACGTATGTTAGTTAACCATGCCCTGTCCTTCATAAACAGTTCCAAAAAAGCCATCTGCGTTTCATACTTCTACATAGTCGAAGTAGAAGCTCAGATCAACTTAATTTTCTTTATTTGCACGATCGATAACCATCCTTCAGCTTTTTCCAATCTCCTTGGTGCAGTCTCCTGCAACAGTGTAAACAAAGAATGGGAGTGATGTGCATTTTTTACAATGTAAGTTAAATAATGAATAATAATATTTTGCTCTTGGGCGCTTTGTGTGTGTGTGTGTGTGTGTGTGCACGCC
This sequence comes from Magicicada septendecula, assembly GCA_034769895.1. Classification (NCBI taxonomy): domain Eukaryota; kingdom Metazoa; phylum Arthropoda; class Insecta; order Hemiptera; family Cicadidae; genus Magicicada; species Magicicada septendecula. The sequence goes on along the minus strand of CM068368.1, from coordinate 171,744,287 downwards.
TGTCTATCTGTTAGTTGATTTTGTATGTGTTGTTAGTTTCCAGATATTTTACGTCAGGAAACTCCTTCAAGAATATGGGATATAGCTATAGAATTAGTCCACGGTTGGTATCTAAGATTGTTGTGCAAGTTTGTAATGCTATTTGTCTCTGTTTGAAGAATGAAGTGATGCCTGAGCCTATGGTACCAGACTATGAAAAAGTAGCTAAGGATTTTACTTCAAAATGGAGTTTTAAACAATTGCATTGGGGCAAAAATTTCCATTACTTTCTCACCTCTTTTGTACGTATTGTAGATTATCCACGGAATTCGGTTATCCGCAGCTATAGTGCCATCCGTTTTGGTGGACATTCGGGAGTTTACTGTGTAATATTTACACCATTCTAATAACCTTACTTTAAACAATATATGCAGCATACCGACATATATTCCAATGTATACTGTATATTACAATTTTTATGTATGTTTGAATATATGAATTTTTGTATATCCGAACTACACTTGGTCCCAGTTAGTTCGGATAAATGACCCTCTACTGTAAATATGTAAGACGTTATTAGTAAAAGCTTGTTAAATTTGTATCAGAAACTGTGAAATGAGCCAATAAATCGATTATTTGTTGAACAAACTGCATACAAATTACTGTCCTCTCCTTTTAATTTTAGAAATGTATTCATCTCAGTTTACCATATTTATTTATGTAACTGATATTTTTATTTGTGTTTTGAAAGATGGAGGTTTAAATAACTTGATTGTGGTAGTTTGTAAAAAAATTAAAAAAAAAACAGAAAACAAAAATATAGGCACTTACCTGAAGATAAGCCACAGTGGTTTGCGATAGTCTTCCATATTTCAGTTTTGTGGCTGTCATCCATATACTTCTTACCACTTGGATAGTACAGCACTTTTTGTTCCCTCATGCATTCAATCAACATTTCCTCAACTTCCATTGCCTCAACTAGCTGCTGACTATGGTTGTCAGTGGGAAGGTGATGTGGCGGGGGAAGCGGAGTCAGCTTCCAAATGGACCTCGGCTGAGGCAAAGCTGAGCGGAGTTGACCCGTGCTATATCGCTTCACTCCACTCCACTCAACTCTGCTTTTGGTGGCTGCGCTTTCATTGAACAACATTGTTTACATTTTACAAGCTCAGTCCACTATGGTCAACTCTGTTTCTGGTGGCCGCCCGGACTAACACACACAGTGCTAACAGATAATTTTGTCACATCCTTAACATTTAGTCTTCTCCTTCTGCTTTCCTCTTAGACAATATATGTATTCATTATTATTATGGATCAACAACAATCTAACAAAAAATAAATACATTAGTCTTTTTTTAACTGTCTGCTAGATAAGAATTTGGCAGAGTATATATCATACAATCAGATAATTTTTACATTTGTAATAGTGGAGCAACCAAAGGAAACACGAGTTTGTCTTTGATGTAGCTAAGGTAAATGAACCTATATGTCATAGAACTGAATCTATATCAATTTTGGAGGTTGTGTAAAAGTTTTTAATATACATTTTTTAAGATGTTAATACAAAAATATTAAAGTATGAAATATATACAGTAAGAAGATAAACATGTTATGCAATAAGAAAAATTAGTCATCATCTGTGTTATCATGGTTTCATCTTGTATTGTTTCTGTGTCAAGCACGGTTAAGTAATAGTAAGGTAAAACTTAAATAGTAAATTGCATTAAAAGCCAGGGCCATTACACTGATACTCCTGATTCAGTTTTAGTATCTGTTGAGTGTGGCTGGAAAATTCCTAATTTATAATGTGAAATAAGTCATTATAGACAATATATTTTATGCTGAATACGGCTGTTATTGACAGAAGTGTGAAAATAAGTTCATATGTTCGCAAGCAAGTATATTTTACAAAAAAAAACTGCTAAAATTTAAATAAAGCGAATTAAAGAGACAAACAGTAGTGTCATATCATTTTCTAAATTCACATGACTGAAAGACCAACTTTTACAATTTCACTCAAAAAGAAAATTGTACATTACATAGCTAGTGACACTTGGAAAACAAAACTCAATCATTTGTCATCTGATTTGTCGTAATAAGTTGAACCATTCTCTCTCTGTGAATACACAAAGAAACAAGCTTACTTGTAAAAAACCCTCCTTTGCATGAGTAAGTGCAGCCTGGTAATTAATTTCTTCAAAGGTTGTTAATGAATGCTATTAGCCTTTTTAGCCTTAATGATATTATTGTTTGCATAATTCATTCTTGTTTTGTAGCCAGTGGGGCAGTGTTTACGTTTGGCAAGAGCAGATTTGCTGATAATGTACCAAGTCATTTCTTCATTCGTAATGATCCAGTAATTGATATTGATTGTGGTGATGAGCACACAGCAATTGTTTGTCGTAAGTAAATAACACCTTATAAATAAAACAGCTTACTTTATTCACAACTGTGAATAGTAAATTATAGTCACTGCAATTCATGTAACAATTGTAGTTAGTAATGTGTAAGTTATTCAAACATCAACTTGTTTCCTTTTATCTGTATACTCATGAGCATAAACACACGTGTTTATGTTTGTGTATGTACAGTTTCAATTAATCACAGCAATGCATTTGGCAATATTTGTATTATTCATGATTTGTATTTATTTTTTACTTGTGTGGGGTTTTAGGTCCGACTCAGAAAACTATTTGTATTACAACTCAGATCATAGCAAGTAGACCTACACTTGATATTTCCACTGCATTGACTATTCATGTTTAATTTGCAAGGAATACCACATTTGTCCTTCAATTCAAATAAGTGCTGTATTAATTTTTATGTGATATAAAATATTGTGGCATAATTAACGTGTTATGCATTATAGATACTTCAAGAACAAGAACCCTTAAATGTATGTTTTACATAGTGTCCAGTTATATCGTACAATTGAACAACTCTCGTATCTTATAATCCTATAATTGTTGGTATAGGAAATATAAACAGACACAGCAACTCCATATTTAACAGACTCATATCTGGTGACCCCCTAATTTAATAAATTATTAAAATTTAATAAAAGTTGAGGAAAATGTTAAGAATTAATAAAAAAAAGTTTAACAGCTGTGTGATTACAATTTGCATTATTAAAGCTAGTTCGATAAACTATGATAGTGTGTACAATTGTTAGAAAAGGGAGATGTAAATTTACAAACATAGCACAGGAAATCTATAAGCTGAATTGTTAGTTAATAAAAAATAGTGATGTGTACTGCATGACAAAGAAAAACTGAAATACTTTAAAGTGTAATTGGGATCTTCTCAATTTAGTGGCAGCATAACAGTGAGCAATTACTTGATGTAGCAATCAACAGCAATAATGTCACTAAACAGAAAAGATCCAATTTCTGCACAGCCATCTATTTCATTTACTGCTGGCGTAAGGGGTACACAGCTCTGAAATTCTGTGTGGACAAGCTGGAGATGAATCACAGTGCATTTTTGTTGATTGGAATTCCTGCATGCAAGTATGTGATCGTTATTTACAATGTAATACAATGATTATTGGTGGACCTAACTTCCATGCAGAAGTGGATGAGACTTGTTTTATAAGGATAAAGTATAACAGGGGAAAACCTACAAAGGGTATTTTGTAGAATTTGTTGTAAACCAGAAACAAGAGACTGTTTTCTTGTGGTTATTCCAGACAGAACAGCAGGGATTTTAGTACACACAATAAATAAGTTTGTTGCCCTGGGCACAACCATCCTGTCTGACAAGTAGAGGGGATCTACAAAATTATCAACATGTCGCAGTCAACCATTTAGTATATACAGTATTGTTATCCCAGTAACCCAAGTTTACACCAAAATGTAGAAAGAATGTGGGCTAAGGCCAAAATGAGAAATGAGAAACTAAAGAAGGCAGTGGGGTACTTCCCAACTGATGTTGGATTCTTACCTTGCTGAATGTATGTGGCTGCAAAAATATTGAAATGGTAATACATTTGAAAAAAGTTCTTGATAATGTTGCTAAATTTATGCCTCCCAATTAATTTTAATATGTTATTTGCAGTTGTAATATGTTATGAAATTTGTAACTATAATTAATTTGTAGTTGTTATTGATGTAGGAAAATAATTTAAAAGCAAATTGTAAATAAAATGAAAAGAAAAAATAGCAAAAGAAATAAAAAATAAAAGGTTGAGGCAAAAATTAAGTAATGGTTAAAAAATGTTAACAGAATTGAACGAAGTGTACTGTGCTGGTTATTGCTACATTAAGTAATTGCTCACTGTCATGCTGCCACTAAATGGAATAGTTCCTGTAATTATTTTCTTAATTTAACATAAATTAAATAACTACAACTGTTTCACTACATCTTAAAAAAAAAATGCTAACAATGTACATGTTTTAGTGAATATTTGGGGAGGGGGGATATTGGTTGAAAAGAAAGTGTCTCTTAAAATTCAAGGAACCATTCAAATTAATTATTTAAGTAGTTATTGATTGCAGGTGACAAAGTTCCAAAAACCAAATCAATGGTATTCTTTTCATTAAGAAGAGCAAATTATAAAAAGATTATAAAACATGGAATACAATTACCCTTTAAAATATTATAATGCCTTTTAATTATTGTTATGCATTGTTATCTATGTCTGGAAAAGCAGACAGCACTAACATATTCAAGAATATAATTAAAATACTTCAGTTTAAATTTACCTAAAAAATAAATGGTCATTCACTTGATAATATTTCTGTTTCTGTAAGTCAACATTGATGACAAAATGTTTTTACAAAATTTATCATTTTCTGCCATTTTCAGATTCCAATCTCCATCTTTCTTGTTCATTCCATATGTCATCAGGGGCCCCTCTCCTACATATGCTTGTCTACTCTCATATGCTCCCGCTTCATCTTTTCTTTGATGTGTGTGGCCTCCTTTTGCCTTTAAGTTGTTGTGCCAACTCAGCAGACTATGTTTGGCCATTTGTTGGGTGTGTCCCCATACCAAATGAACTGCTTATTTATGATGCAATCTAAAATCAGTTTCTCTTATCCGCTTGTTTATTATTAGTACCTATTCTCTTCTGATTTTGAGTTTATGTCTCCAAAAACTATTTGGATTCTCTTAATATTTTTGAATCTGAAATCTTTTAAATATGATGTATTATACTTTTTACTATTGAATTATAAATTTACTATTTATGTTCCTTTGCAATTTTATTATCCTATGAAGTATGGTGTTGTTTGCCAATAGGATCTTTATAGTCTTGCAGTTACATTTGTTTTCTTCAGTCCTGCATATTAAATTGTGTTTTTTGTCCTCCTACATATGCATTCCATTTTCTCTACATTTACCTCTAAACACTGTTGTCTCTAAATACTATTGCTTGTAGTCTTCCACAAGTGTTGTATTATATATTTTTTTAAGACATCAAAAGCTTGTCTATTCATTACTGAACATGCACAAAACATGATGTATGCAACATGGCATCAGATAAGGATAGCCCTATAGTTCTACATTTTGTTCCAGTTTTTCAAAACCTTTTATTTTGAGAGATATTTTAAAGAGACTTGTAAAAGTTCAAAATGAATGAAATCAAAATCTGGTATTTCACACCAGCAACCTGTAAAACACAATTTTTATAATAAAATATGAAAAACAAATAATAAAACATATTTTCTGGATTTTGTTGTCTATGACGTGTCTGTTGATTAACTAATTATAAATATATCACTACTGACTCAGAACACTAATTTTTTATTGGTAAAACTTTTACCTTGTAGCCTGAACTAGTTTTCCCTTATTACAAGCTTTGTCAGAGGCTGCCGGTAGGAGCGCTGTCTGTCTTGTTCTTGGTGACAGCGCCATCGTTCGAAAAATCGATGTTGTGTGTGGTGTGATGTGTTCGAATAGTGTGTGTGATTTGAATTGTGTCTGTTCGTTTAGGATATTGTTTTATGTGTTTTTGTGTGTTTGTATATTTCTAGTTGTTCAAGAGTGTCTAGTTTTTGGCCTTTTGTGTGTACGTGTAGAATTTCCATGTTGGTGTTTATGTTTGTGTATGTGTGGTTTGCTTCAATGAGGTGGTTTGCAAAGCTGGATTCGGTGGTGGATGTAGTGCCTTTGTGTGTTCAATGTATCTCTGATGTAGCTTCAAACAGACATTTTTACATTTTTACCAATAAAAGATTAGTGTTCCGAGTCAGTAGTGATATATTTATAATTTGTAAAACATATTTTTATAAATATTCAAAGTTCCTGATTTTTCTACAGATCTAAATATAATATTGAAATTTTATATTTAGAAATATAGTTTCAAATTTCATACTACTGATTAACTGTTAACACCTGTTAATTTTTCACAAATTTTGTCACTTTTTACATGATCTTCCAGCAATCCATCTACTTGCATGTGCCCACTGTGGGATAGGCCTATATTCTGTAATTTGTTTTTTTAAATTAGCAATTAGCAGTGATTAGTATGTTTTTACTTTGTGTTGCCTGTTTTGTCTAATTTGTTCATGTTCTTAATATGGAATGGTGACTGCATGCCCTTTAAGTCATATGTGCTTCAGAAAAAGTGTTTCCAAGATTAGAATCTGACTTTTATCTTGAATTTTACCCTATTCTCTTACCACTACAAATTATTGAAGCAGCAGCAATTTTATAAAAACAGAAACTCAGCTGTGTTTCTTTTAAGGTTTTCTTCTACAATGTCCTTATGACTCTGTATATAAAATGTGGGATTTTCAACGTTTTCAACTGCAGTATTGTCTTTGATTTTGATATATTCTTCAGACTGCTTTTATTATTACTGTTTTAATCACGTTCTGTACTCTAGCAATTTAGTGACTGTCTATTTTTGGTTAACTCAGCAATTAAGAGAACTGGTAGGTGAAATTGTCAGTATACGAGAAATATTCTCAAGAATTAAATAAAAAATGTAAATAACAAATGCACCTATAAACATGCATGAAGTCAATACTATTCATACAGTTTTTACCTTTTAGATTGGAGTGATAATATGGGCTGATTTGATTGGTTGTAGAATATAAATGAACCTGATTGTACAGGCAATAAATGAAGTTCAGGAATACTGCAGTGAGTGTAGGAAAGCACTTTGTTAATTATAGGAAAGCTTTTGTCTCTATCCATTCAAAAGACACAGTAAACGCTTTAACAAACCAGAAATACAAAAATTATATTCAGTCAGCCTGTAGTATATTAAAGCATGTGTAGATATACACATATGTTTCTCTGATATATTTGTGTACATCATATAAAATTCAAGAATTGTCTATACATGTTACATGTTACATTATTAACTCAAATTTGCGTGAGTCCTTCTCTTTCTTCATCATCATCTTCTTCTTCGTCTTTTACTTCTCCTTTATATTTTTCAATTGCACAAAAAGTTTAAACTTATGGTCCTTAGCAACAATGGAGGAACAAACTACTACTTTCACTGTCAACGGAGCACTGTACAATACACATGGCGCTGTCTAACTGATCAAACTATTTTTTTTTTTTTTATTTTTGCTGATTATTAAAATGTTTGTGCCTGGAACAGTTTTTAAAATAATTCTTTTTTAAATATCATAACAAAGATGAATATGTGTATAATTTATTCATAATAATATTCCTATTGATACCACTGTCTTAAGAGAGTCATGTAATAATGTATTGGTTAATGATTAAATGAAAATTTAATACAGCTCTCTTATCTACATTCCAATTCAATATAAAACGGATTAACAGAAGTTTACTGTGCATGCGTGCGTGCATGTGTGTGTGTGTGTGTGTGTGTATGTGTGTGTGTGTATGTGTGTGTGTATGTTTGTGTGTAATATTATAATATTGTGATGTTATTCAATTTGTTTCTTCTGCAAGTAGTATAATTTGTATATTCTTTATATACATATATATACACACACACAAATGTATCTGTGTATTTAAGGAAACTACACACACACATGCAACAAGTGCATGCATACATCACTATCTGTTGGGGAGGGGGCACAAAAGAATAATCATGGCTATATTCAGAAATCGTGGGGCCCGGTACAGACAAACCCACGGGGCCCTCCTTGTTTCCACTCCGACACCCCACCCAAACACCCTCACAGCACACCACCGTCACAATCATGTTTAAATATTTCACACATAGAGGGTGACTAAGGAACATAGAAAACTAAAATTGAAACTCTAGATCAGTGGTTCTCAACCTTTTTGGGCCTGTGCCCCCTTTGCGTCCTCGAATTAGTCCACGCCCCCTAGACCTAATGAATTGAAGTAAAAAAGTTCTACTGTGCTATTAGGGTTAATAAATCTAACTCAAAGAATGTTTTGTAATGCTTTTATTATTACAGATATAAAAAAAATACTAATACTTGTTTTGTTGAGAGAACATTTTAATTAATTAAAAGTACTTAATATGACTACATTACAAAGGATTCTGCTCTCACTGCAGTTAAAATTTCAGGATACATTATTTGGTTTTATTTCTTAAGAACACAATTAATGAGAGGGCTGGCACTGTTTTTCTTTCACAGGTTTTTGAATGTTTGGTTCCAACTGTGATAATGCACACCTCAGATCACTTTCAACATCTAGCCTGCTCGGTATTTTGATTTGATGTAAGCCAGTGTAGAAAACCCAGACTCACATAGATACGTTGATGAAAACTGCACTAACAACCTTGCAGCTTCCGTAGCAACTTGTGGGTACACAGGAAAATAGCTTAACCAAAAATCTTCAACAGTCATGTTTGGGAACTCCGCTTTTGCTTGAGAATCACATTTTAGGTTAATTGCCTGCTCCTGAAGGGAATCAGGAAGCATGTCCACTTCGATTTTGAACGGATCTTATGTCAACTGAAATTGCCAGCTATAGAAAGATCTGGAAAGTAGCGTCCAATTTCGGTTTTCAAGGATGCCAAATGTTCTAAAATCAAGTTCTTCAATTCACTTTTCAAATTTAGTGGAAGATTTTGTGTATCATCAAGAAGGTCGTTAAGACGTGGGAAGGACTGAAAAGTTGGGTTCTGAACTCTTAAGGCGACGTTGCCACAAAGATGTTTTTTCCAGGAAACCTTTCATTGCATCATAAGTCTTCAAAATGTTTTTCTGTCCTTGCAGTTTCAAATTCAAAAGGTTGATCGATTCAAAGAAGTCTGATAGTCTGATAAATACGCCAAGTGGTAGATACATTTCTCATCTGTAAATTGCATGTACAGATCTTCTTCATTTGAACTCATCAAAAAGATTTCAACTTTTGATTTCAGATTAAACAGCCTAGCAAGCACATTACCTTTTGAGAGCCAATGAACTTCAGTGTGGTAAAGAAGAGTTTGTTGGTCACTATTCAATTCATAACATAAAGCCTCAAAAACTCTAGTATTCAGAGCACTAGATTTGACAAAGTTTGATTACCAATTTCAAAACAGTATTAAGTGTTTCAGGCAGAGTCTTACAAGCCAAAGCTTGTCTGTGTATGACACAATGAGAACCAATGATGTTAGGGTTCTGTTTTTTTGCAAGCACAACAAATCCAGAATGGCATCCTGTCATGGCTTGTTCCCCATCAGTGCATATTCCAACAACATTCTCCCAAGGAAGATTATTAGCTGTCAAAAAGTTACACAGAGCAGAAAAAACATCCTCAGATTTTGTGGTTGTCTGAAGAGTTTGGGAAAATAATATTTCCTCTACGAAGCGTTTTCCGTCAATATATCTACAGTAAATCAACAACTGAGAGTGCTTTGAAATGTCAGTTGTCTCATCACATTGCAGAGAAAAGAACGGAGATTTCTTTAACTTTTCTATTACTTGTTTTTTTAAATCTTATGCCATTTCATCAATTCTACGTTTTACTGTGTCATTTGAGACCGGTATTTTTGCAATTTTATTGCAACTTTCTTTTCCAAGTAAAGTACTGCATGCAGTTAGTAAACATGGTTTTATAAGTGACTCACCAATGGTATGTGGTTTCTTGTCTTTTGCTATAAGCAAAGTGAGCTTGTAAGAAACTTCAACGGCCTTTTCGTTCTCCACTTGAAAACTTCCAGTTGAATCGAGTTTCATTCGTTTAAGCGAGTTTCTCTTTCCATCAAAAAACTCCCTTGGTTTGTCTTTCAAGCTGGGATGAATGGTAGTCAAATGGCATTCTAAACGCCCTGGTCGCATTGCGTCATTACTCAGAACATTGTGACAAATAACACACTGAAGTAAATGACAATCATTCTTCTCAATGTATGTAAAGCCGAACCTTATATAGTCATTACTGTACAGTCTTTTCTTTGATAATGATTTAGCCATGTTTAGCACTACTACGCACGACAATCACTCGCACAAACAACTGGAACACAATAAAAATCATCAATCGTCTGTTTTGTGCAGTGTAGTCACCAACCGGTAGTAAAATTACCCTAGCCACGGTAGTGTTTTTCCTAGAAACACTGTTGTCTGCTTCCAACAGAGATGCAGAGGGATCTAGTGGTATCGGGGCGAACTATTTGGGTATAGGCCAGTGTAAATAAGACGTGTGCCTGAATGCAGTTAGATCTAGCGGTGACGGAGAGAACTATTTGCAGTAGTTCCTTTTCTAAGGCCGTGCATGAGTGGTTTGTGTTTATTACAACTGTGCCAGTTTTTGAGAAACCGGCCGTCTGTATAAAAACATAGTTTATTAATACTTGTGCTTTTATTCACGTGGTGAGCGTGCCGTGTTTCGGGGTTCTGCATGCCAGCGCGATCTGTTGACTTGACCGAGTAATTGTGTTGCCTGACTCAAAGCTGTGTGGGCAGGCTCGTTCAGTCGGTTCATGTCAGCTACTGCGGGAACAGCCTATTCTCCTTTGGCAGACTGAGTGGTTTAATTTTGTTGAATTTCTATTCTATTATGACGAGTTAAACAATCTCAGACCTCCGGGTTCTCGATGCAGTCGTAGACCTGACTCCAGCATGGTGTAATTCCAGCTTCACCATGACCTGAACACAATTAGACTCTCGCTCTTTGGCTGCTGAAGGAGAAACCACTGTAAAGCCTGCCACTGCAACTACCTGGGAACCTTCTGGACCAAATAAGGTGATATTTAACCAATTCTTACACAATTGGGCCTCTAAAGAGAAGAACTTGTGTCATGCATTTAACAGCCACTTAAATTGACTTGCTACACCATTAAACTGTTTTAATTGGGTGCGTGCCCGGCTGGACAATTTTTCATGTAACTTGGTTTGATAATACACTTTGTCTCGAGAACAATTGTACGCCCGTTTCGCTGGCATGTGTCCAGTGCTCATTAATTTTATGCTACCCATTTTCTTATGTCATAGAAGGGTTGGGAGTTTTTTTTAAATCTGCTTTAGACCGGTTCACACATTATAACCTAGGGTAGTCACCTGTTGGTGCAGATCTATGCAAGCTCCCGGACATGTTACCCTATGTCGGGTCAGGCTCTGGAACATGTCAGCGGCCGGGTTAATCCAGATTTTCTTTATATTTATAATTTACAATTTTTATTTTATTACACAGGCTGTACTGACACTTTAAATTTGTAATTGTATTTTCTTGCTATTATGGGCCAATCCAGATATTTCTTTAAATTTATAAATGTACTTTTGTAAAACTATACAGGCTGTACTGGCACTTTAAATTTTGTAATTGTATTTTCTCGCTATTATGGGCCAATCCAAAATTTCTTGAAATTTATAAATGTACTTTTTTATAAAACTGTACAGGCTTTACTGACACTTTAAATTTGTAATTGTATTTTCTCACTATTATGGGCCAATCCAGATATTTCTTTATATTTTATGACAGCAGCGGTATGTGAACATTTGCTCTCCGGTACCAGCGGTGGACACAGTGAGCCAATCCGGCATCAGCAGCCGCCGAGACGTGACCAACTACGTGTTCGGAGCTAGCCACTCAGCGATCCCGGTTAGTTAATAAAACCCGGGCCGGCAGAAAATTTTGCATACTCTTCATCGCCACGCCATCGGACGCACTTCATCTCCTCTCCTCTCTCGGACGACATCGAGGCGGAGTCAGCCGGAAGGAACAGCCGAAGAATAGAACCGCCGCCATTCTTGCGCCTTCGCATTCCCGTTCCGCGCCAGCGATGGATTTCGCTGGGCCGGCAACCGACTCTACAACCGGTGCCGAAAGAAGAGGAGGACTGTACTACGCCACGGACAGCGGGCGCAGCCGCCTAACATCTTAGCGCGGCACAACCACCATCAGCCTTCTCGCCACAAGGTCCTTTTCAGGGCCACCAAAAACACTAGAGTGTACCATTGGCGCCATTTGTCATGCGGCAAGCCTTTTCTCCGGTGGCAAGTGGCGCCCAACGTGGGGCAGCGATCATCTTGCGGATGCAAGATCCAGCCACACCAGCGAGCTACCAGCCGGCACACCAATCAACATGGCGCCCAACAGACACCTCCACAACATCTGGAGAAGAGCAGTAGGCTGGCTACTGGAGAGCATTCAAGACCCGGTGGAGTTGTGACAGCAGCGGTATGCGAACATTTGCTCTCCGGTACCAGCGGTGGACACAGCGAGCCAATCTGGCATCAGCAGCTGCCGAGACGTGACCAACTACGTGTTCGGAGCTAGCCAATCAGCGATCCCGGTTAGTTAATAAAACCCGGGCCGGGAGAAAATTTTGCACACTCTTCATTGCCACGCCATCGGACGCACTTCATCTCCTCTCCTCTCTCGGGCGATATCGAGGCGGAGTCAGCTGGAAGGAACAGCCGAAGAATAGAACCGCCGCCGTTCTTGCGCCTTCACATTCCCGTTCCGCACCAGCGATGGATTTCGCTGGGCCGGCAGCCGACTCTACAACTGGTGCCAAAAGAAGAGGAGGACTGTAGTACGCCACGAACAGCGGGCGCAGCCGCCTAACATCTTAGCGCGGCACAACCACCATCAGCCTTCTCGCCACAAGGTCCTTTTCAGGGCCACCAAAAACACTAGAGTGTACCATTGGCGCCATTTGTCATGCGGCAAGCCTTTTGTCCGGTGACAATTTATAAATGTATTTTTTTTATAAAACTATACAGGCTGTACCGACACTTTAAATTTTGTAATTGTATTTTCTCGCTATTATGGGCCAATCCAAATTTTCTTGAAATTTATAAATTTACAATTTTTATAAAACTATACAGGTTGTACTGGCACCTTAAATTTTGTAATTGTATTTTCTCGCTACTATGGGCCAATCCAATTTTCTTGAAATTTATAAATGTGCTTTTCATAAAACCATACCGGCTGTTTACTGGCTATCTTTAATGTTGTAATTTATACTTTCTTGTTATTATGGCCAAGCCAGATTATTTTAAATTCACAAATCGCACTTCTATGAAACTATCCAGGAGGTTCGCAAGCATTTAAAAGTTATACATTGTGCTTTGACAAAATATACAGGCGGTCCCCAAGGTGCTTAAATTCATAGTTGTATGGGTTATTTATATTTGTTATCTTTGTGAATTATGTGTTATCTTTGTGTTAAGTGTTATGTGAAGGAATGATATCTATATGTTATGATATTTAAAATATTTGGGAATTTGCGATATTGAAAATTTTTCTGAATTATGATATATGAATTAAGCAATGGTAAATTTTGAATTATAATTGATATATATATATAATATGAATTATGGAAATTGAGAAATAATAAAGGGTTGTTATCTTGTTTGTTAATACCGAGTTTAATTGCAGTTCCCATCTCACTGGACCCAGCACACTTTATGCTTCTTCTAGGCCTTCTGCCTAGTCCTAAATATCTAGTAGCCCCTTTAAAAAAAAGGTAGGTTACAACCTTTTTAAATATACATTTCGTAAAAGTTCAATAGTATTAAGTGAAATTTATAATTAACGATGTATTAAAATAGTCTTCTTAGTTTGTCTGTAGCTAAGTCTTTTATGACACTGTCAAAATCTATTTTCCTTGAAATTTCTTGTTCAATGGAAAGTAAAGCACAACTGTTCAGGCGGTCTTGAGTCATGGTTGCACGAAGGTAGTTCTTTATTAACGAAAGCTTACTAAATGCTCATTCTCCTTCAGCAACTGTAAGTTGAATTGTGCAAACAATTCACGAAAAAAAATGGAGCCCCTGTCGGGGCCCCCTTGAGCTCGGGGCCCGGTAGAGCTGTCCTCTTTGACCCCCCTGTTACCGCCCCTGCCTGTATTAACTTATTACTATTTTAATTATTACCTGAACTCAACTTACAATAAAGACTACTATTTTGTACATTTTAAAGTTTGTAGCTAATCCATGATAGCTATAGACACTACTTCCTCTCACCAAAATATAATAAAATTAGGATAATATTTATACTTTAAACATGAAGAAAATCCTGTATTCGGAGAGTAAAGTGGTAACAATGAGTAAATATTTAATTTGCTTCAAGAATCAATAACATACAATGTGTTTACCACTTACTCTCACTTAGTTGCATGTATACGTGTTATTAAATAATCAATAATCTGTTGTTCACTATGTGTGGAAGCCAGATGCATGTGGGTTATGAAAACTGTTCACACGTTATGAAAACTTTATTAAATTTTATTGATTATTATATAACAAGTGGAGCATCTGAAGTAACTTTTTGATAAGTGACCTGTTAGGTAGCATTTTTAAGCATTTGTTCAGACTGGTCTATAGCCTTCACTTCTGAATCTTATGAGAATTATTGCCAAATTTGTATCTTTTATACAGCAATATGTGTGCAATGAAGGCAACATAAAATTTAAATTATTGTGTTTTTAAAGCTTGCTCAACTGTGAGTTGTGACATGTAACAAATACATTTGGCTCAGAGTTATAGAGTTTGAGCCAATTACCTTTACACGTAATTACATGTTCATGTAGTGTACTCTGGAGAGTACATGCCAGAAGGTTCATATACAGGTCACCATGCAACAATATGTAACTAGTGAACCTTTCTTCTTGCAAAGCACTGGTATCTTAGTTTCTTGAGGTCTCACAGTCTTCAATTCAACAACCTTCATGAGACTATCAATACCTTCATCACCCTTTAACTTTCACCTTAAAATAAATGTTCTTTTTATACATTTTAATTATAACAAAACAGATATAACTATAAGAATATTAGTGATGACAATATAATTCTTCTTCTGTGCCAGAATTCTGTCAAACAGCGAACACTATCTGTACTATTGTTAACTTTACAGATCTTGCTTCAGCTGATTCTAAGTCAGTTGTTTGCCAGGTCAATACAAGTTATCATTTTATATTTGATAAATCCTCTTGATCTATTTCTTGTGGGATAATCATCTCTATCTGTGATTAAACAGAATACAAGAAAAAGAGGCCTAATAAACAGAGAGATTTTGAAAATATGAATATGGCAAATGCATCAGGTAAAGAAGAAAAGTCTCCAATCTAACAAACTTCATAATGATTTGCCACCTTCTTTATTTCGCCAAGTTAAACACAACACTGTGTGTCCAAATATCTTCTGTTTGCAAGATATGTTCTTCTATTTTAATTCATCTGTTTTTACGTCTAATGTCTGAACATCCCTCCCCAATGATAACAGATATTTGGCGATAGGATGTCTACATGACAGATTTGCTTTGGATTTTTACATTTTGAAATAGAATCTATAAATATCCTTTTCCTGCCTTTCATTTTTTTAAAGTAAGTATAATTCAATTATAATTATATAAAAAAAGGCAACTATAATATTTTTTAGAGTATACTACAACTCAATGCATTATGTGTTGGTCATCATCATCAACTTCGCAACACGGCATAGGCAAGGTGCAGCCTGTTCCGCCTTCAAAGATCCTTCAGCCATCTCTTCCTGGGTCTACCCACACACCTGTGTCCTATAGGTTTATATGTCCAGATTTTTTTTGCCAGTCTTGAATCTGACATTCCTTCTAAGTGTTCTTTCCAGTATTTTTTATAACATTTTAGTCTTTAATTCAAGTTAAAAACTTGTAATTCTTCTCTTATGGCATCATTCTTTACACAGTCAAGTTTAGAACACCTTTTAACTCCTTTTAAGAATGCCATTTCCAAGGGCTTTATTTTACTTTCTTGTTTCTTGGTGACTGCCATAACTTTGAAAACTTTAATTTTATATTTCAACGGGTGGTTTGTTTCTAAAAATACAATTGATTGTCACACAGATCGTCTGGAACTTACCTTACGTAACATCAATATCATAATTCTTATCATAGCCAATATAATTTCCTAAAATAGTTAAATGGCTCACCTATTCTACAATTTGATTATTAATTATTATTATTTTTGTCCTTGTTGGTTCCTTTCTTGCCTCAAAATCCCTTTACCATCGTTTTTGAAGTGGAGACTTTCATATTGTATTGTTTGCAAATCTGATGAAGCTTAAAACAGATTTTTGTAAAGCAGATTCTGTATTTTTATTACAAGCAAGTTGTCAACAAACAAGAGCACATTCAAATATCTGTCTCATGATATCTTAATACCCAGGTTCACTAGATGTTTACATTTCCTTATGAGATTGCCGATATAAATGTTAAAAAGAGTAGGTGATATACTACACCCTTGTCTAACACCTTGATTGACAGATATTTGTTGAGGTATGTGGTGGCAATTAATAATTTTAATTTCATATTTCTATCTTTGACCTTGATATTTCTTGACCTAGGTAAAATTTATTAATCTGTTGCATGATAATGTGGGTGAAAAGCACTTGTATGTATGTAGTACAAAATATGAAATACAATGTTACAGAAAAGGTTTAATAAATTATATTGTTGCATGTGATTGTACGTATAATATAGTTTACGTTCTGTTTTCAATGACAGGAGTAGTATTTTATTTATAGGATATGTTTTAGTATTTTTTGTTGATGTATTTTTAGTTTTGTTTTGTTTTATTGTTCCTTTTAACAGTTACATACAAAATTGTATAATATTTCATAACGAATTATTGTAATGATAATAATACATAGTTGGCAATAAGTTGCTTAAAAATTTGAATTTTTCTATTCTGTAAATTCTTTGATTACTTCAAGCCAGTGGCGTAATTAACACAGGGAGGGGGTCAGGGAATCCCACACCTAGAGCTATTAAAATTCCAGTGATATTCCATAATCATTTAATGTAAACTGATATCTAAGCTAATTGTGTGTGTAAAAGTAAGACTCATAAAGAATTGTAGAAATAAAGGAAATTACAATATTTGTAAATTAAAAAATAGAGCTTTCTTAATACTGACAGTTTCTCAAAGTTGGTAAATAAGATAGTATTTGCAGCCTTACATATACTTTGTAAAATTAATTTATAAAATTTTATTAGAAGAATCCTAAAGTTCTCATTTGTCTTGGGGAAAATGGGAGTTCAACTTTCACTTCAAGCTACTCTTACCTCCCCCCCCCCCCCACCTGTAGCTGCTTCTAGTCATGTCACTGCTTCAAGTGATAAAAGTATTTGTGAGACTTGGTCATTCACTATATATAGTTTTAAAAATTCTGTGTTGCTGTTTCAGCAACATTTATTGTCATTAACAGTACCTATATACTCGTACGTCAAGTCAGTACATAAATAATGAGTATTAATATTATTACGAAATTAAAAAATATTGTGTTGTAATTGTATTCTACCTTACGATTGGGGGGTTGGTAATCCTGGAACCTCCCAGTGGATTCACAATTTTCTAATAATTTGGCCAGATCGGCTATTTTACTGAGCTGTTGGTATAATTGGGCATCTTTGATACCATAACTGTAATGTCCAGCTAACTGCCTTACCAAACATTCTTCTGGGATCGGCGGTATCAACTTCCGTGCTAAACATACCTTTCCTAGGAAATAAGACGTCGGGGACTGTCCATTGGACGCGTCGTATTTGCCATAGAATATGTCCATTCTTACCCTGTTTTGTGCAGTCTCCGACCAATACTTCTCCTTGAACTGGCGTTTAAACTCTGCTAAATTCGTGATTTCGGGTCGTACCGCTATCCACCAGTTATCCCTAGTGTTTTTAAACGTCTCGTCAAGCATCTCTCTGATCCTGTCCCACCTTGTTTCTCTATTTATCTCAATAAACTCCTCCATTCTTTCTAAAAATTCCATTGGGTTTCGTCGATAGTTTTGGAAGTTGATTACTTCCCTGTTTTCACCATGACACGTATGAGTGTTTAATATAGGTGTGTCTCTCAGCGCCTCTAATCTTTCCTGCAGGTTTTTCTCTCTTATAGTGTCTTATGGTTTTTTCACTGTTATTCACTTTAATAATATATATGGGGTTTGTGCCTTAGTCACAGTCTGGTCGTTTTTCATGTTAGTAGAAATAATTATAGACAAAATTACACAATTTTTTAGGACTACTTGGGTTCGATACTGTTCACCTCACTTTCCTCTTATGATAAATTGCTATGTAAATGGTTTCCTTTATGGAACGTTCTGTGACGTTACATATGCCTCTCCGTTAAAGTTGATAATTTTTGAAAAACATATCTTTGGTTTTGATGAAATTATCATCTCTATATTAACCCTTTATTAGCTTCTTTATATTTCATTCTTTTATCTTATAATTAAATTCCTGTACTACTCCTTTAATATATTAATCCAACTCAATATTCCTAGTTCGTTCTTTGTCGTATCACCTATTCCTTTCCTTTTTACCTTGATGTTATTTAATTAATCTTTGATATAATTCCCTATCAGTTCCCTAACTTTCATAGAGGGTTGGGAGTCAGAGTGGCTCGCTATGGCATACATTCTCTGCCCTTCCTATCTATAACTACTGAAATCAGAGGCAACACATCCCTGTCCAGAAAATAATAATTGCACCTTCGCAACAAATAATAATAATAAATAAAAAAATACAATATTCAAAGATCATAGGCTCCTACACATAAATTCCCTTTCTTAAACTCTTCTGATTATTTCACAATTATATTAATATATCGTTCTCCGCAGGTTAAAATTATCGTTTAAAATCATTCAATGTTAATAGCTATATTCATATTCATCATTATCTCCTTATGTAACACACTGTTTTCCTTTTTTTTTTTTTCATTTATCATTTCCATTTAAATATCAAATATATGACAGTATTTCTCCTTCTTTTCTCCTTTACTAAGTGTCCATCTCGTAATATTTATTAATAATAATCTCTCTCCTTCTCTAAGTACGGGTAAGCTGGTAAATATACGTTGACATCGCTATTGGAAATAAATCTTGCCTATAGTGGAATGTGTCCATCTCGTAATATTTATTAATAATAATCTCTCTCCTTCTCTAAGTACGGGTAAGCTGGTAAATATACGTTGACATGGCTATTGGAAATAAATCTTGCCTACGGTGGAATGTGTCCATCTCGTAATATTTATTAATAATAATCTCTCTCCTTCTCTAAGTACGGGTAAGCTGGTAAATATACGTTGACATGGCTATTGGAAATAAATCTTGCCTACGGTGGAATGTGTCCATCTCGTAATATTTATTAATAATAATCTCTCTCCTTCTCTAAGTACGGGTAAGCTGGGAAATATACGTTGACATGGCTATTGGAAATAAATCTATATTTTATATATATCTTTATGCCTTTGGTGTAAAGTGTCCTTCTTGTAATATTTATTAATAATAATCGTTATACAATAATATTTATATTTATTTAACAATCTCTACCTCCTTTCTAATTATGGCTAAGTTAAAAAAATTCACGTTAACATGTTTAGTCAAGGTACCTTCTCAATGATGCTGTATTTGACTTGTGTTTTTGGTCATGGTACATGCTCACTGATTGAGTATTTGACTTGTGATTTTTAATCATGGTACTTTTTCAATGATGTTTGGTTATACGTACCTTTTACTTTGTTACTAACGGTGTCAGTTACCTCATAGGTGTTATTTTTATTGTCTCTGGTTATCGTGAAAGGTCCTGTATATAAGAGTAGCAATTTCCTCGTTATGCCTTGTATAGCACTGGGCAATTCTCTGTTTTTAACTAACACCTTTTCTCCTACCTCATATTTAATTGCCTTGGGCTGTGATTTGACATATTTTTTCCGCTGCTGTTCCGTTTTTTCTAACACCTTGTTATATAAAATTTTGCCCTTTCAAATTGGTATGCGGGTTCGTCGGGAAAATTAATAATTTCTTTTATCTCTCGTGGTGGGGGTCTTTCGAACATAACTGTGTATGGCGACACCTCGATGGTATTGTGATATGAGAAATTGAGAAAATCCTCGGTAGATGCTACATATTCATGCCATCTTTTCTGCTCGTTATGGCAGTATGTTCTCAGTAACCGTCCTACCTCCCTTAACACTCTCTCGGCTGGGTTACTATTCGGGTGATATACAGACGTCTTGTACGTTTTTATTCCGTGTTCTCCCAGGTTTTCCTTCCAAAGTTTTCCCCTAAACTGGGTACCGTGGTCCGTAATTATAGAATACGGTCGGCCCACCTCCATTATATATCGCTCTATAATGATGTCTATTATTTTCCTGGTCGTTGCCCTAGTTATTGGGTATAGCTTTGTATATTTGCTAAAGTGGTCGAAGATGATTACGATAAATTTATATCGGTGTCTCCCACCGCTGCGTGGAAATGGTCCGCAGATATCGAGAAATACCTTTTCCAATTTTTCGGTAGATGATATGGGTATCATGACCCCTTCTTTTCTCTCGTTATCACACTTTACTTTTTGACAAATATCGCACGACCGTATCGCCAGTTGCACCTTCTTATTCATCCCTTTGATGTATGTTTGCTCTTCCAATGCCTTCCTTACTTTGAGGGCACCCATATGTCCGTACCTATCGTGATAGTCGATTATTAGCGGTCTCTCTATCGCTGGTGGAATTACTAATTTCCAACTCTCCTGGTGCGGGGTATTCCTTATAAACAAAGTGTCGTTGTGTATACAATAAAATCTATTTATTACCTCATCGCCTTCCTGTACCCTTTTTCTAATATCTCCTAATCTTGGATCGGCCTCTTGTTGTGACTTTATATCCCTTAAAATATTTTTTAAATCTTCCCTGCTCTTAATAATGTGGTAAACCTTAGCTAATTGTTCCTTTTCGCCGTTTGTACCGGTCTTTCCATTTCTAGTGTGGGCGGTTCTAATTCCGTTTCCTCCATTTGTACTGCCTCTCTGTCTTCCACACTTAACTCGGGTTCCACAGTCTTCTTCACCTTTTTTCCCTTTGGTTGCGGCATTTTGATCTGTTGGTAGTTGCCGGGCTTGTTCCATTTTTTCAAGCCTCACTAGTTGGGCTGCCAATTTATTACAAAATTAAAAAAGATTGTGTTGTAATTGTATTCTACCTTACGATTGGGGGGTTGGTAATCCTGGAACCTCCCAGTGGATTCACAATTTTCTAATAATTTGGCCAGATCGGCTATTTTACTGAGCTGTTGGTATAATTGGGCATCTTTGATACCATAACTGTAATGTCCAGCTAACTGCCTTACCAAACATTCTTCTGGGATCGGCGGTATCAACTTCCATGCTAAACATACCTTTCCTAGGAAATAAGACGTCGGGGACTGTCCATTGGACGCGTCGTATTTGCCATAGAATATGTCCATTCTTACCCTGTTTTGTGCAGTCTCCGACCAATACTTCTCCTTGAACTGGCGTTTAAACTCTGCTAAATTCGTGATTTCGGGTCGTACCGCTATCCACCAGTTATCCCTAGTGTTTTTAAACGTCTCGTCAAGCATCTCTCTGATCCTGTCCCACCTTGTTTCTCTATTTATCTCAATAAACTCCTCCATTCTTTCTAAAAATTCCATTGGGTTTCGTCGATAGTTTTGGAAGTTGATTACTTCCCTGTTTTCACCATGACATGTATGAGTGTTTAATATAGGTGTGTCTCTCAGCGCCTCTGATCTTTCCTGCAGGTTTTTCTCTCTTATAGTGTCTTATGGTTTTTTCACTGTTATTCACTTTAATAATATATATGGGGTTTGTGTCTTAGTCACAGTCTGGTCGTTTTTCATGTTAGTAGAAATAATTATAGACAAAATTACACAATTTTTTAGGACTACTTGGGTTCGATACTGTTCACCTCACTTTCCTCTTATGATAAATTGCTATGTAAATGGTTTCCTTTATGGAACGTTCTGTGACGTTACAATATGTATGGAGTATTTTAATTATACCCTAAGACCTATAATATAACGCGGTAGGGAGTGTGTCAGTCATCGGTATAGGAGACCAGAATTCATTACCATAGTAACAAGTAAATAAACAAATGATATTTACTGGCATCGAATGTATACCTTTATCCGTTCTTATAGTTTTTAATCTTTTTACTATGCGGTTGTATTGATATGTTTTGTAATTTTGTATACAGATACGTCTATATATTTTGTAATTGTCCTATATTTCTGTATATGTTTTAATTGTAAAATTTATGTTTATACGTATTTCTGATGATCCAATGAATAAGTAATGAAATACCTATAACGCGGTAGGTAGTGTGTCAGTCATCAGTATAGAGAGTTGCAGGGAGGGGGGAGTGAGGGGGAAGAGCGATGGAGAGGGAAAGATGAGGTGGAGGGGGCGACGCCAGTATGCCCCGTGGAGTCAGGGCGAGAGACGACTTCACGTGGCAAGGCAGATCTCTGATTTCACTTTCTGTGTGTAGGTGGTGCATGGTGAATCTCAGCCTCTGGTTCAAGCTGGAAGCCTTGAGCCATAAGATCCTGCCACTGGGCACAGAATAAAGCCTTTGAGCATAAAGACAATGGTATTGAGCATAAAAACGAACAAATATGCCTCCTAAATGCCAGCAACCACCAACTGCTGAAGAAATTGCTACAAAAAAAAAACAAGTAATGCTGAAGCTCAAAGAGTGGCCATGTCAGAAGAGCAGCTTCAAGGAGAATGTGAAGCTAATGCTGTAAGTCAACGGCAACGCAGAGAAAACATGCCACAAAATAAACTTCAACAAGAGCGCGAGGCAAACGCTGAAAGACAAAGGGTTGCATGCCAACATCAAAGAGGATGTCTGAGTAGATATGCAGATGTGGTCTACAAAGAAGTTTTCGCCCAATAATTAAACTTCATAGCCAGCCGTGGCTTTATCAATATGTGCCAATAAAAATGCTCGCCACCCGGGCGTAGAACGGGTACGGTACTTCAGCTAGTTATGAATATATTACAACAATATAGTATTATAATCATATTATAACATGTTATGTTATATTATTTTTTATTATATTATAGCCTTACTTGTTCACCGCTAGTTGTACAACTAAGATGTTTTACCTTACCTGGAACAAGCAGTATGTTCATTGTCAGCCATGTTGGTTTTTAATCTCATGAGGTACCTGCACAGTTGGTTGCTGTTGCTGGTTGGTGTTAATAAGTCATGTATTATAAACATAATACGTGCTGTTGGACCGGCAACCAACCAGTAGACAGGTACCTCACCAGATTAAAAACTAACATTGCTGATGATGAACTTACTGCTTGATGCTCGAAACAAGTTCAAAATACGAAAAGAATATAAGTTCCAAGTACATATAACAAGAAAAGAACTCTACCAACAAGTATTTTTATTTTAAAAATATTATTGTCAGAGTTGTTCTTATATAGCCTAATATTATATACACATTTATGACAAAACATTCATCATATGTGTAGGTCCCCCCCATTGTTTTTTAGACTGGTTGTCAAGTATGACTTATTTATTAAATTACAGGATTAGTTAATTTAGATTTTCACAGTTAATTTTTTTTTTCATTTTAATTATCAAATTATCACAATTGTTTTACTAATATTTAATTAGAATTGTAATATTCTCATACAACTAATAATTGTCCTTTTTTTTTCAGAAAACGGTAGAGTGTTTGCATTTGGCAACAATGAATGGGGACAGTTAGGACTGGGACATAAGTCTGTAGTCAGTAAACCTAGTTGCCTAAAAAGTAAGTATTTGTGTGTGTGTGTGTGTGTGTGTGTGTGTGTGTGTGTGTGTTTGCGCACGCGTGCTTGTTAAAACTCTTTGAAATATGTTAGCATAATATAAACAATACTATTCCATGTTGTGTATTAGAAATATTTAAGTCAATCAATGTAAGATCCTTTATACAAGTATTATTAAAAATGGACAAAATCTTCAATGATTTTTTATTAAACAAAAATTACTAAAAAACATCACGATTCAGAACCTCAAATATTAGGTTTTGGCAGCTCAAAAACCAGTACACATGTAGAACTGAAGCGGTCACATACATTTGAGACTTGCAGATCTTCATTGGTTCTCCGCTTGCTATGCAATTTTGACAAGAAAAAAATAAGTGAACAGAGATATAAATGAAGAGAGAGGAACATGGTTTCAACTTGGTTTTTGAAAAACAGTTGAAACTGCACACTTTATATTTAAATTTTTGTTTGTGTGTACTTCCGACACAATACTCCTCACACTTTAACTATATAGAAAACATATGAATAATAGTTGTAAGGCAAGTTTTTGCTTTCTGTTTCCGGGTAAATCTAAATTACCTTTGAAAACCATGAAAAAAAGAAGAAATGAAGTTACTTTGAGCATTGTATGGAAAAACTATATATGTTGGACCCTGTGTGAGGATATACTGTGCTCTTGGTGTATGAGCACTACCAGAAAGGTCTAGTAATCAAATATAGTTGTCATTACAAAACAGACTGGAAGAGTCTTTTGTGTTATGTTGTGAGATCTTCTTCTTTTGCACTGACCATTCCTTCCTCATTAAAGTAGGAGATAATAATCAACTGAAGGTGTATTCAGATTAGGCATGGATGCATTGAAACAATAATTTCTAAACAGGACATAGGATTATGGGATATTGGTCCAATAGTATGTGTTTAGGTGTTATCATTGTACTAATAACTATAAATTTCATCAGTAAATTAGTTGCGCTTGTGTTTAAGGTAAGATAGTATATTATAGCTTGTACTGTAAAAGACCAAAGATGTGGACATGAAGTACTGATAGTTCTCATCAGCACTACCAATGTTCATTCTTAGACATTTTGGTAGAAAAAATGCCTTCCCAGTTTTCCTGCATTGGATGGAACTAATGGCATTGTATTGAAGTCACATGTGATGTAGGTCTCACACGTATGTTTTGTTATACTCACACAAGTAAAGTCTAATAATCATATTTCTATAGAACAGTCAATGTATTAACTTATTAACATAGTCATAATATCAAATAATAATTAATTATGTTTCAGGTCTAAAGCCAGAACATGCAGTTCATGTGGCATGTGGAAAAACTCATACACTTATTAGCACAGGTAATAAGGACAACAACATAGTTAATACCTACATAAACAATTTTTATGAATATACAATAAACATGTAATTAAACTACTATTAACAGTGAGACGCCTATTGTATTATACACATAGGCGTGTGCAGAACGATTACAATGGGCGGACCACTATACTGGGGGGATATGGAATACTCTCAGTAAAATGGTCTAGAAAATTAACATTTACATTAGCATTTATTTAGCATGACTAGTTTAATTAAAAACATATTATTATCTTATTTTTGTGACCTAAACAACAACAATAAGTAGAAGGAATGGAATAAACAAAAGCGATAAACAATATTTATTGACTATATTTATTAAAAAATATGTACATAGTTTGAGGATTTCAATAAACATTTGTATCAAAGTTTGTAGGTATTACAAAAGTAAATCCAAGTAAAACCAGATCGTGATACAAAGCTTATAGTGACACCTTCTCTTGAAAGGGACCATCTTTTTGAATTCGACAATAATTTCTTCTGAACTAACTTCTAATGTAAGTTTTTGTTCTATAAATTGTAATAATAAGTTTTCCAGTCGTTCTTGCTTCATAGTCAATCTTAGTTTTGTTTTTAATGCGTTTAACTTGAGAATCCTCGCTCACAAGAGCAGCTGGTAACTGGAACTGTAGCAAATTACTGTAGAGCCATTCTCAAATTGTTGCAAGTTACTAGCATTATTAGCAAAGCTAATAATATTAAAAAAGTTAATAAAATTTGTTTGTTTTATAACTTTTATGTTCTTTTTTCAACTTACCTACATTAACAGTTTCTGAATGAGAACTATTATTAGCGGGTGAAATCCAGTTTGTTTAATCTGTAGGCCTGTATGTCTGATTTCTGCTGGTTCCTGGTAGTACCAATGTTTGAGACTTTGAAAAAAACATCTTCTCAGAATAGCAAAATTACAGGTAACACCAAATTTATCGGAATTGAAAACAAGATGCAACTAAAACTTAGCTAAATAGGCTACATTACACTAAAAAAATCCAACTTCAGTTTAAAAAATTATGCAAAACATAACGTTTTTGTTTCATAAGTCACGAAATGTATCTTAATCCCTAAGTGGACAAAGTTTTTTAAATAAATAAGTTTACTGAGCTAAAACAAAAAAAAAGACAAAAACTCCTGGACGTCGCTTTGAAAGCGTTTTGATTTTATACTAACAAACAGTAAGCTATAATCTAATTATACAAACATTTACTAGTCACTTACCAGTTTCATTAGTAGTGCTCTGCTTCTTAGGAAAAAAATCCAGTATAGATGATTTAGCTGTAGACAAGTGACACTTCATGTTAAATAACATATAATTATGTCCCAGTGAGGGCGGCATCTGTTAAATATCCTTTTCTATGCTCTTTTATATACATAAATTATGGTATTTATATCTGTATGATAATTATCAAAACATGGTACACATGTGTACTACCATGATTATTGCCAGTGAGCACGTGCTTCTCCGTTTTTTTTAACACTTTTTTACCTAAGGGGTCCCAGGATTCGTTACAGCGAGATTTGTGTAAACAGAAAAAGTGACACAATGAAAACACAGGTTCTTTAGAGACTTGAATACCAGTTTTAATTTCGCACATAACAAAACATACAGATGTAAAACATACATCAACGGCTACCTCAAAATGGCGTCAAGTATTATTTTAAAACAAAATGGTGGCTATCTTTCTTCCTCCTTTCTTTCATTAATTTAATTAAGTAATTACTGGGAAATCTCATCATTAATATTAATTCTATTCTTTTGTTTCTATACTGCAGTTGACTTACTATATAGGAACACAAACCAATGCCCTATAAGTATATAGGCATGGCCACGCCGTAGTGCAATCACACGCTCACTCACACGTTACTGTAGTTACATTTTATACAATTTAATATTTCGTTTATTGAGCTCATGAATAAAATAATAAGAGAGATATATTGTGACTTCTCTGTGGGAAGTGGATCGTCGCTCCCTCGCTGGCCTCAGATGTATCCCAGAAGTATGATCGGTGTTGGCTTCATTTCTAGTTTTGGACTTTTGCACTGACTCTACATTAAATGTTTTTATGTTATATACTTTTGTTTTACGTTCTCTAGTTTTAGATCACATTTTATAAGATTCTGATTTGTTTTTACAACTTTTTGATGAAAATTACTGCCAACAGCGATACATCGCTGTGGCCTCTCTGGTGTACTGTGCTGAACTGAGACCGATTAATGTACAATTTTATGCTTGTGTGCGTGAGTTTGACGTCATTAAGCTCTGTCATGCAGAACAACGCCTAGTCGTACGCATTGTATTCAGTGCGTCATTGTTTTTTACTACGGAATAGCGTTATTGTCCAATCACAATGTATATGTAAAAGCCTTCGTCACCAACACCGCCATGGCTTTTTCCGACTCCTGCACGTTCCAACGGTGACCTTGGTATGATACACTGACTGATTCTGCTTGGTTCTCTCTTTATATTGGGACAATGGACCTAACCATTCTGTATGTTCATAATTACACAATAAAACATTGAAAATCACCCTTATAACCCATAATTGTGGTATGGGGTCAAGATGTACTGTTACAAACCCCCTCAAGGAAAATTTTTTTGTCGGAACACAAAACATTTCCTTGACTCATTCACACTTTCCTAAAAGGATCAGTCTAGATATGTTACCACAACCCCCTGTATTGTTATTATATAAAAATTTTATCATCACTTACCCTTGGTCCTATGATGTTGGTCGCACCCTCTGACCTTACTGGACTTCTCCTGAGAGATCCCTACACTATAAGGCCATGAGGCACTCTACACTCCTGTTCTGACGCTCCAGCCAGCCCAGGACTGCGGTCACAACACCACAAAACTCTGAAACATTGCATACAAAAATTTAAAATAGTGGTCTAGTACACTTACATATCTACAACTGATATGTTCCCTTTTAGACGCATTGGTTTGTGTTTTGGGGCATTGGTTTTTTTTTTTTTTTTATTTTTTTTTTTTTTTATTTTTTTTTTTAATTCACCAGGTTCATCTCATAACTACAAGACTTAAAATACATTGATTTTTTACCACCATCTAACTCAATTTCTTACTTGTAAGAAAATAAACAACATATATATATGACTACACATAACACAATATATCAACAATTCTTTAATATACCCCCAAAATACCTTCACCTAATTATTTCTACAAATTCAGCTTACAACTATCATGGCAGACACTTTCATTATTTAAATTTTGTTACTCAACTTAGATTCACTTCTTCTATTTTGTAAATGGCAGCTTACTATAATATTTTTATCAACTTCATTTGTAACTTTAAATTTTCAACTTTAAAATATACTATCCCTTAACACTTGTTATCGTCATTACCCCTGTAACGACCTCCTAACCACACACTCTATTATCAACATAATAAAACATGGTACATCATAAGCATTAAACACTAACATTGAACAATTCACATTACTTAATTCATATTTACATTTACACAACTTGTAGCAGAACTTTATAACATTTTTTATTACCAACTCTCTATTCAACATTTAATATTTAACATTCATTTAGATTCTATACAACAACAAAAATTTCAGATTGATCATTACCTTTCATTTACCTCACCTTTCTGCTATGAATTTTCTCTTTTCTAACCCTTTCATCCTCACTAGTTTGGGTGACTCTCTATTATTCATTTTTCTCTATCTCTTATTTTGGCATCTGTCAACCTAACCTTACTACCCCTTTTTTACACTAGCCGCTTCTAACCATTAATATATTTTGACACCAATATCTCTATAATAACCCCCTTCACAAATCCCATTTAAAACCTCTGGCACCGCGCATTTTTGTACTAGTATGTGTGTATTCCCTCACTATGCTCATTCCATCATTGGTTCCTGACCCTTTCAGATAACCCTTTCCGGCACACAACGATCCCTCCTGTCTCAACATCTCTCGTTGGACTCCTACACCAATACCCTTATTACAAAATATCACCATCAACAACAAATATAATTACCATTCACATTACTCACCTCTACATATAATCACTAACCACTGTGTCCCTAAAATATCTAACACCTCTTTATATACTATCAATATCTCAACACTTTATTTTTCCTAACTCCCAATAACTCTATTTAACTAACTCCAATGCCCTGATTTATCCTCATTCCCAAACTCTTTTACAACATTTCAACTTAATATACTACTAGAAAGTTCATCACTTACCTACTAACAACACTACCTCTCAATACCCAAATCTATTACCTGCTTAATCATTTACTAACCCTTTAGAATCTAAATCTCCTAATATCATTTAAACTTTCTTCAGTTATTTAAAATCGTACAATACATGCTTACCTAAAAAATACATAAAATACACAACAGCAAAAATACACAAATATATAGACATCAATACACAAAAATATACAATTCACATAATCATGAAATCATTTACCATAATCAGTCCTAATCAGTCCATTTTTAAAAACACTGTCCACACAATTAAATGTTCATAACACAATAAACAATTACCCCATATCGTCGAACAATAGTCTAACATATTTGTAACATAGATCATTCTTATTTATATCAAATTTATTATTATTATTATAATAATCTCTTATTTCTATGTCATTCATTATCACTTCGGTTGGTTCATATACCTGTTCAATATTGGTCAATTTTGTCCAGTCTCCGTTGGTATTATCTGTTAACATTAGGTAAGTTATATCATCATTGTTAACCTCATCTACTGCTATCTCAATGTCATTGTAAGGTAAGTACTCATTATCATTATTGTTTCTCTCTATGCCTAGCCTTTCTATGAATTCTTCATAATTTTTCTTTACTTTAAATATCTCAATTTCTCTCTTTCTCTCTCTCTCAAAACCTTTCTCACCATCATACCAAGCTACACACTCTCTCTCAAAATATGCAGGGGACATTAATTCATCATTATGGCACCACCTATGAAGTGCACAAAAAACCAAGGGAAATTTATCTGTAGACCTATCGTCTTTCACATATTCACGTGAAGCCATTTCTTCACCCCCTACTACAACATTACGGGAAAAATTTACCCCCTGCAACCCCTTTATCTGTAAATTCTCTCTATACTTTCTCTCTAATTCATCAACACTTTTTATCACTTCATTATCAAATTCTACTCCCATTATACTTTTATCACCACTCTCCATACTCACACAATTATTTTCTAACACCATATTTTTAATTCTATTATCATAATTCTCACCACTACTTACCTTGTTTTTATTTCTATCTGATTTGTCTACCTTGTCAATGTTACAATTTTGTTTCTATATTTCGTTTTCAACTTTTTTAAGTTTCTCGTCTAATTGGTTCAATTTTACGTCTCGTACATTATTTTGTTTCTTTAATTTATTTTCGAGGCTATCAAACTTCTCGTCAATTTCTTTTAACACACTATTTTGTGTTTTAATTAATGCGAACAGGTCTTCTAATGATATTTTATTTTCGACTGCCTTAGGCGTAGAATTCGCGCTTATTCTGTCCAATAAAACAGACTCTGTGTCTGTGTCGTTTACACATAACATACTATTATTGTGTTCTGCCATAATTTAGCTGCTTGTATGACTCTCTATATTTTTAATTATATAATTATTGGTTGTTTTGTTTCGTCAACATAACCTTTTGTGTTTTTTGGTTATGTTCTGTTTTGCACCACCTTCTCTGTTTTCAAATCTGGCTGTTTATATAAATTAATATTTATACAACGTCCCTGTTCGGGCGCCAACTGTTAAATAACATATAATTATGTCCCAGTGAGGGCGGCATCTGTTAAATATCCTTTTCTATGCTCTTTTATATACATAAATTATGGTATTTATATCTGTATGATAATTATCAAAACATGGTACACATGTGTACTTACCATGATTATTGCCAGTGAGCACGTGCTTCTCCGTTTTTTTTAACACTTTTTTACCTAAGGGGTCCCAGGATTCGTTACAGCGAGATTTGTGTAAACAGAAAAAGTGACACAATGAAAACACAGGTTCTTTAGAGACTTGAATACCAGTTTTAATTTCACACATAACAAAACATACAGATGTAAAACATACATCAACGGCTACCTCAAAATGGCGTCAAGTATTATTTTAAAACAAAATGGTGGCTATCTTTCTTCCTCCTTTCTTTCATTAATTTAATTAAGTAATTACTGGGAAATCTCATCATTAATATTAATTCTATTCTTTTGTTTCTATACTGCATAGGAACACAAACCAATGCCCTATAAGTATATAGGCATGGCCACGCCCTAGTGCAATCACACGCTCACTCACACGTTACTGTAGTTACATTTTATACAATTTAATATTTCGTTTATTGAGCTCATGAATAAAATAATAAGAGAGATATATTGTGACTTCTCTGTGGGAAGTGGATCGTCGCTCCCTCGCTGGCCTCAGATGTATCCCAGAAGTATGATCGGTGTTGGCTTCATTTCTAGTTTTGGACTTTTGCACTGACTCTACATTAAATGTTTTTATGTTATATACTTTTGTTTTACGTTCTCTAGTTTTAGATCACATTTTATAAGATTCTGATTTGTTTTTACAACTTTTTGATGAAAATTACTGCCAACAGCGATACATCGCTGTGGCCTCTCTGGTGTACTGTGCTGAACTGAGACCGATTAATGTACAATTTTATGCTTGTGTGCGTGAGTTTGACGTCATTAAGCTCTGTCATGCAGAACAACGCCTAGTCGTACGCATTGTATTCAGTGCGTCATTGTTTTTTACTACGGAATAGCGTTATTGTCCAATCACAATGTATATGTAAAAGCCTTCGTCACCAACACCGCCATGGCTTTTCCCGACTCCTGCACGTTCCAACGGTGACCTTGGTATGATACACTGACTGATTCTGCTTGGTTCTCTCTTTATATTGGGACAATGGACCTAACCATTCTGTATGTTCATAATTACACAATAAAACATTGAAAATCACCCTTATAACCCATAATTGTGGTATGGGGTCAAGATGTACTGTTACAAACCCCCTCAAGGAAAATTTTTTTGTCGGAACACAAAACATTTCCTTGACTCATTCACACTTTCCTAAAAGGATCAGTCTAGATATGTTACCACAACCCCCTGTATTGTTATTATATAAAAATTTTATCATCACTTACCCTTGGTCCTATGATGTTGGTCGCACCCTCTGACCTTACTGGACTTCTCCTGAGAGATCCCTACACCATAAGGCCATGAGGCACTCTACACTCCTGTTCTGACGCTCCAGCCAGCCCAGGACTGCGGTCACAACACCACAAAACTCTGAAACATTGCATACAAAAATTTAAAATAGTGGTCTAGTACACTTACATATCTACAACTGATATGTTCCCTTTTAGACGCATTGGTTTGTGTTTTGGGGCATTGGTTTTTTTTTTTTTTTTTTTTTTTTTTTTTTTTTTTTTTTTTTAATTCACCAGGTTCATCTCATAACTACAAGACTTAAAATACATTGATTTTTTACCACCATCTAACTCAATTTCTTACTTGTAAGAAAATAAACAACATATATATATGACTACACATAACACAATATATCAACAATTCTTTAATATACCCCCAAAATACCTTCACCTAATTATTTCTACAAATTCAGCTTACAACTATCATGGCAGACACTTTCATTATTTAAATTTTGTTACTCAACTTAGATTCACTTCTTCTATTTTGTAAATGGCAGCTTACTATAATATTTTTATCAACTTCATTTGTAACTTTAAATTTTCAACTTTAAAATATACTATCCCTTAACACTTGTTATCGTCATTACCCCTGTAACGACCTCCTAACCACACACTCTATTATCAACATAATAAAACATGGTACATCATAAGCATTAAACACTAACATTGAACAATTCACATTACTTAATTCATATTTACATTTACACAACTTGTAGCAGAACTTTATAACATTTTTTATTACCAACTCTCTATTCAACATTTAATATTTAACATTCATTTAGATTCTATACAACAACAAAAATTTCAGATTGATCATTACCTTTCATTTACCTCACCTTTCTGCTATGAATTTTCTCTTTTCTAACCCTTTCATCCTCACTAGTTTGGGTGACTCTCTATTATTCATTTTTCTCTATCTCTTATTTTGGCATCTGTCAACCTAACCTTACTACCCCTTTTTTACACTAGCCGCTTCTAACCATTAATATATTTTGACACCAATATCTCTATAATAACCCCCTTCACAAATCCCATTTAAAACCTCTGGCACCGCGCATTTTTGTACTAGTATGTGTGTATTCCCTCACTATGCTCATTCCATCATTGGTTCCTGACCCTTTCAGATAACCCTTTCCGGCACACAACGATCCCTCCTGTCTCAACATCTCTCGTTGGACTCCTACACCAATACCCTTATTACAAAATATCACCATCAACAACAAATATAATTACCATTCACATTACTCACCTCTACATATAATCACTAACCACTGTGTCCCTAAAATATCTAACACCTCTTTATATACTATCAATATCTCAACACTTTATTTTTCCTAACTCCCAATAACTCTATTTAACTAACTCCAATGCCCTGATTTATCCTCATTCCCAAACTCTTTTACAACATTTCAACTTAATATACTACTAGAAAGTTCATCACTTACCTACTAACAACACTACCTCTCAATACCCAAATCTATTACCTGCTTAATCATTTACTAACCCTTTAGAATCTAAATCTCCTAATATCATTTAAACTTTCTTCAGTTATTTAAAATCGTACAATACATGCTTACCTAAAAAATACATAAAATACACAACAGCAAAAATACACAAATATATAGACATCAATACACAAAAATATACAATTCACATAATCATGAAATCATTTACCATAATCAGTCCTAATCAGTCCATTTTTAAAAACACTGTCCACACAATTAAATGTTCATAACACAATAAACAATTACCCCATATCGTCGAACAATAGTCTAACATATTTGTAACATAGATCATTCTTATTTATATCAAATTTATTATTATTATTATAATAATCTCTTATTTCTATGTCATTCATTATCACTTCGGTTGGTTCATATACCTGTTCAATATTGGTCAATTTTGTCCAGTCTCCGTTGGTATTATCTGTTAACATTAGGTAAGTTATATCATCATTGTTAACCTCATCTACTGCTATCTCAATGTCATTGTAAGGTAAGTACTCATTATCATTATTGTTTCTCTCTATGCCTAGCCTTTCTATGAATTCTTCATAATTTTTCTTTACTTTAAATATCTCAATTTCTCTCTTTCTCTCTCTCTCAAAACCTTTCTCACCATCATACCAAGCTACACACTCTCTCTCAAAATATGCAGGGGACATTAATTCATCATTATGGCACCACCTATGAAGTGCACAAAAAACCAAGGGAAATTTATCTGTAGACCTATCGTCTTTCACATATTCACGTGAAGCCATTTCTTCACCCCCTACTACAACATTACGGGAAAAATTTACCCCCTGCAACCCCTTTATCTGTAAATTCTCTCTATACTTTCTCTCTAATTCATCAACACTTTTTATCACTTCATTATCAAATTCTACTCCCATTATACTTTTATCACCACTCTCCATACTCACACAATTATTTTCTAACACCATATTTTTAATTCTATTATCATAATTCTCACCACTACTTACCTTGTTTTTATTTCTATCTGATTTGTCTACCTTGTCAATGTTACAATTTTGTTTCTATATTTCGTTTTCAACTTTTTTAAGTTTCTCGTCTAATTGGTTCAATTTTACGTCTCGTACATTATTTTGTTTCTTTAATTTATTTTCGAGGCTATCAAACTTCTCGTCAATTTCTTTTAACACACTATTTTGTGTTTTAATTAATGCGAACAGGTCTTCTAATGATATTTTATTTTCGACTGCCTTAGGCGTAGAATTCGCGCTTATTCTGTCCAATAAAACAGACTCTGTGTCTGTGTCGTTTACACATAACATACTATTATTGTGTTCTGCCATAATTTAGCTGCTTGTATGACTCTCTATATTTTTAATTATATAATTATTGGTTGTTTTGTTTCGTCAACATAACCTTTTGTGTTTTTTGGTTATGTTCTGTTTTGCACCACCTTCTCTGTTTTCAAATCTGGCTGTTTATATAAATTAATATTTATACAACGTCCCTGTTCGGGCGCCAACTGTTAAATAACATATAATTATGTCCCAGTGAGGGCGGCATCTGTTAAATATCCTTTTCTATGCTCTTTTATATACATAAATTATGGTATTTATATCTGTATGATAATTATCAAAACATGGTACACATGTGTACTTACCATGATTATTGCCAGTGAGCACGTGCTTCTCCGTTTTTTTTAACACTTTTTTACCTAAGGGGTCCCAGGATTCGTTACAGCGAGATTTGTGTAAACAGAAAAAGTGACACAATGAAAACACAGGTTCTTTAGAGACTTGAATACCAGTTTTAATTTCACACATAACAAAACATACAGATGTAAAACATACATCAACGGCTACCTCAAAATGGCGTCAAGTATTATTTTAAAACAAAATGGTGGCTATCTTTCTTCCTCCTTTCTTTCATTAATTTAATTAAGTAATTACTGGGAAATCTCATCATTAATATTAATTCTATTCTTTTGTTTCTATACTGCAGTTGACTTACTATATAGGAACACAAACCAATGCCCTATAAGTATATAGGCATGGCCACGCCCTAGTGCAATCACACGCTCACTCACACGTTACTGTAGTTACATTTTATACAATTTAATATTTCGTTTATTGAGCTCATGAATAAAATAATAAGAGAGATATATTGTGACTTCTCTGTGGGAAGTGGATCGTCGCTCCCTCGCTGGCCTCAGATGTATCCCAGAAGTATGATCGGTGTTGGCTTCATTTCTAGTTTTGGACTTTTGCACTGACTCTACATTAAATGTTTTTATGTTATATACTTTTGTTTTACGTTCTCTAGTTTTAGATCACATTTTATAAGATTCTGATTTGTTTTTACAACTTTTTGATGAAAATTACTGCCAACAGCGATACATCGCTGTGGCCTCTCTGGTGTACTGTGCTGAACTGAGACCGATTAATGTACAATTTTATGCTTGTGTGCGTGAGTTTGACGTCATTAAGCTCTGTCATGCAGAACAACGCCTAGTCGTACGCATTGTATTCAGTGCGTCATTGTTTTTTACTACGGAATAGCGTTATTGTCCAATCACAATGTATATGTAAAAGCCTTCGTCACCAACACCGCCATGGCTTTTCCCGACTCCTGCACGTTCCAACGGTGACCTTGGTATGATACACTGACTGATTCTGCTTGGTTCTCTCTTTATATTGGGACAATGGACCTAACCATTCTCTATGTTCATAATTACACAATAAAACATTGAAAATCACCCTTATAACCCATGGACAAATTTAAGAAACGTCACAGCGTTAAAGAAAAAGTTATTTCGGGAGAAAGTGGAAGTGTATCTGAAGCAGACTGTAACCAGTGGAAAACTACAACTTTAAGGTTAATTTTAGAAGAGTATGAACCAGATAATGTTTTTAACATGGATGAAACCGGACTTTTTTTCAGATGTTTACCAAATAAGACTCTAACCTTTAAAGACGATAAATGCTTCAGAGGTAAACATAGTAAAGAACGAATAACTGTTGTCGTGTGTGCCAATATGTCCGGAAAAGAAAAAAATATACTGTTGGTGATCGGAAAAAGCAAGCAACCAAGATGTTTTAAAGGAGTGAAGTCTTTAGAAACCGACTATGAATACAATAAAAAGTTATGGATGACGAGTGAGATTTTTGAGAAATGGATAGTAAACTTTGACAAAAAACAGATAAGACAAAAAAGAAAAGTGGTTCTTTTTGTTGACAATTGTCCGGCACACCCTCCTTTTGTGGCAAAAAAGTTAACAAACGTGAAGCTGGTTTTTTTCCCTCCAAACACCACATCTAAACTACAACCTATGGACCAGGGAGTAATAAAAAATCTCAAAATGCTTTACCGAAAACAGATCCTCAAGAGGCCCATTTTTGCATTGGAAAACAACAAACCTATTGATGATGCGATTAATCTCAGACTGTGTATATCAGAGGTAGCAAAGGTGTGGCAAAATTATGTAGCAGAATCAACAATACAGATTTGTTTTATAAAAGCTGGCTTCTCTCAAAATACTGTTGTGGAAGAAGTTACTGCACTGCCACAACTTGAGGATTGTTGGAACCAGTTACAGTCAACTGGCGCAATAGATCAAGACATATCACTCGATGA
This sequence comes from Magicicada septendecula, assembly GCA_034769895.1. Taxonomy (NCBI): domain Eukaryota; kingdom Metazoa; phylum Arthropoda; class Insecta; order Hemiptera; family Cicadidae; genus Magicicada; species Magicicada septendecula. The sequence goes on along the minus strand of CM068368.1, from coordinate 171,706,690 downwards.
ATTTTTAAGCGTCGACGAAGATATTGTTGTTATTGTTGCAGAATATCCAACGGACGATAACATTTTAAGTTCATTAAAAGATACTGAAGATTTAGGTGAAGACAGTGAGGCAGAAGAAATTGAAGTTCCTAAACCTTCTAAGAAAGAAATGATGGCAGCATTTGAAACAATCCGTCGAGGTCTTCAATCGGAAGAATATGTGCCTGATGATATTTTCCAGTCGCTCAACAAATGTGAACACTTTTATGAGGAATCTGCATCAAATTTGGTTCAGAAAGACATTCGAAATTATTTTACGACCAATTAATAAAATACAGTATTACTCATTTAACACGTAAGTTCCTACTTTTTTAAATACAAACAATTTTTTAAAGTAAATAAATAAATACATTACTGTACACTAAATACTTTTTATTAAATAAATACAGTAATTTTTATTAAATAAATGCTTATGGTTTTCATTTATTTATTACCAAAATGTCGTTTTAATAGTATGGAGGCCTATACATGATTTTTTTAACAAATTCCAGTGCTTTTCCTAACCTACGAATAATAATAAGAAACAGGTTTCTGTATATCGAAATTTCTATATATCGAATTTTTTCTTAGGAACCATCAAATTCGATATACGGAGGTCCTACTGTATTAGGAATTATGTTGTGAACAAACAATATTTTAACTTTGTTGTTGTTGTTTTTTTTTTTTTTTGTATTGGCCATCTAAGGACCACATGTCAATTTCAATTCTTTATTCTTTGTTCTTTTCTTTTTCTCCAATATTCTTTCATCTTTTCACTGTGTCTCTTCTTCCTGTCTTCAGTCTACTTTGAACCTGTGTTTTTCTCTCCCCTAACCTGGACTCCTTCCATTTTTAACACTTTTGCCCGAAAAACTTCTCTTTCAGTTGCTTCTTCTGCGTGTATATTATTTTTTTCTAAATCCTTTTGGACTTCTTTAATCCAACAATATTTTAACTTTATTATTCGTAAATATTAATAATTATTTTTTCAACTTACACTTTGCAGCTTCAGGAAAATTATTTGCATGCGGCAATAACAGTGATGGACAATTGGGTGTTGGAGATACAACAGACAGAGACATGCCTACCGAGACTGGAAGTATACCAGGCACTATTGTACAGCTGTCTGCAGGGTGCCTACATTCTGCTGCCCTCAACAGTGAGTACTGAAATTTATCCCACAAATAATTATGAGTGAATAATTTTATTTAAATAAATAACATAAAATTACTCTGTTACTCTAGTCTGTAATCATTGTGTAATCTCTTTCATATTTTTCTAGGAACTGACTCACTGGGGCAAAACATTGAAAAAAATCAGCCCCAATGTTTAAAACTTATTTTACTGTATTTTAAGTAAATTATATACTTTTTTAAACTGTATTAATTGCACTTTGTTTAGTGTTTGTTTAATTGTATTTAATCTTAAATGCATAATTTTATTACCTATACCATAAAATGCATAATTATTAGTATACCGGTACTCTAAAGTTGTAATTTATAATGTAAAATTAATTTGTATATGTTTTCTGTTTCATTCAAATTATCACATTTTTTTCTGTTTAATGCAAATTATTACATTTTGCCTCTAATGAAAATTATAGTCATCTTCTTTTGTGCTGTGTGTAATAATTTTCTCTTGACTGATTAGTTGAAAGATGTATACTGCATGATGTGGTGGGGATAGTTGCTTCCTACACATGTAATTTGACGACATGTATTCAGTAATTATGTTCTGCAGTCAGCTGACCGTCGTGAAAGCTATGGTACCATTTCTATACACTGCATTACTTGTGGCTGCCAATTGTAGTCACTGCAGTTGCTTATGTTTGCTACTTGTTCTGTTGGTCCGAACATTATTTGGTTCAATGAAGTCTTTCTCTTGCTGTCTAATTTTGATATGCTTATATTATATATTAAAATTTTCTGATTATTTATTTATTCTCAGAATCACATACATATTTACTGCTAAACTGTACAATACGGTACTTATTAAACTACTGTTGATGCCAAAATGCGATATTTTTTCATCTTGAAAATAAAAGACAAAGGGTGTTGTTATATCACTAATTTATTCATTTAACTTGACAATTTTTTAACCAACACTCATCACCACCCTCAGCCTGACAGTGTTATTGTTAATGTTCAAACCTTTTGTAGCGGGTCGATTTTTGGGTGTTTTATTTTAACCGTTTGGGGCATATATTTATATTTTTATTTATTTCGTTTTCGGGCGGGTTTGTATAAAATAATGTATTATTGTGCAACGTATTTGTCAGTATAACAGTCAATGTAACAGAACAGTGAAACAACGCTATAAGACGCAGTTGTTGTCGAAGAATGCGGCAGAGTATCTGCACCTCCACCAAATTCTGAGAACTTTGTACCTGTGTGTGGCAGCGCACATACGCAACTGCTCAATCACGCTCAAAGGACGCTCTAACAAAAAACCAAGATGGCTAGAGAGAATAATATTTGTCGTCTTCTTCAAGATCCACCGGAAACACTGTTTTAAGTCCGGCCCACTTAAATGACGTCAGCCACTGCCTATAGAAGATCATGTGCGACATTGACTCAAAAACCACATGCATAGCATGGGCCGAAGCTTCGGCGACGAAGCCCAAGGCTGTGATTTCCATAAAAAAGTATGAGATCACGTTAGCTACACCTGCGACGTTTTCCTGCCCAGTTAGTCGTTGATCGTGTCGGCCGACACAGCGCCGAGTGCGCCCTGCTAACTCTTACAGTTTTATTTTAAAGCAAAAGTGAAATAACAGTTTAAATCCATGTAACCGCGGTTAATACCATTCAGTGAAGAATATCTACGTTTAGTTCCGGACAAACCAGTGATTGCCAAACGTTAAATAGTGAGTGCGAATGATGACCACGTTGCCGACTATAGAATTTCACAACATGTTTAAGGGTTCGGGGTAATAAAAATGTTCAGGGGAGGGGGTATAAATTGAGAGAATGAGTGAATGGCAGGCTGGGCTCTGTCTGTATATTTGTTTTGTATAGTGATCACTAAGGTAAGCTCTTAGAATAAGTAGCATGTAGCAGAGGCTAACCGAACAAAGAAAACTGTAACTTAATCTGTAAAACAATGATCAAAAGTTTTTGAACAAAATTTAAATATGATTCTGATTAATTAAAAAATCTAATTTCTCTTCTACAAAATTGCGAGTTAGTTTCTTTCACAACCTTAGTTCGTTTTATGTACTGTCATAGTTCGTCAAACGAAATGGGTGTACCGCCACTACTCGATCCGGCCAGATCCAAGTTGAAAGGTAAGTGGGAGTTGTGATCTGAATAAAATAGAATAATAACCAAAAATAAGAAAGTTACAATTGGTGCCGTGACTGCAGGATGTAATACAACAAAAAAGTTGTATTACACCGGCCTACATTTTGACAGTGCATTGAATGAAGTACGGTTGTGAAAGCGAAATTTTAGTTACGTGAAATGTACGTAATTATGGTAAGGTTTATTTTATATATGCTGTAGTATAACGTTTTGGAAGGGAAGAGTAACCAATTGTAGTTAACACTTAAGTAAAACTAAGCTATAAACTAGAAAAAATGTCTGAAAACGCAGAGAAGAGCAGTATAGTAGATTCAATTATGAGTGAGAGTGGCCTTGGTTCGATGAACCCGTCACCAAGTGTGAGCGAAGTAAGTCAGTCAAGGCCAACAGCTGAGTTGAGCGTGCAATCAATAGTTAACGATGACCTAACTGGGTCAATTATGGTCGATCACGCAGAAGCGAAATCTACCCCGATATTAATCAAATCCAATAAAGCGAAAGAATTATCAATGAATGATATATTCAATCTAATACAAACTATGTCTGAAAACATGGTAAAAAATAGTGATTTCAAAGAATTAAATAAACGCTTTGATAGTAATGAAATAACTTTAAACAAGATGAAAAGTGATTTTAACAATAAATTAGATGAACAGAGAATAAAATGTGAACAACAGAATATTCAGTTGCAGCAGAGTATTAATGTACAATTTGATAATTTGAGTCGTGTACTAGATAAACACATTGATGAACGTTGTGAAAGTATGAAATTACAATTGTCAGAGTCCATAAATGAGCAATTAGAGTGCCGTGTTTCTGATATAACCAATGATATAACCAATAAAGTAGAGAAACAGATCACGGAACAATATAGTGTCATAAATACAATTGTCGGGAATCAAATAAGTGAGTGTAAAACCAATACTGAATGTAAGGTTGGTTATGCTATGAGCCAGATTGAAAATAATAATAGTAAAATAAGAGAAATAGAACATAATTACAAGATTGAATTTAAGACCATACATGATACAATAAGTGACCTTGAATGTGATAATAACCTTAAATTAATGAATGTTAAAAATGAATTGAGCAAGGCCATCAGCCAACAAGTTAACACTGTTACCGAGCGAGTAATCATGACTCGTGACGTAAGCAGTGAAGTTGAGTTAGAGACATTCAGTTGTGATAACAAAAAAGTACACCCTATGCAGTTCATAAGCAGAGTGCGAGAGTTCAATAAGTTCAGTACTAATAACTGGGAAGTCCAATTATTAAAAATTTTAAAATGCTTTAAAGGTAGTTCGGAGATATGGGCCGAAGTACATAAAACGGAATGGGAGTGTTTTGAAAATTTTGAGTATGCATTTATAAATAAATATTGGTCGGAAGAGGATCAAGAAGTGTTACGAAGTAGAATCATGGGAACAGGGAATTTCGGGGGGGCCAATAATAATATAACCGGGTATGTGATGAAAATCTTTAACGAGGCGAAATACTTAGAACCGCCATTGCCATTTAGATCCTTTGTGAGGCATATAAGCAAGCATTTGCCAAGGGAAGTGCAAATAACACTTATGACACGGGAGGTAGCTAATATTAGCGAATTAGAAAATATTTTAGATGTGTTTCAGAATATCCGGGACCAAGAATTGAGTCGCCGTCAGAACCAGCAGAATGGAAGCAATGGAGGTAATCAGGGACCGCCGAGGGGACCTACAAATGGACCGGCCTACCCTAGACGAGAACAAAATAATCGAGGACCCATGTGGACTTGTCCAGCATGTTCACAAGAGAATTATGCGACACAAAATTTTTGTTTTAGATGCAGGAGAGAGAGACCGGGTCAGCGACAGGGACCACCACCCGCACAGAACCAGCATGCATACCAGCGAAGGGGAGAAGGCCCAGGAGGAGCACAGAGAGGCCAAATTCATGAACCGCGAGGAAACCAGCACGAGCGAGGATACAACCATGCAGTGGCGAGCACCTCTGCGGGAAACTAAGAGGGACAATGGAACACCGGACCCGACCGTTGTCGCCGGAAGTTTCTGGGGTCCAAATGGATGATAGATACCAAAATAACATTGTGATTACAGATTTATCGGAGGAATTATTGGAGGAGGAAGACTTCGAAGCAGTGAGACGGGAGAATGGACTGACTGAGGTGAAAATCAACATAGAAGGTAAGGAGATTAAAACTTTAATCGATACGGGTAGCGAAATCTCTGTTATTTCTGAACATGTATTAGATGAATTAAAAGAAATGAATAAAAATATTCCATCTTTACCAGTAGCGGGGGTGACGATTGTAGGTATTACGGGAGTTAGAAGTAAGAGAGTCACGAAACAAGTACAGTTAAACATGATAATTAACGGGGTAGGGTATGATAATACATTTTTAGTTGTAAGGGGACTAAATCTTGAGGTTATACTTGGAAATGATTTTTTGATTAAACATAAGGCGTTGATTGATTTTCATAAACGGGTATTAGAATTAAATAATGAAGGGGAACCAGTCCGTATTAATTTTGAACGGGTGTTAGATGCGGTAAGAATTTCAGGGGTAAGGGTGATACACAATCGAAATGATAAACGAGACATGGAATTTAGTATGAATGTATGTAGTGAGAGTAAAATAGAATGTGAGGAGAATGTAGATCACTTATGGAATGAGAGAGCACGTAAATTTTGTAGTGAGGGTGGCGTAATAGGGAGTTCTCAACGGGCATCGTTGTGGCGGGTAGTAGAGAATTTTAGAGAAGTGTTTGCCGATGTACCAGGGAGGGCAAGAAACTATGAATGCGAGTTAAAGGTAAGGGAACACGCACCCTATGTGCAAAGAAGTTATCCGGTGCCCTATGCGAAGAGAAGAGCGGTTCAGCTTGAGTTAGAGAAAATGTTAGAGGGAGATATAATTGAGAGATCGGTGTCACCATACTCTAATCCCTTAGTAGTCGTGATTAAAAAAGATGGTAGAGTTAGGTTATGCTTAGATGCCCGCAAAATCAATCAAATAATTATTCCAGATAGGGAGTCACCCGAAGCTATTGAAGAAATATTTCAGAAGTTTAGCGGTGTACAATATATGACCTCTTTAGACCTAACCGCCGGGTATTGGCAAGTGCCATTAGCAGCAAATAGTAGAAAATATACAGCTTTTTTATTTAATGGAAAAAATTACCAATTTAAGAGACTACCGTTCGGTTTGAACACAAGTGTAGCTAGCTTTATCAAGTGTCTTGACGAAATTTTGCAACCACACAACTTAGATTTTTTAACTATTTACGTTGATGACATTTTAATAGCATCCAGAACATTTGAAGAGCATGTAGAGCATTTGGAATATGTTTTGGGGAAGTTATATCAGGGAGGTTTGACAGTGAATTGGGACAAATCGAAATTTTTGCAAACTGAGATACATTTTTTAGGTTTTATAATAACACCTACAGGAATACGTGCTAACCCGGATAAAGTAGAATCCATCTTGACATTCCCAGAGCCAAAAAATATAAAGCAGTTGCAAAGTTTTCTTGGTCTTTGTAATTTTTACAGGAAGTTTCAGAGGAACTACGCCCAGACGACGGCCCGACTAAGCGCAGTGTTGCAAAAGAATAAGCAATGGAGATGGGGCGACAATGAAAGAGCGACGTTTAATGACATCAAAATTAAGTTCACAGACATGATATTAATGAACCATCCCAATTTTAATGACAAATTTTATTTGCAGACAGACGCTAGTAACATAGCATTGGGAGCGGAGCTTTACCAAGAGGACGAGACAAAAGAGCATAAAACCATCGCCTTCGCCAGCCGGACGTTGCTGGCCGCAGAGCGCAATTACACTACCACCGAAAAGGAGCTCCTCAGTATAGTGTTCGCTGTGAGGAAGTTCCGAACGTATCTGCTGGGTAACAGAACTATCATTAGGACAGACCATAAAGCGCTGTCGTTCCTGAATACTTGTAAACTCACACACAGCCGGATAACCAGGTGGGTGTTAGCTCTTCAAGAGTATAATTTTTCTTGGGAATATATTAAGGGTGTAGAGAACAGGGTGCCAGACACACTATCACGAATAGACACAGACAGAAATAGAACAGGTAGAGATATCAAAGAGATAGAAATTTATAGACTATCCCGGGAAGATAAACTTTTTGGGGAGGAATTGAAAGATATAAATGTAATGCAAAGAGCTGATAATAAATAAAATAAAATAATTACTAGTATAGAATCAGATGTAGATGAGTTTGGGTATAAACAATATTTTCAAGTGTTTAAAGGGAGTTTGTTTAAAAAAGTAGAGGGGAGAGAGAGAGATTGGAGATTAGTCATACCTGAAGGGTTGATAGAGAAAATAGTGTGGGACTGTCATCTTAGGTATGGGCATTTTGGGGCACGGAAGTGTGTGAATGTATTAAAGGAATCTTGTTTATTTAAGAACATGGAGAAACGAGTCCGAAGAATACTTAGAGTTTGTGAGTTATGTCAGAAATCCAAAGTTGTAAATTATAGGTTAGAGGGCGAACTAAATTATATTAAAGTAGAAAAACCATTCGATTTAGTAGCTGTAGATTTGTACGGCCCACTGCCGAAAGGTAGGGGTGGAGTGATGCATATTTTTGTTGTACTTGATACTTTTTCTAAATATGTCAGGCTATATAGTGTAAAGCGAGCCACGAGCAAGGTGCTGAGCGAGAAGATCACACGCGACTATATGATCAACGTGGGAAAGCCGAAGGTGATATTATCCGACCACGGTCCGCAGTTCATCAGCGGAAGATGGCGCCAGACTCTTGGATGGGAAGGTATTATCCCAAAGCACACTGCCGTATATCATCCACAGTCGAATCAAGCTGAGAGAGTCATGAGGGAGTTGGGCAGAATTTTTCGAACATACTGCCATGCCAAACATAGTGAGTGGCCACTCTATGTGCAGAAGATTGAAAACTGGCTAAACTGCACCACCCACGAGTCGACGGGGTTCACGCCTTACGAGTTGATACGAGGAAAGCGCCCACAGCGGATTTTGGAACAATTAATTGAATATCCACCGGAAACCAACACTATTAGTAACGATGTTAAGCTGAGACTAGCCAATGAAAGTCTGTTGACAAAAGGGGAGAGGAGAAAACGGAAACATGACATGCAAGGTAAGTGGACGAAGTATGAGGTTGGACAGCTGGTATTGGTACGACGACACGATTTATCAAGTGCACAAGATAAGGAGATCAAGAAGTTTTTCTTATTGTACGAGGGGCCGTACGAGGTAGTGGAAATAAAAATGAAAAATTCATATGTGTTACAGAATAGAGAAACCAGGGAGATAGTAGGTACGCACAACGCTACAAATTTGAAATTATTTTGGTCAGCATAAGTATTTTGTTAATTTGTAAAGGTATGAATGTTATTTAATTATTCTTTTATGTTTTTAGAAGGGCACCTCCCCCATTTTCGGGCGGCCACGATCTTACCAGTCCTGGCCGTGGAATTCGGAAAGCGGAGGCGGGCCATGGTTGGCAGAATCTTCCTTCGGGCGGTGAAAACAACGATGGTCCGGCTCCACCAAAATTGGTACAAAATAGAAATGTAACCATACATATTTGAACGGGGAGGGGGACCCCAACAGGTACGTGACTCGACTTAAAATTTTTTAATACACTCATGGTGCAGCGGTTTTGGTGTGCCTGTCACGTGCCTGCACTGCCTTAGAGTGTTTGTATATAATGGAGGCTGCATTAAATAAAAGGCAGTGCATTCAAATTAAATTTTTTGGTGTCAAGGGCAAAATTAAAATGGAGCCTTTGACAATATCTTCTGATTGGCCTGAAACGACGAGTTTTGGGGCAAGACGTTTTGGAGCAAGATGGAAAGCGGGGTAGAAGAAATGGTAGGAGAGGGGAAGTAGTGTGTTTCAGAGGGGGGACGTGAATTCACGTAGTATATCTATCTGGTTCCAATCCGTTTTGCAGCGAAACCCGACTTTTCGGGCGGTTACTGTCTACCAGCACTAATCTTGATTTTGGAATGTTAGTCAGCCTCCAGTGTAAATAGATTTAAAAAAAAAAAAAAAAAAAAAAAAAAGAGCCAAAATAATTTTGGATGTGTATAATTTTAAATTTAAGAAATTAAATTTTTTTCTTCTAAATTCTTTAGCATTAGGTGACCAAATATAATTGTTAGATTTTAGTAGTAGTGGGTGTAGGAACGTTTTGAAGAAATGTGTAGTAATATAAGAACTTGTTATCAATACAAGATGTGAGGATAATTTTGGGGGGTAGTTTGGTGCTCAATGAAGTGACATAACAGTGTAGTGTGGAACTGCTATGGGGGAAGGTTGTAGATTTTGTATTAATTATTTTATGTTAATAATGGTTAAGTTTCCATATAAAGTGGGTTAAAACCCCATCTCAATTAATATTGTCATTTAAATTTTAATTTAATATTACGAAAGATATTTTACTTGTGATTCCCCAAATTTTCGGGCGGTCACGGCCTCACCGAACCCTGACCGTGGAATTGGTTTAGCTTTAACAGCTATGGTTGGGGCACATTACGATTACGCGCTGCCCATAACTGGCCATAGCTGTTATCGTTGTAAAGGTGTATTTTGAAATTGATGGGGGGGTAATAAAAAGGGGAATCACCAAACTATGGAACAGCGGCTGCCACTCTGTTCGAGAAGGAACAGCAGAGCCAGGTGGTAGATCCGTTTAAGGGTGCATGATTATTAACGAGAACATGATGATGTTCACCAATTTAAACTTAACAGCGGAAGCAGAGACACGGAGAGGTAAAACCCTGCTCCAAAATATACAGTCTCTGTGGAAGCGAAGGGGCGAAACAGTCCTCCATAATCGGAAATAGTGTGTGTGGCTGGGAGGTGACGTAAAGGAGTCACGAATTTAAAATTTTATGACGTAAAAGCTTTGCTTATTCAAAGTAATCCAATCAAAAATGCTTGTGCTCTGTCCACATAATTATATGCTCAGACTCGTAAATCAAGGTGTTCATACTATAATTTTAAAGGTATCATTTTATTGTTGTGTGTTAGATATAGTTGTTGATAAAATGTATTTTCATTATGTGTATAATTTTTTTTCTAAGCCAATCATTAGACGCCTGGCAGGCAATCAACATAATAGAAGTAAGTGTTGATGAGGTATTACATGTATTTGTTCAATTTTAAGATGTAGTTTCATTGTGTTTTAATTATGTTAGGATATCAGCTGATCAACAATACCATGTCACTGGTATAGTGTTTTGTAAAGGTTACAAGTAATTAATGTTTAGTGTACTACAGATATTTTGAAGTAAAGATAAAAAGAATATGCAGATTAATAAAAGATAATTCATGGGTGATAAATGTTTTATGGGACATGCAGACCTGTCCAAATTGAATTCCAAGTGAAGTTGAAATAATGCATATGATGTAATGCTGTTTTTGAGTTGATGTGATATAACAGGATTTTGTGAAATATAGATGTTGACACAGTTGTGGGGAATTTATGTAGAGTTTTGAATGATCTATATTTATGTTTATAGTTAATGAGGTTATTTTGTGTAAAGTAATGAGATTGAGATTTTTGGGGAAGGCAATGTTGTATTAGGGGGTAGTGTATTTGGGGAGTCCGCAACAAGGGTTGGGACGGGATAGGGACCGATTGGCGCCGGAAAGGGTTACCTAGGGAGGGTCCAGGAACCAACATAAGGGAATGAGTTTTGGGAAGGAAACACGTATCCTATGTACAAAGGGTTGGAGAGTATTTTTTTTATATATGTAGAGAAGGCGGCGTTTTGTGTTAAATGATAAGTTGGGGTTTAGAATGTCCTGATTAGTAGATATTTTGATAGAGTTGGGTGTCATGGGAGTTGCAGTTGATGAATATTAGAGTCAGAGGGAGAAAGTTTATATATGTATAGAAATCTAATACAGAAAAACGAGAATAAATAATTTACATCACCCCCAGTAAGGTAGAATTAACTGTCAACTAAAGAGAGGAATTTATAATAAAGAATGTACAATTGTTTTTTTAAACCAGTGACAGAATTTTGATACAGTAGAAGTGAAAATAATGTAAAGTCAAGAAGTGTTTAATTTAAATGATTTAAATGCCAATTTGATTATTATTTATATTAATATTTTGTTTATTATAAATATTCTATGTTATTATGTTTTGTATTTCAAGGTAGGATATTACAGATATTTAAAGTGTTTTCAGAAATCATACATAACATATGTAGGTCAAGGGTTTTGTACTTGACCTAGCTTTGATCAGCTGATGAGGTCAGACACCTACTAAGCTTGTATAGTAGGAAGCCAATTTTAATTTGTTTGTTTGATTAATTCAAACTAATCTTTGAATAATTTTAATAAATGTTAGTTAATAAATAAATTTAATAAATATTTAATGAATAATTTTTTTGAATTTTAAAATTTTGAAAATTTTAAATTTTTTTTTGAAAAAAGAAAAAAAAAATTTTTTTTTTATGTTTCGCCTGCCAGCGAGTGAATATTTTGAGTAATGATCATTTTATTGTGTATGTATTAATGATGTTCCTTTTGTTGTATTGCTTTATATTGGTAGGCTATAAATTGTTCTCACGCTAGAGTAAGGATGTATTTGTATTAATAGGAATGTTTAGGTTAAGTCATTGAAGCAAAAAGTTAGAAAAAAGAGGAAGAGAATTTTTTGATAAACGATTTTTTTTTTTGAATATTGAATTTTTTGAATTTATAATAAATTTTAAAAGGAAGTTTTTATTGTAATGTGTTATGGTAATATGTAATGTTAATGTGTGTGAGCCCAGTATCTGCTAAAGGCAGCCCAGCTTGCAAACAGGGGATCCACATCGGCGGAGGAACTGGGATAATTTTAGCCCGGGATTGAGGATTTTGGGGGTAGCATGTTAGAAGGCGAGGTGTGCCGTGGTGCGAGTCTGATCGATTTCTCGGTGTTGGGATCTCTAACAGAGAAGTCCAGTGATCTCGTTCAGATGAGTCCATGGTCACTGAGCCAGGGGGGTCGTGTACCCATGAGGTTAAGAACAAGGGGGTTGTTGGCACCAGTTCCTCTCCGGTCCTCTTCGGGGTTTATCGATGAGATTTCTTCTGTCGTGGACAGCAGAATTCTCATCGAGGGGGTATTGTAGCGGGTCGATTTTTGGGTGTTTTATTTTAACCGTTTGGGGCATATATTTATATTTTTATTTATTTCGTTTTCGGGCGGGTTTGTATAAAATAATGTATTATTGTGCAACGTATTTGTCAGTATAACAGTCAATGTAACAGAACAGTGAAACAACGCTATAAGACGCAGTTGTTGTCGAGGAATGCGGCAGAGTATCTGCACCTCCACCAAATTCTGAGAACTTTGTACCTGTGTGTGGCAGCGCACATACGCAACTGCTCAATCACGCTCAAAGGACGCTCTAACAAAAAACCAAGATGGCTAGAGAGAATAATATTTGTCGTCTTCTTCAAGATCCACCGGAAACACTGTTTTAAGTCCGGCCCACTTAAATGACGTCAGCCACTGCCTATAGAAGATCATGTGCGACATTGACTCAAAAACCACATGCATAGCATGGGCCGAAGCTTCGGCGACGAAGCCCAAGGCTGTGATTTCCATAAAAAAGTATGAGATCACGTTAGCTACACCTGCGACGTTTTCCTGCCCAGTTAGTCGTTGATCGTGTCGGCCGACACAGCGCCGAGTGCGCCCTGCTAACTCTTACAGTTTTATTTTAAAGCAAAAGTGAAATAACAGTTTAAATCCATGTAACCGCGGTTAATACCATTCAGTGAAGAATATCTACGTTTAGTTCCGGACAAACCAGTGATTGCCAAACGTTAAATAGTGAGTGCGAATGATGACCACGTTGCCGACTATAGAATTTCACAACATGTTTAAGGGTTCGGGGTAATAAAAATGTTCAGGGGAGGGGGTATAAATTGAGAGAATGAGTGAATGGCAGGCTGGGCTCTGTCTGTATATTTGTTTTGTATAGTGATCACTAAGGTAAGCTCTTAGAATAAGTAGCATGTAGCAGAGGCTAACCGAACAAAGAAAACTGTAACTTAATCTGTAAAACAATGATCAAAAGTTTTTGAACAAAATTTAAATATGATTCTGATTAATTAAAAAATCTAATTTCTCTTCTACAAAATTGCGAGTTAGTTTCTTTCACAACCTTAGTTCGTTTTATGTACTGTCATAGTTCGTCAAACGAAATGGGTGTACCGCCACTACTCGATCCGGCCAGATCCAAGTTGAAAGGTAAGTGGGAGTTGTGATCTGAATAAAATAGAATAATAACCAAAAATAAGAAAGTTACACTTTAGGTTGAGGATTGTGGTGAGTGGCACCAAAACAATTGACCACTGTAGAAATAAATTAGTGGTATGACAACTTGTGTCTTAATGCAAAATTATTTTGTTTTTAAGAAACTTAAGATAATTATTTAATTTAATGAGTCTTGTCTCATCATATTTTTCCAGTGTAACTGCTTTGACATCTATTTAAAGAACTGTAGAGTAACTACAACATTATAGCAATAAGGATTTTGTCCTTTTGAACAAATATGATGTGCCTATAGAAAGTTTAATTATTTTTATAATTATTCAGAAAAATAAAAAAATTGTGCCTTTTAGTCAATTTTTCAGCAACGAAATCTAAATGATGATTGGTGCTTAACCTATGAAGACAAAAGTTTATATATAGAAAAGTCGCCAAAGGCAGGGCCTGAGCTCTCATTTGTTGTAGGCATTGCTACCTGCTGGCACTATTTCCAAATAGTAAAAGTTTTAATAGAAACCTTTTGCATTGAAGTTGGTAGCACTGACATGCACATAGTAGTTGCTTTGTTCCACCATTACTGCTGTTCATTTAAATGAAAGTTTTTAATCTGTGCATAGAATTGTGATTTTTATTGTTTAAGAGAGGGTAAGTCACAATCCTCTTACAGTTTCATCATTAGTAAGGATTGCTCTGTATAACTGTGGTGTCTAGGAAATCCATTTAAATTTTAATTTTATAACCTTGAAATTGTTAAGATAAGTATACCCTAATCAGACCCCTAAATTTTGGTCTTTAAAATAATTAAACAAATAGGTTTAGCTTTTTTATTAAAACCATTGTAAACATTTTTCAGATGTCCCATACAAAAGGCAGTGCTCATGGGAGAAGGTGGGATACTAAAATATCGGTATGGAGATCCATACATGACTTCCATGTTCTAAGATTTATATTTAAAATCATATTCGAAATGAAATATTTCCATAGAAACTACTTCTTTCTATTGCTTCAGCCTTAACCATAGTACTGTGGTCACTAACGTATACCACCTCACGTTTTCGCACTCGATTTTCACTGATGATGGCAGTCGATGGGATTGCCGAAACGTCTGGTTTTGCAGAAAACATTGGACTACGGCTAAACAGCCCGGGAAGGAATTTTAACAAAAAACTACTTCTTTGTTGCCAATAACGTAGTACACATATAAAAATTTCTCCCCTCCCTCTTCAACTATAATTTTCATTAATAGAAAATTACCCCCACCCCCTTCAACTAGCCTCTTCATTTACAGATATTTTGTCTATGTTTCTACAGTGGATTATTATGAGCTTTTATCAGGATACTTTGTTTATCAAAATTAAGTATTTTACTCTTGTTAAACCATAAAACGTTGTAGGTAAACTACCTCTTTCTCTTAACCGATCTTCACCAAAATCAATAGGCCTTCAGTCCTCTACAATTCAGGGATGCATGCAAAAAAATATTTGATTCTGTTTTAATGTGTGGTAGTTATCGTTCGTCATAAAAAAATTACAGTTGTTAAAACATAAAATGTTGCAGGTAAACTACCCCTTTCCCTTAACTGATCTTCACAAAAATCAACAGACATTGAGTTCTCTATAGCTTAGGAAGATATGCAAAACATTATTTGATTCTGATTTAATTTACGGCAGTTATCGTTCGTCATAAAAAAATTACCCTTGTCAAAAATAAAATGTTGCTGGTAAACTACCCCTTTCCCTTAACCGATCTTCAACAAAATCAATGGACTTTGAGTTCTGTATAATTCAAAAAGGTATGCAAAAAAATATTTGATTTTGTTTGAATTTACGGCAGTTACCGTTTGTCATAGAAAAAATTACCCTTGTTAAAACATAAAATGTTGCAGGTAAACTACCCCTTTCCCGTAACTGATCTTCACCAAAACCAACAGATTTTGAGAACTCTACAATTCCAGGGCTGTATCCAAAACATTATTTGATTCTGTTTGAATTTGCGGCTGTTATTGTTTGCCATAGAAAAAAATTACCATTGATAAGAAAAACGTTGCTGGTAAACTACCCCTTCCCCTTAACCGATCTTCACCAAAAACAGTAGATCTTGAGTACTCTACAAATCAGGGCTGAATGCAAAAAATTATTTGATTTTGTTTGAATGTGCGGCTCTTATCGTTTGCCATAGAAAATACCCTTTTAAAACATAAAACGTTGCAGGTAAACTACCCTTTCCCTTAACCGATCTTCACCAAAAATAATAGGTCCTGAGAACTCTACAATTCAGGGCTGTATGCAAACAATTATTTGATTCTGTTTGAATTTGCGGCTGATGGAGAACCATAGATGACTTCCATGTTCTAAGATTTATATTTAAAATCATATTCGAAATGAAATATTTCCATAGAAACTACTTCTTTCTACTTATTGCTTCAGCCTTAACCACAGTACTGTGGTCACTAACGTATACCACCTCACGTATTCGCACTCGATTTTCACTGATGATGGCAGTCGATGGCACTGCCGAAAAGTCTGGTTTTTCAGAAAACATTGGACTAAAGCTAAACAGCCCGGGAAGGAATTTTAACAAAGAACTACTTCTTTGTTGCCGATAACGTAGTACACATATACAAAATTCTCCCCCTCCCTTCAACTATAATTTTCATTTATAGAAAATTACCTCCACCCCGTTCACCTAACCTCTTCATTTATAGATATTTCATCTACGTTTCTACAGTGGATTATTATGAGCTTCTTATCAGGATACTTTATTTATCAAAATTAAGTACTTTACTCTTGTTAAAACATAAAACGTTGCAGGTAAAGTACCCCTGGTTTCTCTTAACTTTATCTCTTAACCGATCTTCACCAAAATCAATATACCTTCAGTCCTCTACAATGCAGGGATGCATGCAAAAAAATATTTGATTCTGTTTGAATGTGCGGCAGTTATCGTTCATCATGGAAACATTTCTCTTGTTACAACATAAAATGTTGCCGGTAAACTAACCCTTTCCCTTAACCGATCTTCACCAAAATCAGTAGGCCTTGAGCTCTCTACAATTCAGGAAAGTGTGCAAAAAATTATTTGATTCTTTGAATTTACGGCAGTTATCTTTCATCAAAAAAATTACCCTTCTTAAAACATAAAATGTTGCTTGTAAACTACCCCTTTCCCTTAACCGATCTTCACCAAAACCAACAAGTCTTGAGAACTCTACTATTCCGGGCTGTATGCAAAACATTATTTGATTCTGTTTGAATTTGTGGCTGTTATCGTTTGCCATAGAAGAAAATTACCACTGATAAAAAAACGTTGCAGGTAAACTACTCATTTCCCTTAACCGATCTTCACCAAAAACAATAGGTCTTGAGTACTCTACAGTTCAGGGCTGTATGCAAAAAATTATTTGATTCTGTTTGAATTTGCGGCTCTTATCGTTTGCCATAGAAGATACCCTAGTTAAAATATAAAACGTTGCAGGTAAACTACCCCATTCCCTTAACCGATCTTCAACAAAATCAACAAACCTTGAGTTGTGTATAATTCAAAAAGGTATGCAAAAGAGTAGTTGATTCTGTTTTAATTTACGGCAGTTATCGTTCGTCATAGAAAAAATTACCCTTGTTAAAACATAAAATTTTGCAGGTAAACAACCCTATTCTCTTGACCGATCTTCACCAAAACCAACAGATCTTGAGAACTCTACAATTCTGGGCTGTATGCAAAATATTATTTGATTCTGTTTGAATTTGCGGCTGTTATCGTTTACCATAGAAAAAATTACCCTTGATAAAAAAACGTGCAGGTAAACTACCCCTTTCCCTTAACCGATCTTCACCAAAAACAATAGGTCTTGAGTACTCTACAAATCAGGGCTGTATGCAAAAAATTATTTGATTCTGTGTGAATTTGCGACTGTTATCGTTTGCCATAGACAATACCCTTGTTAAAACATAAAACGTTGCAGGTAAACTACCCCTTTCCCATAACCGAACTTCACCAAAAACAAAAGGTCATGAGAACTCTAAAAATCAGGGCTGCATGCAAAAAATTATTTGATTTTGTTTGAATTTGCGGCTGTTATCGTTTGCCATAGAAAATAATTACCCTTGATTAAAAAAAAAGTTGCAGGTAAACTACCCCTTTCCCTTAACCGTTCTTCACCAAAAACAATAGGTCTTGAGTACTCTACAAATCAGGGCTCCATGCAAAAAATTATTTGATTTTGTGTGAATTTGCGGCTGTTATTGTTTGCCATAGAAAAAAAATCTAGACAGACACACACACAGACACTTTTCGAAAAATGATTTTTTTTCATGTTTTGAGTGTAGTACAATCAGAATCTGCAGTAATCTCGAACACGATTTTTTTTGCCATCACTATACTTCCATTTCCTTAAGGAACATGGAAGTAAAAAATTGAAAGGAGAATTAAAGCTATTAGAAATAAGGAAATGGGATGGAAAATGCTTTTAAGACATTTGGGGTACAAAAAACAATGATGAGGCTTGCAAATGAGAAATATGGCCGCCCAAAGAAAGCAGGTCATACAAAAATGAGAAGACCTACAGTACTCCATAGCACACTCAGGGAAAAGTCGGTTCAATATTATCTCATCATGGAGGCTACCTTCTTTGGACTGATGAGGGGATGGGGATGTCAAAGTATGCACTAAGTTAAGCAATTAAAAAATCACTTGAAACATCCTTTCAGAGATCAGGGAGCTTTGCAGAATTGGTTGAAACTCTTTCTCAAGTGACACAAAAGACAATTGTCAGTATGAAAAACCACTTGACACATCGTAAGCTAGGGCTACAGGTATTAAAAAAAGAACGTTTACATGTTCTTTCTGAACTACACACAAGAACTAGAAAAAAAAGATACTTGGCAGATAGAATTTGGAATGTTGATGAAATAGGGCTTTCAAAGTCCCTCAACTGATCAGTCTGAAAGAAAAACAGCAGACTGGAGCCATCACCTCAACTGAAACAGGTTCTTTAGTTGCTGTGATAGTTTCTATGAGAGCAGCTGAAAGTTTTAATCTAATGCTGGTGATATTTCCTCACAGTAATATGAGCTCAGTGCTGGAAAGAAGGAAGCCACCGATTGTCACTGTTCATCCTTCAGACTGGGTTCAGTCTCATATAGTCACCCAGTGGTTCAAGACTTTCATCCACTGACAAAACCATCGCAAGAGGAACCTGTAATGATCATACTAGATGGATATTACCACTAAACTCGAACATTGATGTCATTGACCTAGCAAGAGAAAACCACATCACAATTATTTCTCTGCCGCCTCTCTCATAAACTGCAGCTTCTGTACCATACCTTCATAGCTCCTCTTAAAACTTACTATAGTGAAGAAGTTCAAGTTTGACCTGTTACAGCTCACCATATCATGGAGCTCTTTGGTAAAGTTTTTGTCAAGTGTCAGAGAGCAGAGATTGCAACTGAACAGGTTTCACTGACAGCCCTACATTCCATTAACAGGAATTATTTTTTAGGACTTGGGTTTTGTTACTAAATCACAAGAAGTCTAGCACAGGAAAGTCTCTTACATTGATTCTACAAATCCTGTGATGTGGGAGAGGTCTACTTCAGCGATGATCAACACTCTTCACCAAGATGCAACCTACATTTATGCTTTGCCACTGATGACATACCAGGCTGATCCTTTGACTCTCTCAGTAAATTCCAAGGTAAGTCTAATAGACATCAGCCCTGTATCCATTATTCAGAAAAAAATTCAGTAAGAGGTCGGAATGCAACTTCATCTGCTGTAATAACTTCTTTGCCTTACAAACAGGAACTAACGCTGCCTTTCAATAGGTTAAAGGGGAAGAAATGTCAAACAGTTAAAAGATGAGAACATAAGGACAGAGTAGATGGAATCTCTGAGAAATGTAGACAATGAGCATGATTACATGGGAGGGCAAGGAGGAATATTAAGTTCAAGAAGTAAGAACAAGATGAAGAAAGTTCAGGGGATGAAAACTTTTCATTGACTGATAGCACAGACTAGGATGTCAACATTCCACAAGGAGGAGCTCCATCTTCCTCAGATGCAGATTGCATGCTTTGTGTGGGAAGTTTCCAAGGACTGCAGAAATGAAGTGTGGTCCAATGTGCATTGTGTAATTTGTTAATTTGTTGGTACACAAAGAGTATTTGGGAAATGATTCTGCTATTCATATTTGTGACTTTTGTGACTTCTGTTGTTAAAGGTCACAATAACCTGTTTTTTAATTACTGGGGTGTTCTAATTATCAACTTCATGGATGTTAAGATAAACAGTGTTTTTTTATTTTAATTATTTTTAATTATTTAAGTTTTATATTTTCATTTTAATTAAATATGTGATTAAAGTGTCATTTTTTACTTCCATATTCCTTAAGGAATGGAAGTATGGTGATGGCAAAAAAAATCGTGTTCGAGATTATTGCAGATTCTGATTCTACTACACTCAAAACATGAAAAAAAGTCGTTTTCCGAAAAGTGTCTGTGTGTGTGTCTGTCTGTCTGTCTGTCTATGTGTCTGTCTGTCTGTCTGTAGATTTTTTTTCTATGGCAAACGATAACTGCCGCAAATTCAAACAGAATCAAATAATTTTTTGCATACAGCCCTGATTTGCAGAGTACTCGCGACCTATTGTTTTTGGTGAAGATCGGTTGAGGGAAAGGGGTAGTTTACCGGCAACGGTTTTTTTTTAGCAAGGGTAATTTTGTTTGTTTGGCAAACGATAACAGCCGCAAATTAAAACAGAATCAAATAATGTTTCGCATACAGCCCTGAATTGTAGAGTTCTCAAGATCTGCTGATTTTGGTGAAGTTCGGTTGAGGGAAAGGGGTAGTTTACCTGCCACGTTTTTTGTTTTATCAAGGGTATTTTCTATGGCAAACGATAACAGCCGCAAATTCAAACAGAATCAAATAATGTTTTGTATACAGCCCTGATTTGTAGAGTACTCAAGACCTATTGTTTTTGGTGTAGATCAGTTAAGGGAAAGGGGTAGTTTACCTGTAACGTTTTATGTTTTAACAAGGGTATTTCATATGGCAAACGATAACAGCCGCAAATTCAAACAGAATCAAAAGTTTATTTGCATACAGCCCTAAATTGTAGAGTTCTCAAGACCTACTGTTTTTGGTGAAGATCGGTTGAGGGAAAGGGGTAGTTTACCTGCAACGTTTTTTTAACAAGGGTATTTTCTATGGCAAACGATAACAGCCGCAAATTCAAACGGAATCAAATAATGTTTTGCATACAGCCCTGATTTGTAGAGTACTCAAGACCTATTGTTTTTGGTGAAGATCGGTTAAGGGGAAGGGGTAGTTTACCTGCAACGTTTTTTTATCAAGCGTATTTTCTATGGCAAACGATAACAGCCGCAAATTCAAACAGAATCAAATAATTTTTTGCATACGTCCCTGAATTGTAGAGGTCTCAATGACTTTCGATTTTGGTGAAGATCGGTTAAGGGGAAGGGGTAGTTTACCTGCAACCTTTTACGTTTTAACAAGAGTAAAGTACTTGAAAATTTATTTAAACTTTTTGAAACAATGGTAATTGTTAAAAATAAAATAATTTTGTTGCCAGGCAATAAAATTATAATTTTTTCATTTTAATGTAATATAATATTTTTCATTTAATACAGCAATAAAAAGGCAGGTAAGACACAGCCTGGCTGTTTGGCTGAAAATGATTTTAAATATAAATCTTAGAATATGGAAGTCATGTATGGTTCTCCATACCGATATTTACTTCCATATTCCTTAAGGAAATGGAAGTATGGTGATGGCAAAAAAAATCGTGTTCAAGATTATTGCAGATTCTGATTGTACTACACTCAAAACATGAAAAAAAGTCGTTTTTCGAAAAGTGTCTGTGTGTGTCTCTCTTTGTCTGTCTGTCTGTGTGTCTGTCTGTAGATTTTTTCTATGGCAAACGGTAACTGCCGCAAATTCAAACAGAATCAAATAATTTTTTGCGTACAGCCCTGATTTGTAGAGTACTCAAGACCTATTGTTTTTGGTGAAGATCGGTTGAGGGAAAGGGGTAGTTTACCTGCAACAGTTTTTTTTTATCAAGGGTAATATTTTTTTTTTTGGCAAACGATAACAGCCACAAATTCAAACAGAATCAAATAATGTTTCGCATACAGCCTTGAATTATGGAGTTCTCAAGACCTATTATTTTTGGTGAAGATCGGTTAAGGCAAAGGGGTAGTTTACCTGCAACGTTTTATGTTTTAACAAGGGTATTTTCTATGGCAAACGATAACAGCCGCAAATTCAAACAGAATCAAAAGATTATTTACATACAGCCCTAAATTGTAGAGTTCTCAAGACTTTTGTTTTTGGTGAAGATCGGTTAAGGGAAAGGGGTAGTTTACCTGCAACGTTTTTTTATCAAGGGTAATTTTCTATGGCAAACGATAACAGCCGCAAATTCAAACAGAATCAAATAATTTTTTGCATACGTACCTGAATTGTAGAGATCTCAAGGACTTTTGATTTTGGTGAAGATCGGTTAAGGGGAAGGGGTAATTTACCTGCAACATTTTACGTTTTAACAACAGTAAAGTACTTGAAAATTCATTTAAACTTTTTCAAACAATGGTAATTGTTAAAAATAAAATAATTTTGTTGCCAGGCAATAAAATTATAATTTTTTCATTTTAGTGTAAATCATGTATGAGTGAAAATATATCGTTCGTGGCAGGCAAGCATATCTCAATTATGTAATGTTTACGTTTCCATTTTATTATTATGACTACCGCAATAAAAAGGCAGGGAACACACACACACACACACACACACACACACACACACACACACACACACACACACACACACACACACACACACACACACACACACACACACACACACACACACACACACACACACACACACACACACAAATTCGCGTTATTTCTGGCCTCATTCATGTTTATTTTCTTACATTTGCACGCTTTTTAAATGGGCAGTGCCGAAACCCATACCAACATAACGCGTGCAAGCCGAAAAAGTGTCCAGCGTGGATAGCGATTTGCTTCCTGTGGATCGCTGGGCAGTGTATCTGCACGTGTTTGCAGAGGAACGATTCATAGACAAGACTTTTCGTCTTAAGGGAATGAACCCTCTGCAAGATGCTGAGGGTCCATGAGTGACTTCGGAGCGCTCCTTCTTTTCCGTGTGTTTGTTCCGTGAAACGTACACTGTAGATTCGCAGCTTTACTCTAAGCAACGCTCAATAGGAAATGTTGAAAATTTTTGTCCACGGTGTACCCTCA
Organism: Magicicada septendecula; assembly: GCA_034769895.1. Taxonomy (NCBI): domain Eukaryota; kingdom Metazoa; phylum Arthropoda; class Insecta; order Hemiptera; family Cicadidae; genus Magicicada; species Magicicada septendecula. The sequence goes on along the minus strand of CM068368.1, from coordinate 171,683,779 downwards.
TACACACTAAACCTGCTCTGATGTTTTAATTACGGACATCATAATATTAAAACTTTGGAAACTTGAGCACTACTTAATGGAGATCAATCATTAACTTATACAAGCCATTAATTTTATGCATATTTTTTATATATATGTGTACAACGTTATCGGCAACAAAGAAGTAGTTTTTGTTAAAATTCCTTCCCGGGATATTTGGCCGTAGTCCAATGTTTTGTACAAAACCAGACGTTTCGGCAATGCCATCGACTTCCATCATCAGTGAAAATCGAGTGCGATAACGTGAGGTGGTATACGTTAGTGACCACAGTACTGTGGTTAAGGCTGAAGCAGTAAGTAGAAAGAAGTAGTTTCTATGGTAATATTTCATTTCGAAAATGATTTTAAATATAAATCTTAGAATATGGAAGTCATGTATGGTTCTCCATACCGATATTTCATTATTGTCATCTTAAGAGGGCAATATTTTCTCCATAGCTTTTTTTTTGTCACTTTTCACATGGAAAACAGATGTGACGATTGCAAAGTTAAGTTGAGCCACATACAGTATAAGAAAAAATATCAAACAATTTATTTAAATAAAATTCAAATGAAACTAAAACAAAATATTAAACTTACAAGTAAAAAACAAAGTGGGAGTCTGACTTTTGCTACTTTCCTCTACTTATAAGCTAAATTTGTATCTAGTTTTTTCACAGGCCTATTTATGCAAATTTTTAACTACATAATAGAGTTTCTGAAGTTTATATTTTCTTTAACCTGACTCTTTAAAATCTTTTGAAATATTGTAGAACTGAATACTGCAGGTAGTGATTAGTGGTTCCAAATATTTTGTTTATACTGCATAGTGTTATGACATCACAGAACAATCTACGTGTTTATCAAATGTTCCAGATGAACCCAGCTGAATCTGTGTGGTGTACGTGATTCTCGACGCATTAGCTAGACTGTGCCAGAAGCCGTGCAGACTCTGTCAAGGCCGCAATTAATTACGTCGTAGGTAGAGATAACGGGTAGTTTAGAATGTTTTGGTCTGTGAGCGGGGGTATAAATACAAGGCGGCAGCGGCCTTAGTTCAGTTATAGTTGTGATCTATTACAGTGTGGTTCGAGTTTATTGTCGGGCGTTTACAAATGATTACTCTGTGCATTCAAGTGATTATTGTAGTGAAGTGTTGTGTTTTATAATCGGGCGGTATAATTGTAATACAATTGTGTTTTATATTAGTTGACATTTTATTGCATGTGAACATTTTTTATTTGATTTGTTGTAAGGAACTGTGTTGTTAATTACGAACTGTTTAACTGTGATAATTAAAGCTGGTGATTAGTGACTTAATTGGTGTCTTGTATTTTGTTTTCCACTGTACCTACGACGATCAAGTAGACCGTCATAACAGTGGTCTCAGAAGTGGGATAGAACGGATCACAGTGGAAACAGTAGACACTTAGTACAAGATGAGGTAATTCGTAATTAATCGGTAAACAATGGATGCCAGTCAGGTGATGGAAGCTTTCCAAGCGCTGCTGCAGCAGACACGGGGAAAGACAAAAGAAGAACAAAGACAAGAAAGAGAAGAAGCAGAAAAACGACAGGATGAGAAACACAGGCAGAAGGCGGAAGAAGCATAAAGATGACAGGATGAAAAACGTAAGCAGGAGACAGAAGACATCAAGACATTAATACAGGAGCAGAAACAGATGCAAGAACATAGTACTGCAGAATTGGGTCTCCTACGAGGTGAGCTTAATAAACAAGTTACTAAAATATCAGAGGTACAAAAACAATGACATTAAAAATAGCTGAAGTAGAAAAATCTGTTTCGAGTGTTGAAGAATTGATGTCTACAAAAATATCTGTCTTAGAAGAAACCATATCAAATAAAATATCTGGAGTAGAAATCTTAATGGCAAACATAAGAGAGCAGTTCCTGAAGATACAACCAAAACATACTTTTGAACAAACTGTACCAATGATAAAGACAGAAAAAGACACAGAAAATAAGTCAGTAGAGAAAGACACTTTGTCTCCGGTAGGGACAGTTCATGTCAAAGCTCCAATCTTTGACGGAAGCAGTCATTGGGCAACGTATCTCGACCAATTTGAAGCTGCTGCATGCGCAAATAATTGGACAGAGAAAGACAAGGCAGGCTCACTCGTTCTCCCATTAAAAGGACCTGCCGCAGAATCACTACAGAAAGAGAAGATGACCTGTCAGTCAGAGCATCTATGCCGAGTTGATAAACGCTCTAGAATTATGCTACGGTGATAAAGATTTGCGAGATGTGTACTACGCTCAGTTGAGAACAAGACGACAACACTCTGGGGAGAGTCTTCAAGAGTTTGAAGCAAGTTTCAATAGACTGACTAGATTGGCCTATCCTGAAGCATCAGAAGATTTTTGAATAAGGTTGTGGTGCAGACAATTATTGATAGCATCGGAGATTGTAAACTTCAGCAAGTGTTACGAATGGCAAAACACGGAAATAGCTCAGAAGCTCTTGTTCACACCCTAGAGTTTGAAGCTGCCAAGTCAGCTTCCCGCTACATTAATGGGTTTTTGCCATCACATTGCAGTCAGAAGATCACTGTATCACATTGCCATTATGATGGGTGTAGAAAAACAATGTTGTCGGACAAACAATTCAGAAGTTCAAGAGGGCCGCAACGATTTGAACGGTGGGAAAAAGACAGAAGACCGAAGTGTTACAACTGTGGGAAACGTGGTCATCTTCAGGTAGACTGCTGGGAGAAGAAGATACCGAGAGAAGAGAGTGATCGCACTAATTGGAGAAGGAAAGCCCCAGAACAGCACACAGTTTCCACGATATATAAGACCAGTGGAAACTTGATTGTTAATGGATTTGCGGAAGGTAAACCAACATCATTTACAGTTGACACGGGCACAAAAGCGTCCATTGTGCACCCTGACTTAGTCAGCAATCGCCAGCCTCTAATTAGCTCTTGTACAATACAGACTGTGACTGGCAGCCCCGTCAAGGTGCTAGGAAAGGTAGACGTACGTGTACACCTGGGTCTTCTTGAGTTTAGCCACCAAATGCTCATTGCGGACATTGTCGATGAAGTGATTCTTTGCAAGGACATTATGAATGCCTATGGATTCGTTGTGGACTTAAGAAAGAATGTCCTGAAGGTTGGCCAAGAGAAGATAAAGCTTTGCATGGCTAAAATGATAGGGTCTACCAACCATTCGATTAAGCAAGTGGCATTAGTTGAAGAAAAAGTCAACCGGTCTGGTAAAGAGGAACGCTCCCTATTGCAAGCAGAACTGGAGGAAGAACTAGCAGAGGAAGTACAAATAAGTGTAACAACAAAAGAAGTGATTGGAAAGCCAACTATGGGTGTCGAGACGAGACTCTTGCTTGTTCCTGAGCTGTTAGAAGCACCGGGGGGAAATGTTGCTGAAGATGAAGTTACGCAAGAGATTGTTGACGAGAACCAAACACTTGGATCAGCCAGTGGTGTTTATGTCATCAGTACATGATGCAACGGGAGTGATTCCAGCAAAACTAGTTGACCGGAAGACTCGCATTCCTGGGAACTTGATGTTTGGATCACACAAGACTGAATTCGAAAAACCGGAGAAATATCTTTTGCAAGGATGCCCACCTAGTTCGCCTGGTCGAGTATTACTTCAGAGACAGTTTGCTAGTTCGGGACGATTAAAGCTGGTGATTAGTGACTTAATTGGTGTCTTGTAATTTGTTTTCCACTGTGCCTACGACGATCAAGTAGACCGTTGTAACAGTATAAACTGACACATTTAAAAAACATGTTTGTTCATGTACAGATAATTAAAATAAGGTTTATTAAGTAACAGCTGGAAAAGTAAAAAAAAGCTGTTTAACTAAGTCTTAACTAAGAAGTATAATTTTGTAAATTCATAAAAAAAAAACTTTGAAAATATTGGATACTATGAATTGTGTAGCTTAAAAATATCCAAAAATTATGTTACAGATATCCAGTTTGAGGGAAGAATCTGAAAAACGTTGGCAGGATAGAAAATAATGTTTTAGCTGTTCATTAACAAGTGGCTCAAAATAAAATTGTTTGTACTCTTCTGATATACCATTGTACTTATTTTTATCAGAAACCTTTGAAACAATAATAATTTGAGTTTTAGTTCACTTTGTGTAAGGAAGTTTTCTACACATGTTAGTAGTTCCAGGGAACACACACACACACACACACACACACACACACACACACACACACACACACACACACACACACACACACACACACACACACACACACACACACACACACACACACACACACACACACACACACACACACACACACACACACACATTGTAAATACCCTGTCCACCTACCATTTGGCAAGCATTACATTGGTATTGGCAAGCATTGGTGAATCTTAGCCTGGTTTACAACCCTCCTCATGCATTTCTAACCTTAATCTTCTTTCTCCATCCCCCTTCTTCATTGTTTTCGAATCCTCCAAACACATTAGTATTGTAAATAAACATTCGTGTATCATTCATCATGAGCATAAAAGTAAAGGCAGTTGGAAAGTAATGGTAAACATATTTTTTCTTGTAAAATCATTTACTGATTTGAGGTTTCTACTTCCAGTAAAAATTCTTAATAGCTGATATACTCACTACTGTTTCAAATGCATCTTGTTAGCAGATACATTTTTTTTCACAGTTCTGGTGATAAATTGGGTTGTGGGGCGTGTTTATAGGCGAGACCCCCCCCCCAGAGGGTCAAAAAAAAGTTGACAAATTTTATTAATCTCTTAATTTTAAGGTATTTTATTAGATTTTTTTTCAGCTGTAAACACTTGACTTTTTTTTTAAATACAAACAAGTTGATTACAGAACATTTGCGTATATGTTTGAAATACATAAGAAAATCAATTCAGTCAATGGGTATTTACAGCAACAACAAAATTCACAGCTGTGAATGTTGCACATGAACTGATTATAATAATTCTTGGATTTCGTTGTCCATGACGTGTCCGTTACTTAACTAAATATCACTATAGGATTGACGACTCGGAACACTAAGTTTTTTATAAGTAAAAACGTAAAGTTTTACCTTACAGCCTAACCTGGCTTTCACCTTTAGAAGGCTTCATCAGAGGCTGCCATAGGTAGCGTTGTCCGTCTTGTTGTTGGCGACGGGATAGTTATTTGAAAGATTGAAGCTGTGTGTGTGTGGTGAGATGTGTTCGAATGATGTGTGCGATTTGAATTGTGTCTGTTCGTTTAGGATGTCGTTTTTTGTGTGTTTGTATATTTCTAATTGTTCTAGAGTGTCTAGTTTTCGGCCTTTTGTGTGTACGTGTAGAATGTTCATGTTATTGTCGATGTTTATATGTGTGATTTGCTTCAATGAGGTGGTTTGCAAAGGTAGATTCTGTAGTGGTGTGGAGTGCTTTTGTGTGTTCAATGTATCTCTGTTTGAAGCTACGTCCTGTCTGGCCTATGTAGAATTTATTGCAATTTGAGCAATTTAGCTTGTATACACCAGGTAGATCGAATTTGTTTTGTGCTTTGGGCATGTGTTTTGATAGTGTGTGTTCTGTTTTGTTTGTAGTTTTGTAAGCGATTCTGTATCCTGCTTTTTTGAATTTGTGGGCAATTTTTTCAGTTTGTTTGTTGATGTATGTTAGTGTTATGAATTTGTTGTTTTCTGTCTTTGTCTGTTGTTTGTTTTGTGTTTCGTGTAGGAGTTTACTGACTATTGTTCTGTCATAACTGTTAGATTCTGCTAGATATTTTATCGTGTTTAGTTTGTCTTTGTAGTCTATTTCATCTAAGGGGATGTTGTTAAGTCTATGTATCATGGTTCTAAAAGCAGCTAGTTTGTGTTGTATTGGGTGATTGGAGGTGTTGTGTATTAGTGTGTCAGTTGTAGTTGGTTTTCTGTATATACTGAATTTGTGCCTGTGTTCTAGTTTTGTGATGGAGAGGTCTAAGAAGTTTATGGTATTGTTGTGTTCGTATTCTGCAGTGAAGGTTATGTTTTTATGTATTTTGTTTATGTGCATTAGTAACTGTTCGCATTGTCTTTTGTTTCCCCTGTATAGTATTAGAATGTCATCAACGTATCTGTGCCAATATAGTATTTTATGTGAGTGTCTGTCATTGTTTGTGAGTATTTTTGTTTTTTCTAAGTGTTGGAGGAAGACTTCTGCTAGAATGCTGGATATGGGGGAGCCCATGGGTAGGCCATCGTTCTGTGTGTAGTATTTATTGTTATAAGTAAAGTAGTTTTGTTTTGTGATAATGTTCAGAGTTTCTGTCATTTCATTGATAAGTTTGTCTGGTGTGTTGTTCTGTTTGAGTTTGTTTTGTAGGATGGTGATTGTTTCAGAGATTGGGATGTTTGTGTACAGGTTTTTAATGTCAAAGGAGGCTAATGTGGCATTATGGGGGATGTGTATGTCTTTTATTTTTGTTACTAGGTCAGTGTTGTTTTTTACTGCAATGTTGTTGTCTATTTGTGTGTGCTGTCTAATAATTTTGTCTAGATATTTTGCCAGTTTGTGTGCAGGGGCATTACGGTAGTTGATAATGGGGCGGATCGGAATGTCTTCTTTATGGATTTTGGGAAGCGCTTGGAGTGTAGGTGCTGATGGTCGGATTTGTTTCATGTAGGGCTTTTGTTTATGTGTCATAATGTGTTTGGCTTTGTTGACTATTTGTTTTACTGAGTTTTGGTATCTGTCGGTGGGGTCGTGTTTTAGTTCTGTGATGTTGTTCTGTTTCATGAAGTTTTGTACTTTTTTGTGTAGGTTGTCTGTGGGGATAATTACAGTCGTGTTGCCTTTGTCAGCTTTTACAAATGTGATGTTGTGTTTGTGTGCCTTTTCCCTCAGTTTGCTCATTGAAGCAAACCACACATATAAAAACATCGACAATAACATGAACATTCTACACGTACACACAAAAGGCCGAAAACTAGACACTCTAGAACAATTAGAAATATACAAACACACAAAAAACGACATCCTAAACGAACAGACACAATTCAAATCGCACACATCATTCGAACACATCTCACCACACACACACAGCTTCAATCTTTCGAATAACTATCCCGTCGCCAACAACAAGACGGACAACGCTACCTATGGCAGCCTCTGATGAAGCCTTCTAAAGGTGAAAGCCGGTTTAGGCTGTAAGGTAAAACTTTACGTTTTTACTTATAAAAAACTTAGTGTTCCGAGTCGTCAATACTATAGTGATATTTGATTATAATAACAACTGTACATGAAGATAGTATGTAAACAGTATTTGTTTTCAATTTCTATAAATTCCTGTGTTTTTCTGGAATTTATTAATAGACTGCTTTTATCATGAATTTAATGACATTTGTTGCACTGTGTGTGTGTGTGTGTGTGTGTGTGTGTGTGTGTGTGTGTGTGTGTGTGTGTGTGTGTGTGTGTGTGTGTGTGTGTGTGTGTGTGTGTGTGTGTGTGTGTGTAGGCCTACTACAGTCATTTATTCTTGTTGAATTGTAGGATCAATTATGCGTATTGTTATTGTGTTATTACCATTTACTTTAATGGGATTGACTTCAAGATATTATCACACGTTTTTCACCCACTTTAAGCATAATAATGTTGATTAGTTTTAACTTGATTTTTCTTTTGTATGAAGCTGACATTGTTATTATCAATAATAATCAATGTATTGTGTTTCAGGTAGAGGAGAAGTTTATGTTTGGGGAAGCAATTCAGATGGACAGCTAGGATTAGGTGAAGATGTTAAAAGTGTATCAACTCCAACACGTCTGGAGCTTCAGGAGAACATTGCTAAGATTGCTTGCGGATACTATCATTCAGTTTTTGTTACTGGTAACAGGCACTTTTCATGACTGAATAAAATATTGTATGTCATAACTAAGAAGTAGCCATAAAAATTGTATGTTCCTTTTCACTTCAAGTTACTGTTCAAATGGTGCTTTAGCAGTTATTGTCCACTATCAAGACTACAAGAAGAAAATACGTAATAACATTATTCTCTTTGGTCCATTTCTTAAGTAAACAGCTGTGAATGAACTGATTATTATAACAATTGTACATGAAGATAGTATGTATGTAACAGTATGTTTTTAAATTTCTGTAAATTTCCTGCCTTTTTCACAACTCTATTAATAAGATTGGTTTTAACATGAATTTAATGACATTTATTGCACAATATATGTGTGTATGTGTACAATCATTTATTCTTGTTGGATGAAAGCTGTTAAACAAGGGTTATTATTGTAAAAGATTTGAATTTTGCCCATTAAAGTTGCTACAAGCTGACATGTCTGATATCACATTCATAACATTTCATCATTACATAAGGTACATGAGGGTCATAAACTAATTGACACTAGTAGTTATTAAAAAAGCTTTTTCTATTTTTTGTCAAGTGACTTACAGCCTACTGTGTATTTTAGAATATTCTTTAGATTAAGATATTCTTATAATTTAAAGCATGTGTGTAGAGACACTGTGAAACTACAAGCCATAAGATTATAGATCGGAATAATTTTTCTATAGTGGTGTGCAACAGTGTTAATTCTGTTTAGAAAATTATGATTACAATACAACTAGTATGGTCCCTTAGGTGTAGAACTCACTCACAATTTTGAACAAAATATATTTATTATTAGATTAAAAAAATTAATAAATTATATTTTTAAAACTGTGAGTAAAGGTCTTTATATGTATGAATATTACTCATAACCAAGAAACATCTTGAGAAGGTGACCATACGTTGTTACCACAGTTAATAGAGGTTTTGCTATACTTAAAAAAGTAAAAAAAAATTATAAAAACCCTATTACTTTTTCAAAAGTAGAATAACATTTATAAAGCAGAAAATCATTATTAACTTTTTATTATTAGGAATACAATAAAAACTAAAAATGTGAACATTGCATTGGTTTTGGAATCCCAAGTTTCTTCACCCTCTGAATTTCAGTGTATTCTGTAGTATTTCATGCTGACAACAAAATCAGCAAATAGAATGTTCATAGTGTAGATACTCTGGTGAGATTCAAATTATTTCACAAAAGTGAAGTACTTTGTCGAAATGGCTAGCAGCTTTATTGAACTCCCACTCAATAGACACCTGATCTGTTTTTCAAAAAATTTCCCCAATACTAAGCATAATTTGTATGTTACAGAATTAAAAAAATATTTTTTTATATTATTTTTAATGATGCAGTTGAGTGAAAAGACAAAATGTTTTACATTAAAATTTTTCCTTATTATTTAATTGCTACATCATTAATTTTTTGAGGTTGGAATTCAGAACCTCTGAAGAAGCTTGGAAGAACATGAAATATGGCTCAGGCTTAGGTAAAATTTAATTATAATGTTACCTAAAAAATATAGTTTCCAAAGTCAAAAAATAAATTAGTTAATAATTTTAACATGGGTGTACTATGGAGAATAAAGAATAAAAACCCAAGAATATTGTTTAAGGTTCACGAAATAATAAGGCTATTATTATTTTTGTAATTGCAGAAGAAGGACAGGTTTTGGTATGTGGTGAAGGTGAATGCGGTAAACTTGGATTAGGTACAATTGAAAACACTTATGTGCCAACTGTTGTTTCACTGGAAGCATGGATAATGTTTGTAGCTGCAGGCGGCAACCACACAATTGCAGTTGCAGGTAACACATATACCATGGAAACATTGTTATCTAGTTAGAAGCTTTTTAAAAGCGAAAACCGGTTAAGGCTGTAAGGTAAAACTTTTACGTGTTTACCTATAAAAAACTTTGTGTTCCGAGTCAGTAGCCTAGTGAAATAATTATATTTAGTTAAGTAATGGACATGTCATGGACAACGAAATCCAAGAATATATTATGTATAGTATATACAGTTATGTGTGTTTGTGGGTGGGTGTACACAATAAGCAATTTCTTACTTTTTTTTTACCAAATTCTTTGAAAATGAAATATCACTCCCTCAGCTCTCTTTTTATTTCTCTTATGTCAACTATTCTTGATGCACAATCCAAACTTGTATTCTTCTTGGTTTTATAACCATATCAATTTTTTGTTAATTGTGTAAGGTTTCATTTGTTCTTTTGTTTATCTTGTATATACATTGTCTGTTTTCTTTCTTTTATATATCCTTCTAATTATCTTTCTTTTCATCTTCAATGCTTCTTGTGCACTCTTGTTAAGAATCCATGTTTCACACCCATATGGTGGCATTGGTCTAAATATCATCTAGTTAAATATTATTGTATCATCTAAGTAAATTCAGAATTTTGCACTTCTCAGCTGCTGTTCTGATCTTACTAAATGCCTCATTGTGCAGGGGAATCCACTTTGCTTAATCTGACATCAGTCTCTTCCTCCTGTTCACATTTGCTGCCACCTTTGTTCCCAGACATATTATCTTCCCTGCCTCTGCAAATCCCATTTCATCAAATGTGTATATAGACATGTAACTTTGTCCCTGCTTCTTTATTGTCACCAATTCTCAATACTTTGTGTTTATTTTTATTCAAATGTAGGCCCATCCTATGTGCTTTCTCTTCCAATCTTTTTGTTGTAACCATTAATTCTTTTTCACTTATCACTATTATGGCCACTCACCTGGTGGCTTTTCTATAACATATACCTCTCCTTGTTTAATTGACTGTATGATAACTTTCCCAAGTGACGTGATAACAAGACTCAGAAAGTCCTCCTTATCTCAATCCTGTTATAATGTTCAGGTTTCTCAATGTTTCTCCTCTAACCCTTGCATTACTTGTGGCCTTTCTCAATCTCATTTGTACGAATCCATACAGCTGTGAAGATACCCTGAACTCAACCGTCACTTAACTGCAGCCCAGCTCTCTTGATCAAATGATATACTTGTCTTAAAGTCTATGAATAAACGATATCTGGGATTCTGTACTCATAACATCAACAGTTGCAAGGTGAATTAATTATCACATCTTTCAAAATCAAGATTTGCTCTGCTGTTCCTCTTTCCTACCTGATTCTACCACTTCCAATCTCCTTTTAATCAGTGGTGCCACATCTTATGCATTTTGTCTTACAAAAGATACCCCCTGTATAATTGTTAAGTCAGTTTTGTCCCCACTTTTGAAATATGATAGTGACCTTTTTTCATCTCTTCTTGTTCTTTCCCCTTCTGAATTATGTAAAATGTTCATTGTACCCTATCCTCTCCACAGATTTTATATTCTCAGCCATCAGCCGTTATTCTAGTTCTCTGCTGTCACCCATTATTCTCTGCTCTTTTGATTTTCTGCACACAAATTTTTCAAATTCCTCCTTTGTTAGTTTCACTAGTTAACTCTCCCCCCTCTCAACATTTGCACTTCATCTTACATACTTTCATTTAACAGTTCATAAAAATATTCTCTTTATTTGTTCCCTGTCTTTATCTCCTTTCCACCTTTATCTTTAATGTACAATTACTGATTGCTTCCCTCTTTTAACTTGTTTTCTCACTTTCTTGCTTTTACTTCTTATTAAAAATTTGAATTTCATTTCTTGTGTAAAAATCATATGTTTCCTCAGTCTTTTTTTTATTTCTGACCTTTTCTTCTGTTGGTTTAGTTTGTTCCCAGTGACTTGCTGATCTCCACGTCCCAATCTTCCTTTGAGTTTGCAGTGGCTTAATCTCCCTTATGCATTCTTCATCCCACAATTAATTTCTGTTCTGGTACTCCTTGTACATTAGTAATTTTTGCATTGCTCTCTGTAAATCTGTCTCCATTCTTTCCCATTCATGAGCTTGTTCTTTTCCATTCCTAGAAATCTTTGCATTATTTCTCCTACGTACCCAAAATTATTATTTCTCATCATCAGATACACAAAATTTGAAACTGAATCATTTTTTTATTATGTATTTGTTTATGTAGGTATATTTTGTAATATATTATCAAATATAATAAGTTCTGCAAATGAATTTTTACATTTTTTATGTCTGTATTTTCACTGGACACACATTTCACAATTCGCTCTGTATACAAATACAAAGATCAAAAATACGAAAAATACACTTTCAGAAGTAATTATTATTTGATAATATAAAACATACAAAAATGGCAAGAAATATCATGAGTTATTTTTGCCAAACATTATGCCACTGACTTGTTATAATATTATTATATACATACCACCATAGTCAGTAAAATTCCATTTTTTAAAATAATGAATAAGGCCTTTTCGAAATATTAAAATTTCATCATCAGTTCATACACTGTAATGTTCCTGTTGTGATGTTTTCCTTTAAATGTATAACTGTTGTTAACTGTGTGTATTACCTCTTACTGTTCTTCATTTTGAACTTTCCACTGCCATCATTATTGGGTGAAACCAAGCCAGATATGTATTGAAACAATTGATCATTTTCAAATATTGTCTGTTGATTCATCAATTTGTCATATTTTGTATGAAGGTATATATATATATAATTTTTCTAACTGTATAATGTCATTTTTATTATTGTTTATTTCCACTATTTCCATATTGTTGGATATATTTGTTATACTATGATTCATACTAATAAGGTGATCTGCTATGTTGGAGATTCCCGTTTTTTTATTATTAAAAGCTCTGAAATGTTCCATAAATCTCTGTTTGAAATTTCTATGTGTTCTTCCGATGTATATGTAGTCACAGTTATTACATTTTATCCTGTATATTCCACTTAATGTGTATATATCACAGTCTATGAATCAACAGACAATATTTGAAAATGATCACTTGTTTCAATACATATCTGGCTTGGTTTCACCCAATAATGATGGCAGTGGAAAGTTCAAAATGAAGAACAGTAAGAGGTAATACACACAGTTAACAACAGTTATACATTTAAAGGAAAACATCACAACAGGAACATTACAGTGTATGAACTGATGATGAAATTTTAATATTTCGAAAAGGCCTTATTCATTATTTTAAAAAATGGAATTTTACTGACTATGGTGGTATGTATATAATAAATATCATGAGTTACTTACAAAGATTATGTATACATGACTTTTATCATGTGTTTTTCATTGAGAAAGGAAAATTTACATTCATGTTTTCAAACTGAATATGATGCGTTCAAGTTTCTATCCACTGAAATATGTATAATTTTTGTGGAAAATTAAAGGAACTTCACAGTGTATAGGCATAGCCGTGTCCAACGAAGGTGCCACCGGTGCCGTGGCACCACCACTAGATTGAGAATTTTTTGTTTTTTTTTTTTTACATGCAGAATATGTTTTTACGTAGAAACTGCATAATTTCCGTGACAGCACTCCTATTAAACCAATAAATATATGAATCTAATCAACTTTAATTTCGTATAGCTTTTGTCACATAATCTGGCATTGGCCGTCGCGTCGGGAAGCGGCTGCATGAATAGTGTAGTTGCCGTCATTGCCGTGTTTTTAGGCCTTACTCAGCGCCAGGGAGGCGGCGCCAGCTATCGCAGTGCTGGTGCCAGTCAGACTGAGACGAGAGACTCAGTCGGCCAGTGGTGTTCAGTTTGGACACAAGACAGTACTGTTCATTATGTTATTTAATTGTTGAATAAGCTTATTTTTATGATGTATAAATGGCTGATTAAAAAACCCAAGCCCACCAAGGATTTGGACAGTCAACCACAAACCGGTAAGTTATTTTCACTATATTTTGTAATATACTTCTTACAGCCATGTCTGTCTTGTAATGTGTTACGTTCTTCTTGCTTAAATATTTCGATTATTAATTTTGTTTTTGCTTAATTAATCCAAAATTAAAATTAAATTTACTAACTTTTTTGTATGTGTAGTGAAGAACAGGCAAGAAAAGTCAGCTAGGATTTCTCGTGGACCATACCAACCACGAATTTCAAACTACCCTACAAAAGAAGTTGGTAAGGGGAAAAATTCTAGGAAAAGATCGTTTAAACCCAAATGGTTCGAAAATTACAAATGGCTGGAGTACAGGGTGGCAAAAGATGCTGCTTATTGTTTTGCCTGTCGTTGTTTTGCTTTAAATGACAGTTCACTTCCTGGGTTAGTTGAAAATGCGTTTACAACAACAGGGTTTAGTTTTTTGCATAAAGCTAATGAAATGTTCAGAGCCCATGAAAAAAGTAGATGCCATGTATCGAGTATGGTTGACTGGGAAAATTATGTTACTAGCAAACCAGTTGATGTAATGTTGGATGATGCTAAGGAAGCTGAACTAAAAGAGAAGGAGAATAAACGCCTAGAAAATCGTGAGTACATGTCGCGGCTTTTCGATATTGTCCGTTTGTTGGCTAAAGGTGGAAAACCTCTTAGGGGACATGATGAGAGCGAGGATAGTACAGAGAAAGGTCTTTTCCTGGAAATTGTTGCTATCTTGCAAAAATATGACCTTTTTTCAAAACTACTTAAAAAATGCTCCTAAGAACTGTACTTATCTTAGCAACCTCATTAAAAATGACATCTTATCGTCACTTAGAGCAGTGATACTGAAAACTATAAGTGATGAAATCAAGGGGCAGTTATTGGCGATGAAACATCTGACGTGAGCCATCACGAGCAATTAGCAGTCGTGTTTTGCTACATACCGAAAGGAAATGTATATCCTGTCGAGAGATTGGTGTCCTTACAGCGATTGAAGTCTACTGATGCGGAAAGCATATTTAAGGCAATAAACTGTGTGCTGTCTGAAGTAGGTGTGCTGTGGAGAGATGTAGTTTGTGTGTGTTTTGACGGGGCTTCGGCAATGGCCGGTGAATTTACCGGAGTACAGGCCAGATGTAAAGAAGTCAATCCATCCATAATGTACATGCACTGTTATGCACATTGCTTGAACCTTGCCTTGGTAAGTCCCTGCACAAGTCACAAGGAAAATCCAATTATTTTCGACTTCTTTGGAATAGTCCAGCTAGTTTTTAACTTAATTGAAGGTAGTCCAAAGAAGCACGCAGTCTTTGAGGATATTGTCAAACAAACTACAATGAAACTAAAGACTCTAAAATCCCTTTCAGACACTAGATGGGCCTGCCGTTCAGAAGCGGTGTCTGTTATTTATGTTCAATTAAACGAAATTGTAAAAGCCATTGAAGAGTGTACGGAATCTACTTCCGATTCAAAAGTTCGGGCCCAAGGTAAAGGTATTTTGCTACAAGTAAAATCTTTTAATTTTATTGCGTCTTTGCAAATTATGCATCCCGTACTTCAGCTTGTGGTGAAAGTGAGCAAAGCTCTGCAAAGTCCTAAAATAGACCTTTGCCAAGCAGTTGAAGATGTTGAAAGCCTAGCTCTTGCTTTGGTAGAAATGAGAAATAGTGAAGAAGAGTTTGAGGATATTTTTATCAAAACAAAGGAAATGTGTAGTACATTAGATGTTCAAATCCCTAATGTTCGGAAAAGGAAAGTATCAGTCCTCTTAGAAGACACTAGTTGCCCTTCTTCTGCTTTCTACGCAGACACAAAAAAAAGAGGAATTGAAACTGTTCACTTACAATTCTTTTTTGGACCGCCTTGTGGAAAATCTAAATTCTCGATTTGCTCAAGAAACAAAAAACGTTATCTCTGCCACAGGGAAACTGATGGGATTGAATCTTAATGATTGTTACAAGTGTGAAAATAAGGACTTCGAAATTCTCGCAAAACAATTCAATGTCAATGCTGCAGAACTAGAGGCAGAATTTAAGCTGTTGAAATCAAAGAAGCATGGAGAAACTGATTCAAACTTTCCGCCTGAAAGTGTTCCGGACTGGATTAACTGGTTATCGAAGTTCTAGCGAAGTTCAACCTTTGAAAACTTTAGTGCTGTTATTAATAAATTTTCCACGATGCCTGTAACTAGCTGTACAAGTGAAAGAACCTTCTCAAAGCTGAGTATCATAAAATCCAAGCTCAGATCTACGATGTGTCAAGATCGTTTGGAAAACTTGATGATTCCGTTTGTGGAACAAGAACTGGGTGCTAACGCAAGAACATGTGATGTAATTGACAACTTCAAAAACAGTGTTGTATTCGACCGTCGGATGACCCTGTAATGTAATGTAAAATATTTCCTTACTTTTATATTTTGTTCTGGACACTACTAACTATTAAATACTAAACTTGAACCTGTTGCAGCTTTATTTGTCTACAGTACAAATTAATCAATTTTTCAATTCTGTGTTTTTTTCACTAATATTGTACATTGGATATAAATAAATATTCTAAAAATCAAAGTTGTTTCCGTTTTGTTATACAAATTAACCAGATAGGCTAAATGGATCATTCATTAAAAGACAAAATTCGTCTAAATTGATATTTCTAAAGCTACTTTGTTAAACATGTGTGTGTTGTCAACTTTTGTTCGGTCTGGTAAGTGCAAAGAGTTGAGACCCTTAAAAAAGTAAAAATTTATTTGAAGGCCCTCAAAAGACCTCGCTTTTCAAAATATTTTTTATGGCCTCCAGATAGCATTAAAACAAGTTTTTAAGCAATAAATTTTCAAAAATCTTCCGGAGGACCCCAGACCCCCCCCCCCCCCCGCCGGAACCATTCTTGGCACCACCACTACTGAAGTCCTGCACACGCCTATGTGTATAGGCGTATGTCACATTTATTGAAATGTATGTTTATCTGCATTATACTGTACTAGACAGTGAATTGTTAACTAGTCCGTATTTTAGTAGTAAAAAAGATTCCCAATGCTTTAACACTGATAAACAAAATTTTTGAATACTTTTCTACCTCACATACATATAACACAGTTTATTTGGTTACGACTAGGGCGTGGTTTCAAAAGTTTGGGTTGTGTTGCTATCACTAACTGAAAACTAAGGAATAAATCATCTTAAAACTCGAGTGAAATAAAACCTAAGTAGGCAGAGATTAATCTGTAAAGTAATTGCAAACGTTAAGACTATAAAGTGTCTTGCAAGTGATCCCCGATTGGTGATTTTGTCCTTTGTAATATGGTAATTTGTTTTACCTGTAATAGGTCCTTCTTGTGTATTTGTATTTAACTAACATTTTCTAAGATTCCTTTAATCTTTACATAGTTGATGGGAACGTGTTTGGCTGGGGAAGCAACTACAATGGTCAGCTGGGACTCTTGCATATCCCAGAAAAAGATGTGTTAGTGCCAGCACTCATTGACAGATTGATTGGCACAGTAATAAAACAAGTGTCTTGTGGAGAGAGGCATACAGCATTTATTACAGGTAAACAAATATTATCTGTTAAGTACACACGTTTCTGTTATATCAACATGTATGAATAAGCTGTTATTGTGAATGTGTGTAACAGAAATGTAGAAGGAAATTTTAAACAATTAAATTTACATTTCCAGGGCATGAATTAATAATCTGTATTGTAAAAAAACAAGTTTTTTATGTACATCTGATTTATGAGCTCAATTTTAGAGGTTATTACAAGGAATCATTGAACCATGACTCCTACAACAAGTCACTCATTGTTGAAATTATCACACATCCAGTATTATATTCAATCTTATTTAAAATATTTTTGCTTATTTTATTAACTGAATTGTTCTAAACACTCAATTCTAAACACTGGGTATTTATAGAGTGTTCTGGGAGGAAAGGGTACTATTTCATGAGGTGATTTAGAACTTATAATAAGAAAAAACTTCATATAAACGTAGTTTCAGAAATGCTTGTTTTTGCTTATGGCCTGGCCTGTTCAAAATTTTGCCAAGTTTCTGCAAAAGAATGCAAAAATAGCAGGTTTCAAAGCTGTATTACCAATAGTCTGCAAAAAAATTGCTGAAAAATATCAAAAACTGTAGTTTGAAAACATAATTTTTTACGTTTGGTGTACAATAACTTTGTTAAATTCCTAATAAAGGAAGAAAAATTTCCAAATAAAATATGTAGAGAATTTATTTTTGAGAAAATTGATGTAAATAATGGTTGTTACAAGCAAATACAAGTTTACGAAATTTGACTGTAACAAAACATGTGAGAAAATATTAAAGTTATAAATAAAACAAAAAGTTACAAAAACCATTAAATATTATAAAACATAAATAAAAAGTGAATAAAATGTTGACGTCATTGACTAAATGCATTAAAGTCTAATCTGAGTGTGACCCATTGTTGTTCAAAAATAATGTTTTCTTAGTTGAGTAGCTGTGAGAATTGTACTTGTGTTCAGAACTTAAATTTAATCTGTATTTACTTGAGAAAGGCTATCTTTTTACTATAATAAGTCTCACTGTCGATATGAATGGCCATCTATTTTTAACACAGTGGAGCTGCTGCATACTCTCTACTCATCATGTGAGGCAAGTTTTAAATGGTCATTTTGCTAAAAATATGAACTGGTTGATGTGGACCTGTAAACTGGCCACCATTATCTCCAGACAAGACATTGGTGATTGGTGATTAGTTTCACTTAATTAGTGCTTATGGATTTGAATGAAAAGTAAGGTTTATAGAAAGTAAATGTATGAGATGAACTGATTGCTCAAATTTTAAATACATCCTGTACCTTCATACAGGAATGAAGGCATGATCTGAGACGAATAACACAAGAATCTCAAAAATGAGTTAAGAAGTGCATTGATTTTAATAATTTAAGTGAAATTATTGTTTTACCATTTATTAAAAAGCTATGGAAATTTAGCTTATGCTGAGTTTTTAATATTGTGTTCAAAATAATTTTGTATTCAAATATAATTTTTATTTGCTTTAATGTTGATAACTTTGAGTTTAGTTTCATTTATAATTGTAACATTTTTTGCTAAGTTTTGTTGTTAATTATAGTCACATTTTTCAAACTCCTATTTGTTTGGATTATTTATATTAATTTAATTTAAATACAAGAAAATTCTGTATATATAACAATTTTTTCTTTGATTATAGAAAAACGTTCATTAAAACAACCAAACAGCATTTAGTAAAGACAGGCCTTCCTGAGTAAAGAATGATCAGTCAGTTGAAATATGACATTTTCTTCTATATACTATAGTTGGTATTAAATTCTATAATTGGTTTATTTAAGCACTGAAAAGTTATGTTTTTAATTAAAAACAATTATTTGCTCTCATGAACTGTAATAACAACATTTCAGTTAGTACAGTGATTGTGCATAAATGCATATATTTTTTTAAGAAAATGCTGAGCTTCTAACCTGTGGCGAAAGTAGACATGGGAAATTAGGCTATGAAGTTACCGATACGCCAGATGCTACATACACCATCATGCCATCCAGAGTGTCCAGATTTAAATCATTTTCAGTTTTAAAGGTATGTTGTAAATGTTCATTGTATAATGACCTTAAAAGTTGAAATGTAATTACAGAAAAGTATATTTTATTTAGGTACATTTCAAAAATTCTCCATTTTGGGAAATTGGAATGCATTAATCTCCTTGTAATATAACAGAGATTGGTTCTGTTGTGAGAGATTGTTATATAGTGATGTTTTGCTACTAGAAAAAAAACGTATAATGTTTATAAACAATCTTAATTTAAATAAAAGTTAGATTGAGGACACAAATGTGCAGAAAGAAAATTATTATTAATATTGGAACTACAATAATGAAATTAATTGTAACATTAAGCATTAGTATATGTCCCATTCAAAAAGAAACATAATCATATTTTTTGTATGATAAAGTATTTGACTGTGAACAGTAAAACTTTGCTGAGTGCAGCAGTAGCATCTATGGTTCATGCGTGTTTTTCTGTAACCTCATGGAGTGCATCGGTTGTCCTGCAGCCATTGTGTGTATTGTTACGACGGTCTACTGATCATCGTAGGTACAGTGGAAAACAAAATACAAGACACCAATTAAGTCACTAATCACCAGCTTTAATTTTCACAGTTAAGCAGTTCGTAATTACCAACACTGTCTCTTACAACACATCAAATAAAAATTGTTCACACGCAATAAAATGTCAACTAATATAAAACACAATTGTATTACAATTATACCGTCTGATTATAAAACACAATACTTCACTAATAACTGCTTGAACGCACACAGTATCGCCCGACAATAAACTCGAACCGCACTGTAATTATCGCAACTATAACTGAAACCGAACGTCATTCAGTACTGGTATTAATACCCCCCCCCCCCCGAAATATTAGATTATTCCATACTGTGGGTTAACAATAAAGGAAAACATTAGAGTGTAATTCATTGCGGCCTTGACACAGTTTGCGCGGCTTCTGGCACAGTCTAGCTAATGCGTCGAGAATCACGTATGCCACACATCTTCAGCTGGATTCATCTGGAACATTCGATAAACACGTAGATTGTTCTGTGATGTCGTAACACTGCCCCCTCCTTAAGCCTGTTCGTCCCGAACTGGCAAACTGTCTCTGAAGTAATACTCGACCAGGCGATCTAGGTGGACGTCCTTGTGAAAGATAATTCTCCGGTTCTTCGAATTCAGTCTCGTGTGATCCGAACATCACGTTCCCAGGAATGCAGTCTTTCACTCAATCACTCAGTTTTGCTGGAATCAGTCCTGTTACGTCATGTAGTGATGACCTAAACACCACTGGCTGATCCAAGTCTGTTTGGTTCTCGTGAACAACCTTTTGCATAACTTCATCTTCAGCAACTTTTCCCCCGGGCGCTTCTAACAGCTCAGGAACAAGCAAGAGTCTTGTCTTGACATCCATAGTGGCGTTCCAATCACTTCTTTTGCTGTTACACTTATTTATACTTCCTATGCTAGTTCTTCCTCCATTTCCACTTGCAATAGGGAGAGTTCCTCGTGACTAAACCTGTTGACTTTTTCTTCGACTAATGCCACTTGCATAATCGAATGGTTGGTAGACCCTGTCATTTTAACCATGCAAAACTTTATCTTCTCTTGGCCAACCTTCAGGATATTCTCTCTTAAGTCCACAATGAATCCGTAGGCATTCATAATGTCCCTGCAAAGAATCACTTCATCGACAATGTCTGCAACGAGCATTTGGTGGCTAAACTCGAGAAGACCCAGGCACACACGTACGTCTACCTTTCCTAGCACCTTGACAGGGCTTCCAGTACAGTCTGTACTGTACTAGAGCTAATTAGAGGCTGGCGGTTGCTGACTAAGTCAGGGCACACAATTGACACTGTTGCGCCCGTGTCAACTGTAAATGATGTTGGTTTACCTTCCGCAAATCCATTAACAATCAAGTTTCCACTGGTCTTATGTAGCGTGGAAACTGTGTGCTGTTCTGGGCCTTTACTTCTCCAATTAGTGCGATCTCTCTTTTCTCTCGGTATCTTCTTCTCCCAACAGTCTACCTGGAGATGACCTTGTTTTCCACAGTTGTAACACTTCGGTCTTCTGTCTTTTTCCCACCATTCAAATCGTTGCAGCGCTCTTGAACTTCTGAATTGTTTGTCCGACAACATTGTTTTTCTGCAGCCATCGTAACGGCAATGTGACACAGTGATCTTCTGACTGCAATGTGATGGCACAAACCCATTAATGTAGCGGGAAGCTGACTTGGCAGCTTCAAACTCTAGGGCGTGAACAAGAGCTTCTGAGCTATTTACATGTTTTGCCATTCGTAACACTTGCTGAAGTTTACAATCTCCGATGCTATCAATAAATGTCTGCACCACAACCTTATTCAAAAATCTTCTGATGCTTCAGGATAGGCCAATCTAATCAGTCTGTCGATACTTGCTTCAAACTCTTGAAGACTCTCCCCGGAGTGTTGCCGTCTTGTTCTCAACTGAGCGTAGTACACATCTCGCAAATGTTTATCACCATACCGTAATTCTAGAGCTCTTTTATCAAGTCGGCATAGATGCTCTGGCTGTCAGGTGGCACTTTCTGTAGTAGTTCTGCCGCGGGACCCTTTAATGCGAGAACAAGTGAAACTGCCTTGTCTTTCTCTGTCCAATTATTTGCATATGCAGCAGCTTCAAATTGGCGGAGGTACGTTGCCCAATGACTGCTTCTGTCAAAGGGTGGAGCTTTGACATGAACTGTCCCTACTGCAGGGAAAGTGACTTTCTCTATTAACTTATTTTCTGTGTCTTTTTCTGTCTTTATCATTGGTACAGTCTGTTCACGAAGTTGTTTTGGTTGTATCTTCATGAAGTGCTCAATTTCACTTTTAATTTGTTCTCTTATGTTTGCCATTGAGTTTTCTACTGCAGATATTTTTGTTGACATAGGTTCTTCCACAGTCAAGACAGATTTTTCTACTTCAGCTATTTTATTTAACATGGATTCTTCTATGTTAGATATTCTGGTAATCTGATTATAAGCTCACCTCGTAATTCACCTACGTCACCACGTAGGAGACCCAATTCTGCAGTAGTATGTTCTTGCAACGGTTTCTGCATATCTTTAAAAAGAGCTTCCGTTTTATCTGCTTCCTGCTTATATTTTTCATCCTGTCGTTTCTCTGCTTCTCTTTCTTGTCTTCATTCTTCTTTTTGTTGTCTTTCTGCTTCTTCTCTTTCCTGTCTTTGTTCTTCTTTTTGTCGTTTTTCTGCTTCTAGCAGGAGGGTTTTCTGTCTCTCTTCCACTTTCTCTGCATCCTGTCGTCGCCGTTCCTCTGTCTGCAACAACAGCACCTGGAAATTTTCCATCATCTGACTGGCATCCATTGTTTTCTGATTAATTACGAATTACACTCATCTTGTACAAAGTTTCCACTGTTAACGGTAATGTCGTACTTCTGACCCACTGTTACGACAGTCTACTGATCGTCGTAGGTACAGTGGAAAACAAAATACAAGACACCAATTAAGTCACTAATCACCAGCTTTAATTATCGCAGTTAAACAGTTCGTAATTAACAACACTGTCTCTTACAACACATCAAATAAAAATTGTTCACATGCAATAAAATGTCAACTAATATAAAACACAATTGTATTACAATTATACTGCCCGATTATAAAACACAACACTTCACTAATAACCGCTTGAACGCACACAGTATCTCCCAACAATAAACTCGAACCGCACTGTAATATATCGCAACTATAACTGAAACTGAACGTCGTTGAGTACTAGTATTTATACCCCCCCTGAAATACTAGATTATTCCATACTGCACGTTAACAATAAAGGAAAACATTACAGCGTAATTCATTGCGGCCTTGACACAATTCACGCGGCTTCTGGCACAGTCTAGCTAATGCGTCGAGAATCACGTATGCCACACATATTCAGCTGGATTCATCTGGAACATTCGATAAACACGTAGATTGTTCTGTGATGTCATAACACTATTAATGTAACAGTGTAACAGGTGCTTGTCACAATTTTATTTTATTCCTAATGACAGAATGTGTTAAACAATGTTACTGCATCAAGTTCTACCGTAAGCTTTGTGATTCCGAAAGAAAAACAATTGATGAGATTAAATAGGTTTCCAGGAATGACACTATAAAGATTACGTAGGTTAAACAAAGGTAATAATGATTTCCAAAATTACCAGACTTTAGTTGATAATGACCAGCTTACTGGTAGGCCCAAGCCCAAACCTCATGTAATGTACAACATGTTCAGGTTGATAATGAAAAGTTATTGGCTGACCATCCAAGAAATTACAAATGACATGGGAATTAGCAAGAGCTCTGCACTGACAAGTTTAAAGATGATTTGCCATAAGTTTAGAGGACACCCACAGAGTTGGTTTTGTAGCTTTAGATATAGCAAAATTTAAACCAATGTGTGATGTGCAACACAAAAAATGTAGTAGCGCAACCAGTAAACATACACAGTTTTGAAGGGAGTGTAAAAATGATAAAGGCATTCATAAAAGTGTCAGACTGCAGTATTTGCCAAAAGGACATGCCAACAGGGTATATGAAATTTGCATTCCTATAGTGCACACATACTTAACAGAACTTTCAAACCATATGGTTTAGGAACGACCGTGCAGAGAACAAAAACAGGTTCAAATGTTTTACAAAAAGGAAAAGACAGTAAGTATGAAAAAAATTAAAGCGATAACAGCAAGCAGGGTCAGTGTTCTCAGACAACTGACAGTCTGTAGGTTAACTGTCATGAAGAAAACAGTAAAACTTCAAATAAGTAAGTTCACTGTACGAAAAAACAAAGTAACTGACCTAATGGTACTCTGTACATCTTTTTAGGATGTGTATTGCTGAAAGATTTAGATTCTAATATAAGAAAAACCACTGCATTGTAAATTGTAGGTTCAGAGAAATGCAAATCATTTTTACACGACAACAAAAAATATGCTGCCAACTCATAGAAATTTGTTATAGTTCAAATTATTGGCGCCCAGCATTTAACTGAGTTGTGTTACACTCAACTAATTATTGCTGACAAGAAAATTAATTTACATGATGCAAATAAATAAATTTTAAACAAGCCATATAAAGTGGACGTATAAAATTTGTTTACATATCACTACTAAAATGCTATGCAACGTAGTAGCCGGCAACACAGCAGGGTGAGGGGTGTGGAGGAGATAGAGAGAAGCAGTGAAAGCAAGTGATCTTGATGGGACTATTTTCATGGTGTAAAATCTAGTTATGTTAAATAAAGTGCTTCATAGTAACGGTTACAGTGACATGGAAATTAGGCGAACCTTCACAAAGCAATTATACAAAACCAGTAATAACTCACATGTAAGGGGAGAAGTTGCTCCTGTATGCATTCAGGATGAAGTAGGAAGTCAACATGTTTATTTGCTCTATGTAGTGGGTCTACTGATAAAATCAGCTGGATTATATAAAACACATTATACAGCCATACAGCCTATATTCAAACCAATTAGGAAGGTAGGCAAAATTTGACCATCACCATCAACAAAAGATAAGAAACACCTGTCAACTACAAGGTCTCAAGCAGTTTTGGTGATATGTACATGGACAAAATGTGGAGATAGATGCTAATGAGAATGCAAGAACACATGATGCATAAGAAGAAGAGGAGGTATGAAAAACCAGAAAATGATGATCATAGCAAATATTCATAAGCATTTTCTGCGGATTATCTGTTAGGTGATATAATACAAAAATCTGTTAGGTTCTTGGATTTCATTGTCCATGACGTGTCCGTTACATAACTAAATATAATTATTTCACTACCGACTCGGAACACAAAGTGTTTTGTGGGTAGAGCCTCTGAAGAAGCTTTTTAAAAGCAAAAACCGGTTCAGGCTATAAGATAAAAGTTTTATGTTTTTACCCATAAAAAACTTTGTGTTCTGAGTCGGTAGTGAAATAATTATATTTACAAAAATAAGAGTAGGTTCAACAGAGTTAAAGCATAATAATTATAAGTTTGCCAGGAATTTAGAAACTGGTTATAAATAAGATTATAATGTTGTTGTAATAAACTAAAATAACTGTGCTGTAACAATGGTCAAATATGGGTAAATATATTTAATTAATAAATATTGTGTTATATTTTAGTATTACTTTCAATTTCTTTAACTTATTGCAATATAATTTATTATAATTTTGTGTTGTATTGTAACAAAATTATTGTTGTGTTGTAAATTATTCCTTTGTTTGTAACGTTGTGGGCAGGGCTTACTCTATAAGTAGAGATGGATCAAGACTTTGTGCTATGTCCCTCTTGAGCCACTGAGGATGTCTCATCATAGGATAGGTAAAATTTTGGTTTAAAGAAAAATAAAATGATATATATTAAACTAAAATAATGTTGTTATTAAAAATGAAAACCATGAAAGCTTACAAGCGAGAGGTGTATAATGTGTTTACATATTGTTACAACGGTCTACCGATCGTCGTATGGCACAGTGGAAAACAAAATACAAGACACCAGTTACGTCACTAATCACCAGCTTTAATTATCACAGTTAAACAGTTTGTAATCAACAAGATAGTCTCTTACAACAAATCAAATAAAAATTGTTCACACGCAATAAAAACGTCTACTAATATAAAACACAATTGCATTACAATTGTCCCACACAATTATAAAACACATAACACCCGCCACAATAATTAATAATAACCACTTGAACGCACAGAGTAATCGCCCGACAATAACTAACTTGACTGTCGCTGAATGGCTGTATTTATACCCCGCTGAAAATCCAGAACATTCCACATACTACGCATTAACAATAAAGGAAAACATTGGAGCGTAATCATTGCGGCCTTACACAGTGCGTGCGGCTTCTGGTACAGTCTAGCTAATGCATTGAGAATCACGTACGCACACATATTACAGCTGGATTCCACTGGAACATTCGACAAACTTGTAGAACGTTCTGTATTATGTAACACTTATTCTGCATTACATAAGAATATAGAGGTATTACATGTGTGTATACGTACATTTTGAGTTGAAGAATTGTAAATCAATATTTAAAAACATTTTAAGACCTTTGTGTCTTTATTTTCTGGACATGCCTCATTTATAATAATAATGTAATATTATTGTAATATTAATGTAAGTAATCTGAATTCAGTATATTACTTTAAGAAATATGGAAAATTCAGTGGTCAAAAGGACAAAGTCATTCAAAATGTGAATATCAGTGTGCACTCAAAATTATTTGGTACAATAACATTACCAACCATAGAATTGCTTTGATAAATAATCTGCAGTAAATAATGGTCCCAGAATGTCAAATGCATTTTGATTAGGGAACGTGAAACAATGTGAAAACTATTTTTAGCAGGAGTAAGTAAAGTTATTAGTCTGTTAGCAAAATATGGCACTATGAAGTAAAAAGAAAGTTAATTTGATTACATGATGACCATTTCAACATTTATTTTGGAGCCTGAGCATTGACCCTAACAAAAACTAAGCCAGCCAAATAGAGCTGTTAAAATGAGCTTTCTCAGCTATAGAAAAATTTTCCTTCACCTCTCTATGAGTGCCTGTCTGATCATTTATGGTAGTGATTTTGTCAGTGGCGGCTCATGAGTCATGGGGGAGGGGAGACCGGGACTGTCTCAAGAATGTTATCAGTTCGACGAACGGAAGCGTCCTTCCCCTCCCCCCTTGTCCTCTCACCTTTAAATACGCACGCGCTGCCCAATTTCTTGGAAGCTTACTTTCCCTAGCAGAGTTATTGGTTTTGTATTGTTGAGCTGATGTTAAAGTTGGTTTAAAATGAAATGGTATTAATTTTAGGTATAATTAAATAAACAAAGAATCGAGTAGTTTTTGTTTGAAAATTTCAAACCAATTTTTAACTTTCAAAATAATGATGTGAAGCTGAATGTTTTGTTCGGGGAAAGTATCTACAGTGAGAGTCAAAGCGCAGAGACCTTCAGGCGTAGAGGCGAGAGACAACAAACTACGCGAGACCCCAAGGCACACATCAATGTTGACACAAATTCGAGAAATGACTGCACAAAGAAAATATCAACAGAACGCGCGATGAAGCAGATAATAGTTATAAACTTTCACTCGCTCGAATGTTAGTAAACATGGCGTAAAAGAGTACTGGGTATAGAAAATGTTCGCGCTGTCTTTCTTTCTCTTCTACACCTTGTCCGTCCATGTAACTCAAAATACAGGCACAAAAACTAATAACTAATAGCGTCTTAAACTAAAACTTACTTGTATTTATAGTTTTTGTGAACAGCTACAAAACAGTGACGCACACTCGATACAGTTTGATTGTCTGAACTTATTTATACAATAACTTCACTCGGCGCTCCTTCTTCTTTGCAAAACAATCGATTACATCATCGTACCACGAAGGTCTGCGTTCCAATTTTTGCAGGGTTTCCTTTTCAACTGAAACTAAAGCTAAAGCACTGAGGCAGTCTTGAGTCATAGTGTTCCTTAAGTAGGATTTGATTCTTTTAAGACATGAAAAACTTCTTTCTACTGAAGAACTAGACGCAGGTATTGTTGCTATAAGGGTGAATAATTTGAATGCTTCCGGAAGGATTTCTTTTGTGTCATCATTAGTCATCTGTTTTATCAATTTATTGACTCTTAAACTGTGAAATTTATCTTTGTGTTTAAAGGAAAAAATAGTTTCTAGTTCTGTTCGTAATTTTTCTTTGTTGAAATGCTCACCATATGTGTTTACTAAGGAAGTCAAAGCATCACTTGGGAATTCTTTATCATACTGTGCAAAGTTTTTTGTCTCACCCAACTTAAGAAATGTTAATTCCTCACATCTTGAAAATCGTACCTCTAGCTGTGTTATAATGTTGTCTAACACTTCAAAATAAATTTGTTTGTAGTAATTTGAGGAAGCGACGTCCTTATTTACGAACTGGTACATTTCATAACTGATGATCTGGAACCAGTAGCAGACTAAGTCAGCTGGATGAACTCGTCATATTTCTTATCATCCCTCAGTTTTCTCATATAAGAAATACATTCCACAACTGAATTATTACAGAATTGTGTGTCATTTGAAATTTTTTGAAGGGTTTTAAATAGTAAATCGGTTTTTTCAAAAATCTTTTGAAATACCGACAGCAGAAAAACAAATGTGAAATCTTCTAAATTATTTAAATATCCTTGTGCCTCTCTAACAGTTACAGCATCTGATGATTCTAATTACTCTCTGAAAACCTCAATCAATGACAGTCTATTTGTATGAACTGCACTGATAATTTTGGAATTAGAATTCCAACGAACCTCACTATTTGTTGGAACACGCTTGCCTAAAACTCTATCTAAAACTGCTGTTCGCTTTGACGAACGATGAAAATATGCAGGTTTTCCTTGAAGGGTAGAAAAAAACACCTTAACAGGTTTTATTTCAGAGCAACTCTGCTGTAAAACAAGATTTAGGCGGTGTGCAAAGCAATGAGTGCATAGCTTGAGGTGAGATTTCCCGAACTTTAGCCTGTAAACCATTTAATTCACCTAACATAACACTACATCCATCATAAGTTTGAGCAACTAACTTGTGTTTTATATTGAATTTTTCAAGAGCCTTACACAAAACATTACACAAACCATCTGCCGTTCTGTCTTCATTAACGCCATAAAATCCCCAAAAGTACTCTTGAATTTCACTGTTAGAGTCCACTAACCTTACAACTATGGAGAACTGCGTTTTCTCAGAAATGTCTGTAGTGTAGTTTCATCTACCATGCACGCAAAGAATGGAGCTAGATTGATGTCACTTTCAATAACTATTTTTAACTCATCTTGAAAGCATTCAATTAGTTCATTTTGTATGGTTTTAGACAATCCTCTAAAAAATCCCATGTTATCCCAGTGTTGTTTTAACTCTGGATTCCTGCTTATTACAACGTTGAAAATAGCTTTAAAATTCCCATGATTAAGTGAATCTTCCGATTCGTTGTGCCCTCTGAAAGCAAGCTCCTGTTTACATATTAAACTAGTGACATCAACTAAAATCTCAAAAACCTCCTGGTTTTTTTTAACTTCCTCGTTATATTTTATTTTTTGCAATCTGCTAATGTTCATTTAACAGTTCAGATATTTTGAAAACTTGACTTGAAAGGTTATTTAATGATAGGTGTGCATGTAAATGATCCTTAGAGGATGCATGGCTCACCAAAGCTCTAGATAAATTTTTTAAGTCATCAAACCCTTCAACAGACCATACAGTCTTCTTTGTGCTCAGCAATAAACAAGGCCAACAAAATATTTTTGACTTTTCCCCATTACCACATAGCCATTTATGTTGGTCATACCATGACGACTGAAAAGATCTACTGCGGTCTTTATACTTTTTTAAAATAGATAACTTTGGTGTGGGTCGTCCACGTTTCAGTATTTCGTTCCTTTCAATATCACTACGTCTTGAAAATGGGACATTAAGTAAAGATACTAAAATGTTATTGTTTGTTAAAGAACTACTACTCATCTGCTGTAAATCCATGTCACAGAGGTCAGGCGGTAATCCAAAATAGCACAAACACAGGACACACGAGATTGAAACGCACGCGAAGCGGCAAAATCTGGCACGCTCTGTACTGTAACGAGTGCGAGAGGCCAGTGCTTCGTTCAAGTGCTGTATAAAACACTGCGTGGTCCCCCACCACGCGCGTCTGACCAAGTTTATATGGCATTGCATGGCCATGGCGGGCGGCCAGCGAATATTCGGCCTCCGACACATTTTTATTATTGGTGCATTCCGCTGCTAATGTGTGCATGTGATACACTTTATTTTAAACGTTTTTTTCTAAGATAGTGCGTGAACCTGTAGTGCCCTTTTGCAAATATAAGTTAAATTATATTATTATTTATATATTTTTTAGTTTGCTGGGAGTTGTTCAGTTATTGGGGAGGCCAGGCCTCCGTTGCCTCCTCTGACGAGCCGCCACTGGATTTTTTATGTGGTTTTCACTATTCTTACAGAATTAGTCAAGGAAGGTTTAGATCTACACGATGTGTTAAAATAAAGACCGAACTTTTGCAACAAAAACTTTATTAATGTACTTACGACTTTATGCAAGCTTATTAGTTTTGTTCCCTTATTTGTGGCCATAGTTAATATTATTAACACGGACACACAAACATACATTTTTCATGCAAGTCAGTTCACACTTTTTCTTAATAATACATTTTTTTCTTTACAAAATACTATTCTAGGTAGCCTGTGGTGGGTGTCATACAATGGTTATAGCTTCAACTCGATCAAATAATGACAATGAGTATTTGACAAAGATACCAAATGGACATGTATCACCATCCAAAACTTTGCATCTGCCTGAGGTAATGTTTGTACTTTTTGATTTGTTGACTTTTCAACGTTCATGTCACTATGCACACACACACACACACACACACCACATTTATATACACACAAATATATTTTATTCCTATTATTATTAATAATAATAAAAAAATATATACAAGAATAATGTGGGCAAATATGAATGTGAGTATTAGAATATATATGTAGTGAGTATATATATATAGGTATTAGAAAAATCTTGTAATATTATTTTTATTTACTCTACTTTACTTTTATATTTTCACAAAATATAGCTGTGTTTTTGTCCAATTATTTGGACTCCATCTTGAAATATTGCCAACTGCATATTTTACTCACCAAGATCCAGGATTCTGCTGAACGAGTTTGGTCAAACTTTGAACCTTGTAAACTTTGTATTCTGAATACCGCATTGCGACAAGTGTAGATGACGTCACGTTTTTCTCTGTTATCTACAGCCGGTCTTGAGCAGGGCTGACTGCAGTAAAAATTACGTTAGTTCTACTCAAGACTCCGAGAAGGCCACTCGTTCTATCTCCAGCCGCGGCTACAGGATTTTCATTATTTAAATTATTAGCATGTTCAACATGCACTAAGTTTACTTTGGCTATCTCAGCCTTACTCACACTATTATGTCATTCGATATTTAATTCTAATTTAATTAGCGGGCATCATGCCGCGGTAATTACTCCACGTACCAGCAATCGCTTCAACTAAATTTCAATAAACAATATTTTATATACAAAGCATACAGTCCACTTAATTCTTCATTTCTAACCAGCTAACTCCAACTAGCGTTCCTAAGAATAACTCAAGAGCACTTCGAGAGCTTCTAAGACGCAACATTTTTGGTCATCCGGGCAGGATTTCACATTTTATGGTCCACAAGCGACCGCATTTCTTGGTCCACAGTGACCGCATTTTATGGTCCACAAGCGACCGCATTTTATGGTCCACAAGCGACCGCATTTTTTGGTCCTCACGGGACGGATTTCACATTTTCATCATAGGGCCGCATTTTGGTCCACCACAATTTAAAATACATTTCATTTATTGGGCCCAAACAATATTCAAGCCCAAATATTTTCGAATTTAGATTGCTGGCCGTAGCATGCCTTTATTTCCATAAAACCAAACTTCATACGTGACATGCAAGATTCTGCAAAGCGTCAACTCTAAGACTACAAGACATTTGTTCTACGGCAACAAAATTCCACAACTTAAACTTACACAGAGCTACAACGTCAAGTCAAGCGTCAACCGACCAGCACAAACAGGCGGTGCTCCAACTTCAAAGGATTGCCGGATGGGATCAACACAGAACTAACAGGACTGAAGCCGTTTTGAACACGCCAGGATTCAACATCCACTTGATTATAAACTTTCATTTTCTTTTATAATTGTTCATATATAATGCATGGGTACAACAAACTGAATAATATTTTACATTTAATATAGTATTATTAATACTTTTACGTAAACAGATATTATTGTCATGTGAGCATAAACTTTCATTTTTAACTAGATTTTCATATGTACATTTGTACATAAATATCCATTTACATAACTGTACAATAACTCATTAAGAAGCTCAAGTGTCGAGATAAGGCTATATGTATATTATCATTTGAATAATTCATACTTTCAATAACGCTCATAACTATTCTTTTACAAGAGATAATAAGTATCTATTATAGTAAGTAATGTATTAAGGTGTATACTGATCACTGGCTCCCGCATTATATCAGATTTTAGCAAGTTATTCAAAATTACAACAATTGTTCACCTACTCTACGTTTAAATATTTTTTCAAATCACATTTTACATTACAGTCATGGCTGATGTGAAGGCGTTATTAAAGAAATTGGGCACAATTAAGGCGTCTATATCCCGTGTGAACACTTTCACGGATAATTTCGATCCAGACATAAGCGATCATCATGCATTAAAAATTAAGCTTCGCCATATAATGGAATTGTCCGCTAAATATGACGATATTCAGACTCAAATTGAGTCTGACGACTCTGATTTCGCATCAGCCAATGACAGAGTTCAAACCGAGGATGATCTCTGCAATATCGAATGCAAGTTACACCACTTGTTAGAGCAAGTAGAGCAGGTGAACCAGAAACCGTTAATTCAAACCGAGATTACGCCAATTAAAACCCCCCCTATACAGTTGGAACCAATTAAATTGCCTTGCTTGTCAGGTAGCATTATTGATTGGCAACACTACTACAATATATTTCTTGAATTGGTACACGTCAGAACCGACCTGACGGATATTCAAAAGTTACACTACTTGCACTCTTCATTGAGTGACGAGGCATTAAATGTAATAAAATCTCTTCCAATCACCCATGAAAATTATGCGGTAGCCATTGATTTATTAAAAAGCAGGTATGACAGTAAGTTAATTGTCTCAGCCCATCACATAGGGAATGTCTTGGGTATGAAATCAGTTCAACAAGAGTCCAGGGTTAGCATTTCCAGATTCACTGACGAGATAACCCCGAATATCAATGCCTTAAACTCATTAAATCTACCCGTAAATACATTTGAAATTATTCTCATTCATTACTTAGCCCAAAAACTCGATAATCACACATGTCGGCTCTGGAAAGAAAGCTTGTCAGAAGAACGATTTCCTAATTTCAGTAATTTTATAAAATTTTTAAATACCCGTAGGCAGTTATTACAAAACCTGGACAGCGCGGCCACTTCAGCAAGCAAGATAAACGTTGGCGATAAGGCTCACTATCGCAAAGCAATTAAACCGGTAAATGTTTCCAAATCAACATTCCATACTCATATCGGAAATAATATATGCCAGCTGTGCAAGGGTAAACACCGACTTACTGAGTGTCCACAATTTGTAGCGATTACTCCACTGGAGAGAAAAAATATTCTAATTAAAAATAAACTTTGCCTAAATTGCATACGCCCAGGCCACGATCTTGCACACTGTCCCTCCAAATGTTTTTGCAAAACGTGTGCGAAACGCCATCACACAATGATTCATATATCTAACAAAAACGATTCGTCCAGGAACAATCAGTGTTCATTAAAATTGCAAACAAACAAGTCTATATTATTATCCACCATGGTCTGCATGACAACTGACCATGCAGGTAGGAAGCACCCAGTTAAGATTTTATTAGACTCAGGTTTGCAAGCTAACTTCTGCACTATGAATTTCGCATGTCGCATTGTAACCCCTCTTTAAGTATTGTATTGACTCATAAAAAAAAAATGGGTTTTTTTTTAAATTTTTTTTTTTTCTAAAGAGGGGCCACAAGATAATTAAAACTAGGCCAAAGCCTAGAGAAGCCAAAAATGCGCTGGATCCAGTGAGATGGGACTTGCAATTAAAACTCACAAAATTAACAACCAATAAAATTTTTTATTATAAACAAACTTTAAATCTCTTTAAGCCAACAAAATCATTAATTCTCCTTAAAAATGTTTTTGCAAAAAAAATTTTACTTGAAAAAATTAATAAATATAAAATTTATATTCTTTATTCTCCTTAAAAAAATGTTTCTGCTTTAAAAATGTAAATATAAAATTTAAATTAAATGAATATAAAATGTTCTTTTCAAATCGGGGTTACTTTTCCCCACTTAGCCCTATACCTAACCCCCAAAAATACACATGAACATACAATACATATAATGGACATATAAGGAAATATGTCTACAATATACAACACATACACACATTCCACATCACAGGACAATTACAACTTTCGACATTAAAATCTTGCCACACCTCTTTCACCCCAGGAGGTACATAATTTACAATTCATAAATATTATTGCACGCAACACCTATTGCAAGGTCTTAATACCTAATAACTCATAGATATATGTGTGTAACACCAGTGCCCCCAGGGCATACTAAAATTCAGGAGTTGGCAGAATGCCTGATACTACTATAAAGTGCTCCCACATTGAGCACTTAGACTTGGAGTAAATATAATTATAATTCAGTAAAAATACAAGTGATCATAATAAATTAAAAAGAATTTAAACATGATAAATTTTGTGAAATATTAAAAACAGTAATGTGTCATAATGCTTTATAACCTTTTAAAAATTAATTTGGCCCAAAGGCCGACATGTTCCTAGGCAAGATCGTGCATAACTAAACCTGTCCCAGGAGCATGTTCAAGTCTGCATGAAAATCCACCTATACAGGATTAAACTGGGGACCCGACTGAACTACCAAAAGAAACTCCTATCCATTATATGACCCAAACTGAATATAAATATATGAAATTAATGCATTAATTGAAAACTAAATTTAACCTGTGAAATTACATGATGAATGATAGAATTACTAGCACTAAGGTAACCCTTTTACTGAAAACTAGGAATAATTAATGCTTGATGTCTTTACTTGGTGAAAATCCATTGTAAATTATAGTAAAAAATAAAACCATAAAATAGTTTTTGTGATTTCCACTCGTCAATTTATTAAAATTATAAAACTATGACAGCTGTTTCGGCAACACAGTGCCTTCATCAGATGGTATAAGCTGACTAATTTTCGTACACACAATACAGAATATAAAATATAATACAAGTGCTGTTGTATAGAGAGCGATAGTAATCTCGTGTCAATAAGATTTATACACATTACACAAATATATAACATAACATATACCAAGTCTATTTATACAAATTAAGCAGAGGCGAGCTATTTAGATCTAACTGATCATTTAATAATACATTTAAATATTTGTGTTTATTAATTTCAAGGGTTTCTAATAAATCAAGCTTTGGACCCTTATCAGATAAATGTAAAATTTCAAAATTGTCATTATAACTATGGTCTTTTTCTAACAAGTGATTTGCATAATTTGATTTGCCATCATTATATCTAAAACTATAATTGTGACCATACATTCTTTTTTCGAAAGATCTACCTGTCTGTCCGATATACACTTTATTACAAGACCCACAGGATAATTTGTATACACCAGACTTTTGCAGTTTATCTGTTTTACTCTTATTATTTTTAATATATTTTCCCAAAGAAGACTGCGTCTTAAAAGCTATATTTACATTCCTTTGCGTGAAATATTTACCAATATTATCAGAAGCAGAACCTATGTAAGTGAGAGTGTGATATCTTTTAATCTGTGTTGAGGGAGGGTAAACTAGTTTTAAAGCTTGTGAATAAAATTTTTTGTTTAACAAGTGATCTATGAGGCTAGGTTGGTAACCATTGTTGACAGCTATTTGTTTAATAATGTTAAGTTCTGATTGGAAATTTGAGTCTGATAACGGAATACTAACTAGTCTGTGGATAAAACTGTGAAAAGCAGCCAATTTATGTGAGTATGGATGTGTGGAAGTAATGTGTATCGTCATATCTGTATGTGTAGGCTTATGAAAAATACCGAAGTCTAATTTATTATTGCATTTTGTTATTGTAAGGTCTAAAAAATTGATACTATTGTTATCTTCTAATTCTAAGGTAAAGCTAATATTTTTGTGTAAATTGTTAATAAAATTAAGAAAGATCTGTAATTGTCTACGTGTACCTAGAAAAATTGCTAAAATATCGTCCACATATCTATACCAAAAAATAAACAATTTGAAATAAGGGTGTGCTCTAATTTTAGTTTCTATGTAGTCCATAAAGATTTCAGCTGCCAAAGTGCTAAGTGGATTTCCCATTGCAAGCCCTTCTTTGCCAATATAGATCTTTCCATTAAATTCAAAGTAGTTTTGATTAAGGCAAACCTTCAGTAAATTCAAGATATCCTCTCTCATAAAGGGGTTATTACAATTTTCAATTAATAATTTTTCTACAATATCTATTACATCAGTCGGTGGAATACTCGGAAACAAATTTTTCACATCAAATGATAATAAAACAGCTTTGTCTGGGATATGTGAATCTTTAATTCTGTTAATTAAGTCTAGTGAATTTTTAATACTATGTGTTGACTGAAATTTGCATTGTGTTTGTATAATCTTAATTAGTCTTTTAGATAATTTAACAGAAGGAGCAGTTACATATGATACCACTGGTCTAATTGGATGGTTATCCTTATGCAATTTAATTAAAGAGTAAAGCTTTGGTGGCTGAGGATTCATTACTGATAAAAAATCCAAATCTCGATTATCAAAGAAAGAACAATTCTTTATAGCCTGTTTAACATCTATTTGAAATTTAAAAGTCGGGTTAGTATCAATGGGTTCAAAAGAGTTCAAACATTCAAGTGTCTTGTTTACATATTCGCCTTTGTCGATAGCAATAACATCATGTAAAAGTACATGAGTTTGAAGACGAACAACAAAAGTTTATCAGCGATAAAAGGGGTTGAAGCTGGCATTAGAAAATGGATGTTATACGACATGAAGATTCAATACAATAAAAGAGACGTTTGTAATATTTACCTTAAGTTTATACATACAGAATTATTACGTAGATTGCATAATATAGAATTTGACTTGCTAGACCGTAAAGTGCGAAATGATGTTCAAAGAATTATTCATAATAAATACTTAAATCAGTTACTTAAGTTAAACAAGTTGAAAATGTTTAAGGTTAGTAATAGCGGTAATTATTATCATAGACAATGCGGGCATAATAACAAATTTTCTAACCATATATTTTATCAACGTTTTATGAATTTGACCAACGTAACTTTTAATAGTTTTGAAACTAAACTGATCGAAAAGGGTTTCAAATATAATATACAACCGTCAAATTATAAAAAGGAGTTTGAAATTTTAGGTGTGCATTGTGAGTTAGCTTGTAATAAGTACAATAAATTTCATGAAAATTCCGAATCAATACCATTGAACAAATACATTGTAGCGGATAAATTAACTTCTCTTTATGCGAAACAAATTAAGACTCTACCATTTAACAATAAAAATAGACTAACTATTAATTCAATTAAGAGAAAATCTGTAGTTAATAATATAATATTTACCCGCGCTGACAAGGGCAATACTGTTATTGCTATTGACAAAGGCGAATATGTATACAAGACACTTGAATGTTTGAACTCTTTTGAACCCATTGATACTAACCCGACTTTTAAATTTCAAATAGATGTTAAACAGGCTATAAAGAATTGTTCTTTCTTTGATAATCGAGATTTGGATTTTTTATCAGTAATGAATCCTCAGCCACCAAAGCTTTACTCTTTAATTAAATTGCATAAGGATAACCATCCAATTAGACCAGTGGTATCATATGTAACTGCTCCTTCTGTTAAATTATCTAAAAGACTAATTAAGATTATACAAACACAATGCAAATTTCAGTCAACACATAGTATTAAAAATTCACTAGACTTAATTAACAGAATTAAAGATTCACATATCCCAGACAAAGCTGTTTTATTATCATTTGATGTGAAAAATTTGTTTCCGAGTATTCCACCGACTGATGTAATAGATATTGTAGAAAAATTATTAATTGAAAATTGTAATAACCCCTTTATGAGAGAGGATATCTTGAATTTACTGAAGGTTTGCCTTAATCAAAACTACTTTGAATTTAATGGAAAGATCTATATTGGCAAAGAAGGGCTTGCAATGGGAAATCCACTTAGCACTTTGGCAGCTGAAATCTTTATGGACTACATAGAAACTAAAATTAGAGCACACCCTTATTTCAAATTGTTTATTTTTTGGTATAGATATGTGGACGATATTTTAGCAATTTTTCTAGGTACACGTAGACAATTACAGATCTTTCTTAATTTTATTAACAATTTACACAAAAATATTAGCTTTACCTTAGAATTAGAAGATAACAATAGTATCAATTTTTTAGACCTTACAATAACAAAATGCAATAATAAATTAGACTTCGGTATTTTTCATAAGCCTACACATACAGATATGACGATACACATTACTTCCACACATCCATACTCACATAAATTGGCTGCTTTTCACAGTTTTATCCACAGACTAGTTAGTATTCCGTTATCAGACTCAAATTTCCAATCAGAACTTAACATTATTAAACAAATAGCTGTCAACAATGGTTACCAACCTAGCCTCATAGATCACTTGTTAAACAAAAAATTTTATTCACAAGCTTTAAAACTAGTTTACCCTCCCTCAACACAGATTAAAAGATATCACACTCTCACTTACATAGGTTCTGCTTCTGATAATATTGGTAAATATTTCACGCAAAGGAATGTAAATATAGCTTTTAAGACGCAGTCTTCTTTGGGAAAATATATTAAAAATAATAAGAGTAAAACAGATAAACTGCAAAAGTCTGGTGTATACAAATTATCCTGTGGGTCTTGTAATAAAGTGTATATCGGACAGACAGGTAGATCTTTCGAAAAAAGAATGTATGGTCACAATTATAGTTTTAGATATAATGATGGCAAATCAAATTATGCAAATCACTTGTTAGAAAAAGACCATAGTTATAATGACAATTTTGAAATTTTACATTTATCTGATAAGGGTCCAAAGCTTGATTTATTAGAAACCCTTGAAATTAATAAACACAAATATTTAAATGTATTATTAAATGATCAGTTAGATCTAAATAGCTCGCCTCTGCTTAATTTGTATAAATAGACTTGGTATATGTTATGTTATATATTTGTGTAATGTGTATAAATCTTATTGACACGAGATTACTATCGCTCTCTATACAACAGCACTTGTATTATATTTTATATTCTGTATTGTGTGTACGAAAATTAGTCAGCTTATACCATCTGATGAAGGCACTGTGTTGCCGAAACAGCTGTCATAGTTTTATAATTTTAATAAATTGACGAGTGGAAATCACAAAAACTATTTTATGGTTTTATTTTTTACTATAATTTGAAAACTAGGAAGAAATTTACATGCCTGAATGGTAATCAGCCACAGATACATGCCAACCTCTGGGCTCACATTTAATACAAACAGAGTTACAAAATGTACAAAAGATTCCCCCCCAAGTCCGCGCACTATTCTGTCCTGTTAACCGGGGACACAAATAAAATGTTTAAAGCTTAAAGTCATTGTATGGTGTAGCTATATGTCCACGAGTTCTAGTGGGTTACATTCCCTTGTGTAAAAGTAATATGGTTTGGTGTCACCTGATTTATTCCGTGGTGTGAAGTTTGGTGTTGTGGTCTACAGCATTTTAGTGTGGGTGTGGCCTGTCCTCGCTGTTCTCCTCCGGCAGATGAAGTTGAGAGACTAGATGGTCATTTGTTCAGGTTGGGGCTGTTCCTCGACTTGAAGCGAGGGACCCTAATCATACAAATATTATCAGCGAGAAGTTCCAAAACTAATTCCCCCAGAACCCTCACACGCACCAAAATCCATTTATAATATTAAACACTGCTTTAGGCCTACTTGAAATGAAAGTTTGACACACTCTGCAACAGGTTATACGGGCATATGGCCCTATCTTGGAAAACATTTAGTTTAGTTAAATTACATATTATTCTGACTTTACATTATTCTCAATTCTATTAAAGTTTGTCACTTGTTTCCATTAAAACTTTATATTTTTACTATGACTCTCTTTCTTTAACATTCTCAATAAATTTGGGGTGACTTAATTATTCATACTAACTTGATTCACCACTTGGCATGTATACATTTATAAACTTTACCCCTCTGGGTTAACATTATTCAATTACGGTGCCTTAGTTAAGACTTCATTTACTGTATATAATTAACTCATTTTGTTATACAATTGCTATACAATTAATACAATTTACACATACTCTAATTCGCCACGTGGCATGATAGGTTAACCAATTTCATTCATTCCTGTACTTATTAAACAAAACTCCTTTTGCATTACTTCAAATTAATATATATAAGTATACTGCACTTACTTACCGCAGATCTGTTTTAATCTAGCCTGCCATAGGTAGAAGATGGTACAATTAAAAAAAACTTCTCTCTGTCGGAGGACGTGGTGTTTGGTTGAAGGACCAGGAAAAGACAGGCTTAGAATCGTTTATTCTGGCCTTTCTCAACTCGCGATCAGCAGCGAACGCCAGAGTGCAGCACCAATCAGGCGCAGCATTATTACCGATTACAGTACGGTAGAACGCCACCGCTAAATACAGTATGGTATTTTTCTTCAGCGTTCTCGTTAAATGCAGCATAC
This sequence comes from Magicicada septendecula, assembly GCA_034769895.1. Lineage (NCBI taxonomy): Eukaryota > Metazoa > Arthropoda > Insecta > Hemiptera > Cicadidae > Magicicada > Magicicada septendecula. The sequence goes on along the minus strand of CM068368.1, from coordinate 171,643,099 downwards.
GCGCCGATCTTAATCAACTCGGCACAGCATGGGTCTAAAACTGATTAAATGTCAATTACCCATAATGGGTATAAATAATTCATTGTCTCAAGCTGATTTCAGTACCAGAGTAAGGCTGTATTCACGCTATAAGAATTTTAGTTTAAACATACATTGCGCTGTGCTTCCCAGTATCACTAATAATCTCTTTGTGGAATCATTTGATATCGCATCTTTAAATTTACCAAAGGGCATATTCTTAGCCGACCCACAACTGAACTTCTCGTCACAAGTCGATCTATTGCTCGGTGCTCAGTATTACTTGCAATTAATTGAACCTATCAAATTTATCTGTAGCCCGCATTTCCCCATAATACAGGAGACAAAATTGGGATTCATTCTCGCAGGTGACTTGCCATTTAGTGTCGACATGACGAAACCGGTTTCATCATTTATGGTATGCGAAAATGATAGTGCCATTTCCTCGCAACTAAAGGACTTTTGGAAGTTAGAGGACGTTGCTACTCATGATCTTTCCGCTGAGGACTCGGAATGCGACAATCATTTTGTATCTAATACTGCCCGTAATAAGGATGGCCGATTTGTGGTATCCCTGCCTCGCAAGTCATACAATTCTCATTTGGGCGATTATCTTCAAGGAGCTATCCGCAGGTTTCAATCATTGGAACTCAAGTTCAAGCAAAACCCTGCTCTTCACAAAGATTATAGCGCATTCATACATGAATATTTAAATCTTGGTCACATGTCTTTACTTGATGCGTACGATTTGTCGGTGGACAAGTCAGACAGCTTTTATTTGCTGCACCACTCAGTTTTTAAAGGCTCCAGCATAACTACCAAATTGCGAGTTGTTCTCGATGGCTCCGCTAAAATGACAAATAATTTGTCCTTGAACGACACACTGATGGTTGGTCACATATGGGACTGCAAGTGCCTCATTTCTTGCTACAAGATGTCTGGCTCAAATAGCGCAAGAAAATAAAACTAAATATCCTATAGCTTGCTCAGCCATCGCCAATGATTTTTATGTGGACGATCTCATGACGGGTTCAGATAACCCGAACATCCTATCTAAAATGAAATCTGACATCATAAATTTACTAAGCCAATACGGTTTTACCTTACACAAATGGTTTTCGAATAATCAGGCCATTATAGCCTCGCACGCTTGTTTCTCCCTCGACCTTAGCAAAAATCAAACTGTGCACACTTTGGGCATTCAATGGAACATTAATGAAGATAGTTTCGTATATAGTGTCCAAAGACATGACATTGTAGAAGTATTTAACAAGAGAAGGGTATTATCAGTCATCGCAGGAATGTACGACCCTTTGGGACTCATTGGCCCGGTTACATTTTGGTGTAAGCATTTTATGCAGCGATTGTGGTTAACAGGTACAAGTTGGGACGAACCCTTATCAGATTCATTATCTAACCAGTGGGTAGAGCTTTATTCTCAGCTGATTTTGGACACTTACTTTAAAATTCCGAGGTCTGTAAAGAGTTTAAGCAATTCACGAATCATTTCATTCCAGCTTCATGGATTTGCCGACACGTCAGCTAAGGGTTATGCGTGCTGTATTTATGTGCGTACGGTCTATTCAAACTATGCCATATCATCAAACCTGTTATGTTCCAAATCTAGAGTCGCTCCATTGAAGCAGATAACATTACCCAGACTTGAACTTTGTGCCTGTTTATTGTTGGCTCAGTTAGATTCCAAGGACATAGACGCTGTGAATTACAAATTCGACGAATTATATTTCTACTCGGACTCAATGATAGCCTTACATTGGATCCATTAGCAATCGTCCCGTTGGAAGGTATTTGTCGCCAACCGTGTTGCGGAAATATAGCGTCTCACTACAAAGGGAACTTGGCACCATGTCTCGTCGCTGGACAACCCTGCCGACATTTTATCGCATGGTTGTCTCCCTCGGATTTTACACAGTCACCCACAATGGTGGCATGGTCCATCTTGGTTGTCCCACGAGTCATCCTCATGGCCTATCAGCACCTTCGATACCCATTCTCCCTGCACTCATCCCGATCTGGAGCAGGAATGACGCATCCAGGCCCAAGCTTCACTAATTGTCGCTTCATCCACATCCAGTTATTTTGAAAACTATTCATCTCTTTCAAAACTCATTCGCGTTTTTTCATATTGCCGCCGATTCATTCGGAACTCTAGGCTCCCCATAGCTGATAGGGACACTTCCTTTTTAACGGCCCAGGAGTTGCATGATACACTTTTGGTTTTTATTCGCCAGTCTCAGCAATTGCACTTTAGCATTGAGGTTAAGGAACTTCAGGCGCATCGCTGCATCCCTAATAACAGTAAAATTCTTTTACTTAACCCCTTTCTGGACAAGACAGGTATATTACGCGTGGGTGGACGTCTGCAGCACTCCCAGCTTAACTACGAGAGCAAACATCAAATCATACTACACCCGCATTCTCATCTCAGCAAGTTAATCATAGAAAACGAACATCTTCATTTACTACACGCTGGTGTACAATTAACCCAGTTTTCTCTACGGCAGAAATATTGGATCATTAATGATAAATCCTATATACGCTCAGTAATACATAAATTCATCACTTGTTTTCGATTCCGTGCTAGGGGCGCAAACCAATTATTAGGACAATTACCCCCTTCCAGGGTTATGCCTGCTAAGCCATTTTCCCAATCTGCTGTCGACTATGCCGGTCCCGTATTTGTACGTCATGACGGGCAGTGCTCTAAATCGACGTCAAAGGCGTATATTGCTTTATTTATATGCATGACCACTAAAGCATTCACTTGGAACTTGTCTCAGATCTTACCTCAGACGCCTTCATAGCGGCCTTAAAACGGTTTATAGCATGTAGAGGTATCCTTGATCAGATATTCTCCGACAATGGAACGAACTTTCGTCATGCTAGCAGCACACTCCACGAATTATACAGACTTTTGCAGTCTAAAGGATTTGAGCAAACCACCCAGGAGTTTACCAGTGCCCAAGGCATCAAGTGGTCCTTTATTCCACCCTCAGCCCCTCATTTTGGTGGCCTGTGGGAAAGCGGAGTCAAGAGTGTCAAGTTCACTTGCGTCGTGTGGGCGGAACCATTCTGACTTTCGAAGAGTATTATACCATCCTAACTCAAATAGAGTCCTGCCTTAACTCACGCCCTTTATTCACCATATCCAATAACTTTAGGGACCCTGAACCTTTAACTCCAGCTCATTTCCTGGTTGGTTCTCCGCTCATGGCACTCCCTGAACCTGACTATTCCCAAGTCAATATTAGTCGTTTGGGCAGATGGCAGCTGCTCCAAAGATTCACCCAATCCATTCGGAAACGGTGGTCAAAAGATTACTTGCACCAGTTGCAACAGCGCAACAAATGGCGCATTACGTCAAAAAATTTGACTCCCGGACAACTCGTCCTCATTCTAGATGACAATTTCCCTCCCCTTCAGTGGAAACACGGGGTAATCACGAATGTTTATTCGGGTCAGGACTCAATTGTGCGCGTTGCCAATGTTCGCACCGCACATGGTATCCTACGTCGACCCATTCATAAATTATGCCCACTTCCGGTGGCATTAGACTAGTCGCATGAGCATTATGCGACACGTATCAGTAATGTGAACTTTCTCGCATTACCTTGCTTCACGCCCGGGACATTCCTGGGGCTATCATATGATCTATATTGTAATGATTAATACACTATTATTATGTCTGTCATGATATTGTGTATCACAATCATGTTTTTCTGTATTTTTGGAATTTGGGAATTATTATAATATTATTGTATCAATTATTATGTCTTTACCATTGTATTATCCTATGGTTATGTATTGTTGAATTTTTTGGGGATTGTTATTCCAATATTATGCATGCAAATTATTATATATTTGTCATTGTATTATTACTTGTTACTTATTATTGAATTTTTTGTGATCATTATCCTATTATTTTGTGATGCAAATAACTATGTCTACCTGATTATTGTATTATTGTGCATCATTACCATGTTATTATGTATTGTATAATTTTATTATCGTTTTTCTATTACTATATAATGCAAATCATTATGTATTTTGTAATTATCACATGAATTTGGTATGTTAATTATTTTGTTACTATTAATTTTCTGGGTGTCATTGCTCTATGTTGGACATATCAATTGTTGTATTAGCATGAGTTATTTATTATTGAATTTATTATCATGTAACGTCAATTACTATATACTATTCACGTAATAACTTAAGTTGTAAAATCGCCCCGATTTTGTGCGGGCAGTATGGTCAAACTTTGAACCTTGTAAACTTTGTATTCTGAACACCGCATTGCGACACGTGTAGATGACGTCACGTTTTTCTTGTTATCTACAGCCGGTCTTGAGCAGGGCTGACTGCAGTAAAAATTACGTTAGTTCTACTCAAGACTCCGAGAAGGCCACTCTTTCTATCTCCAGCCACGGCTACAGGATTTTCATTATTTAAATTATTAGCATGTTCAACATGCACTAAGTTTACTTTGGCTATCTCAGCCTTACTTCACACTATTATGTCATTCGATATTTAATTCTAATTTAATTAGCGGGCATCATGCCGCGGTAATTACTCCACGTGCCAGCAATCGCTTCAACTAAATTTCAATAAACAATTATTTATATACAAAGCATACAGTCCACTTAATTCTTCATTTCTAACCAGCTAACTCCAACTAGCGTTCCTAAGAATAACTCAAGAGCACTTCGAGAGCTTCTAAGACGCAACAGAGTTATAGTAAGAGAGCAGGGTTAATGACAATAACAGGGTTATTGATTATTTGCATACACATCTTATTCTCTTTTATTTTTCTTTTGCCTCATTACTACATTACTTCAATTACTTTATTCGACACGTTTTAAGCTTCTTTCATTAGCAACATAAACACAAAAATATACCTTCTCCCTTCCCTTACATCTATTATGATTTAAACAATAAAACAAGACATTGATCTTGTTATTATATTGGTTGTATACAACTTTAAAATTAGAAAAGGAAAAATTTATAAAAATTATAAAAAGTATTACCCAAACTTAAATCTATTTATCGCAAACCAGCGCTTCATATTTCATAATTTTTATTCGCACACTCACACACTTATTATATCTTTAAATCCCCAATTAATAGAGCTCTTTCAGTATAACAAAAATTTAGTAGGCAGCTGTTTAATTTGTTGTCATTTAAAAAGTATAAAATTGTTTAAAAGGTACTCATCCTCGTGGAAGCCAATCCTTTCATCACCACTACAAATTTATTACTCTCACTAGACACTCCGGTATTGTTTTACACTGTTAACATTGATATGGTTGAACGTCTATTTATTTCCCACTCTGTTATTGTTTAAAACACTTTAACATAACATTTTTTAAGTAGTTGGGTCGGCTTACATTGTTAACGTACGTGTTTTTGGCGAACCGTGCGTTAACACATCTGCGCGGTTCTGACTTTAGATGCCGACTGCCGGCGTCCCAAAATGGTGAAAATACTCTCGGTCAACTTTTCACGACCACCAACTTGCTACCTGATTGGCGGGTGAGCGTCTCGCGCCTTTCTCATCATCTCGTATAAGGCGGTAAGGAAATCCTGTGCGTGACTTTTACGTCACAAAGGGCGGCACACGCGCGCTCGTACACATTCCAATGTTCCAATTTACTTTGTACCTTGCCCAGCCTGGTACCGAAATGACTATCGGGTGTTCCCAAAAGTCAAGCTTTCGTATCAAAAATGTTGCTCAGCATGGGTTGGCTACAAATTTTTACAATTATTATGTATTAAAACCCTCTGCTTTATTTGCCCCGTTACAATCTGACAAAGTTTTAAAATTAAAATTTATATTTTAGTTTCTCTTTTAGGTAAGATTTAGATATTTAATGCCATCTAAACTAAAAATAAATGAAAATTAAATGTAATGTATGGAAATACATTAATTGTGAAATGTCTTTTATATGAGGAATGAACTATGCAGGGGTGGCACAGTACAAAATTTTTACCCAGTCAACATGGCTTGTTGGTGTCTGCCTCTTCATTCCAAGCCCGGATTTCCCACATGCCTAGGGGCGGCAGGCTCAGGGGGCAGCACGAGGTGAAAAATTATTTGTTAAAATTTAATGTTTTCGGTTTTTTGTAAATGAGATATTTGCAATAGAGATAGTTGAAATGACTACTTTCAGCAACTTTTTTCAGCAGTCAAGGAGAATTGAATATATAGAAGTTACTTGTTGGGAGGGGGGCACTAACAATAGTGCCTAGGGGTGGCAGGATACCTAAATCCGGGCCTGCTTCGTTCTGTTCTCCAATAGAAAATTTCACCATTTCATATTGTCATATTGACAATCTCAATTTTGAACTTTTAAAGCTCATTTACTTAATTATGTCTAAAAATATCACATTTTTTATACACATATTTGTATTTTTGTATTTGGTACATGGAGAGGATAAACTGTGGAAAAATTAATGCTGTTATTATTTTTATTTTTTAATTTGTGGTATTTGCCCCAGGAGCAGATTAAATTTTATAATATTTTAGTGGTGCTAACATTAAGTACTGATAAACAAGTAGTACTGGATTGTAAGTCAGAAAATAAACTACAAATTTCTAACAACAAACCTTTTACTCATTGCTCTTGTGATAGTTACACTTTGACAAGTCTATAATGAATTATTTTACCACCAATTATTATTAAACATTTTAACTGTATTGTAGTAATTGTACGGAGCTTTAAAGTGTAAAATTATAATTTTTGTTTAACAGCTGGAAATGAGTGAATATGTCTAAAATGTACCCTAATGAAAGTTATTTAATTAATATTTTAAAAGTTATGATAGTTAAACTATAAGTAAATAAGCATTAAACAATATATCTGTAAAAATTAATAGCAGTACAAATTGTAATATAACTATTTGTAAATTACTTTTATGAAATTGCTAACTGCTACAATTTTTATTGTTTAGACAAAGCTTTTCGTCATCACTGACATCATCAGGTCTAAAACAACAATTCGTTGTTTTAGAACTGATGATGTCAGTGATGACGAAAAGCTTTGTCTAAACAATAAAAATTGTAGCAGTTAGCAATTTCATAAAAGTAATAGTAAGGATGGCTGCTAATTTAAACAATACGAAGAATAACTATTTGTAAAGTTAAACAGTATAAGAACTAATTTACATCTACACAACACAATTAATTCACAATAAAAAGATTATGATGATTAACTTCAGTGAACCATGTAACCATCTTCAGACCAATCAATCACTCATCATAATATTTTATTGTAAATAAATTCTTCTGTGTAAATGTAAAAGTGAGTTCTTACAGTATTTAATTAAAGCAGTAACACGTAAAATGCTTTTTAAAGGTTGTCTAGTGTCATAAAACAACACTTTTGATGTACAAACATTTATACAGAAGTAAGCAGCAATTTAATATACTTACTTTAATAAATTTTCACAATGCAATTCTATAAAAATTTGAATTGGGTCTTTCCTATTTTTTATTAGAGTAAAATAATTTAATTACTTTTTTAATAGTTGTAATTACTTTTTACAGCCTGAAATAGTTTCACCACCTGTAAGTGGACGGACAACGTTACCTCCTCTTCAGCGAGTCCATGTACCTTTATCTAATACTGCTGAACCACACACAGATACCCATAATGATTTTTTACAAACTGAGATCCAAAACCAGTCTCCAAAACTAGACAATGTCCATAAACCTATGATCATTACTTCCCATGACAATAATCAAAATTCATACAATTCAATTGATAAAAAAGTTAATTCTGAGACTGGCTCATTAAATTCACCTGTGAAAAATGCAACTTCTATAGATGAAAGTGGATTTGAGACCATCTCTTTAGATGCATCTGCAAAATTAATTTCGCCGGAAGGAACTGCTGAGAATGTAAGTAGTGAAAATTTCAAGCTTAACAATAAAAAATATCTCCAAGGTCGCAAAATTTTCAAAATGTTACAAAATATATTAAAAGTTGTCTGTTCAAAATATTCCAACACATCAAATCTGATCTTATTTAAACCTTTAAAAGAATTTTCTCCAGTGAGATGTAAAAACCTCAAGTGTTCAAGAAATTATTTAATGATAACTCAGCACAATGAATGTAATTTAAAGTGGACACTGAATGAATCAAGAAAAGTAGTAGCTGTTGAAGAAAATAATTACAATCTTAATGATATAAAATGTGATAGTGAAATAATATCCACTTTGCACAAGAAAAAGAATAATATACATATTTCAAATGAGACTAAACACAAAATATCACGATTAAGGAAAGGCAAGATAACAAAGTCAAGGCATTGTGGTAACAACTCATTGAGAAGAAGTGTTTCACTTGAAAACATTTGGTCTGTGTCAGATTATAATCAAAACCATACAGAATTTAACAAAAGTAATATAATTACAAAGGAAATTCTGAAAGAAGAACATTTCTTCATTAAACATTGTGAAAAGATGATTAGTAATGAGTACACTAATAGCATTCATAATAAATCTTACATGACTGAAGCAGTTAATGCATTAGTACATACAAATAATCAGAAAAAACCAGAAAAGAAAAATCGAAGTTCATATAATCTAGTTAAAAAAAGTCATTCTGAAAGCTCAGTAAATAAGCCATATCAGGAGAAATTAAAGAACATTAAGGGATATGGAAGTTTTAATTGCTGCATTAAAAAAGAACCTGTTAATATGTGCATAAATTATGAAACTTGCAGTAACTGTAAGAACACACAAGAACATGATACATGTCATAAGAAAACAGATGAAACTGCGAGATCACTCAGTATTAGTAATCCATCCCAAAGTGAGTTAGATGGTGTAAACTGTAAAAGCAGTCTTCAGAATTTTGATATATTTTTAAATTATGGTGAAAGAAGCTATCCCTGTTTTTCATGTGAAGATGACACTATCTCTGTGAGCAGTGAAATTTCAGATGAGAAAACTAATCATGTATATTGTTCACACATAGAAATGAAGAGAAAGGAGTGTCAGAATTCTCCTATCAGCAGCAACATGTATTTCTATGAACCAAATAACGACATGATTTGTGACTTACAAAGTGTCAATAAAAACGTTTTATTTAATAATTATATAAACAGCATGGAACATCCAAATTGTGGACAGCAGTATATTGCACATAGTTTAAGCAAAAATGAATATCCAAATGCTATGGAGTCATTCTGTAATCAAAGTGAACTAGAGGACCAGAAAAATTATTACAGTTCCATGCCAGATAATCATATATCAAAAATAAGTAATACCAATAATGGTGAAAGATGTACAAGTACACATGGCATAAATTCTAAAGTAAACAAAATATTTACTTTTGGAATAAAAGATGTAGAGTCATATTCCAAACAAAATATGTTTGTTAATGTTAATTATGTGAGTGATACAGACAGTACTAGTGAAGAAGATAATGAAGACGTTGTTACCAATTTCAATTGTAGTATATCACACAAAGACCTAATGGAAAACAATGATGGTCAGCAAAAACTGGAGACGTCTTACACAAAGTATCCAGGTTTTGTTTATTCTTCAAAAGTACGAAATCTTTGTAACCAAAAGCAAAGAGAAAATGTACTAAAATCAACCAATTTTCATTTGATTACTGGAGGTAGATTACGTGGAGGTGAAGATTGTGAATATTTGTATGAAAAAAGAAATCTGTTCAATGAAAATACAAAACTTAAAACACCAACATTAGCAGAGGGTTCTTTCTTTAACAGAACTGTAAGTTAATTTTTTAATCATAAACTTGCATTTTATATTACAAATTATTGTATATGAAGTTTACTTAATTAAGCCTGTAGAAATGTTGTAGTTTTTAGGATTTACTGAGTAAATATTATTCTCTTTTGTTTGTCATTTCGAACTGTTGAAGTTTTTATGGTAGTATGTGCCAATTTTGATAAGACCAGTAAGTACCTTTTTTAATACATGGGGTATACTACCCACCATGTTGCTGTCATGGATATTCTACACATATACACAAAAGGCCGAAAACTAGACACACTTGAACAACTAGAAATATACAAACACACAAAAACGACATCCTAAATGAACAGACACAATTCAAATCACATATTATTCGAACATATCACCCCACACACATAACATGGATCTTTCAAAAGACGGCACTGTCACCAAGAAAAAGACAGACAGCGCTCCCAGTGGCAACCTCTGATGAAGCTTATACTAAGCGAAAACTGGTTCAGGCTATAAGGTAAAAATTATATATTTTTACCAATAAAAAACTTTATGTTCCGAGTCAGTAGTGTTATAATTAGTTAATCAGCAGACACGTCATGGACAACAAAATCCAAAAAAAAAAAACACTCAAAAAGGAACTGAAGACATCACAAAGGCAGTTACACTACGCACTGTATCAAGAAAATGTTACGTATTTTTGAGAAATAAATGTGGTTTTCCCTTGCTAGGACTATCGACTTTGAAGAGATGGACATCTGTTTCATTTTGCTGTCATCCAGGCATACGCCATGATGTTCTGTGTTTTGTCAAGTCCCAGGTGAACACACTGACCTCTGCTGAACGGATGTGTGTTATTTCTTTTAATGAAATGAACGTGGATTGTAGTGTCAGTTATGATCAGAAGATCATAGAAAAAGTGATGTAGAAAAAGTCATATGGGTTTTTGCAGATGTTCCCCACCTTAACAAACTTTTACAAAACCATTTTTTAGATGATGGGCAGAGACTCTCCAACAACAAACACATCACAAAGACGACTGTTGAAAAATTGTTAGATTGGATAATGGTGAATTAAAATTGTGCCCTAAGCTATCACATATCCATCTCACCACCGTCGAAGGTGGGAACGTCAGCGCATGTTTTTGTTGGCAATGAAGTTATTCTCAAATACAATGGCTGAAGTGATTCATTATTTGTTACCTGAACATGTGGCTATTTTTTTTTTTTTTATAAACTGTTAACAATTCTTTTGTATTTTAAATTTAACAAGATATGCAAAGGTACCTGGAACCTTTGGCTTCCGGGTATGGCACTTATCACAAACTACAAGAAAGCATACTTCAAAAAATGTGTACATGTTGTGAAACAATGCACGTAGGAAAATCTCGGAATTTGTTGTCAATTCGAAAAGGTTTCATGATGATCATCAATTCGTTATTTGGCCTTTTTTACTGATACATTATACAGAAAAACAATCTCAAGTGTATTTTAACTGCATGCCTTAACCAAGACTGCCTGGAAAATCTTTTCTCACAAATAAGAGGCATTGGGCAATTTTTTATTAATCCACCGCCAAGAGAGGTTAAAGATAGACTTCGTTTGCTTTTGGTGGGTAAATACCAGTACCAATAAAATACCTTTTTTGAAAGAAACAATAAGTGATGGAGCAGACTACTTTATTGAGGGGTTCCGCTACCTATCTGGCTACATTGCCTATCATGGTTGAAAGTATGATTCATCAATGGGAACACCTTCTGAAAATGTATTTCCTCCTCCAGTTGGTACTTCTGCTGGAGGCTGGATAGAGTTTTTATCTCAAGAAGGTCTTCTTGTTCCTTTAAAAGACTGGCTGCACAAGATTTCACAATGTGAAATAATTTTTAGGTATATCAATGGGCCGGATGGTTTGTATAAGGGGAAAATATTATCAAAAATATAGCTACAAGAATTTTACTTAAATTTCCTGAGATGCTAGCAGAAGTTGTAAAAATATACGCCAGAATGAGAATGTTCATTCATCTTCATTTCATGAATGGCCGCATGAAAGCAATGAAAGCAGCAGCACAGAAGGAAAAATCATGCCAGTGGCATGCATAGTCTATAGTATAAAACCCACACAGTAATTAATGTTTTTCTACTTTTGCATTGATGAGGATGGTATTATAGACATTGTTATTTGGAGGAAAGTGGAACTTCCTCTCTCTGGTTGGTGCCACTGTCTGGTTTGGGCTTTTAATTTACAAGAGGTATTATAAGTAACTGGCCAGTGGATTCTGGGTTCCACCTATAAACAAACCATAATTATATTCTGTAAAGTTAAAATTTTAAATTAATTTTGTACAGAATGCAGCTAGTACCAGGCCTAGATAAAGCGAAAAGGGATGTTGAGGTTGAAAAGAACAAAATACATGCGCTCGTGCGCGCGCGCACACACACACATGCTAGCATAATATGCTACCTATAAATGTATTGTACATTTGTATAGAACATTATACTGTATTCTATAAATTGTCTATCAATAGGTCTATACACAACTTATACATTAATTATGGATAATGGGAATACATGTGACTAACATAATACATGTACTTAACATATGTAGTATTCAACAGTTTTAACACATTCTCTGCCATATCGGTCACAATGACAGAAAATGGTTCCACGCTATCAGGCTGTGCCAGTCTTTATGACTGAAGAATAACATTATATTGTGGGCAACCAAAAACTGTCTGGCACAGGAGGAGGAATGACAAATTCACGCTGGCAGAGAATGTGTTAATGACAAATAGTTTTATGAATACCAACCACAATGTCACTTAGTATATTATACAATATTCACAATATTACTTTGAATATAAGTTGGCGGTTCTCTAGTACACAACAGTATTTCATGTAGTAATCAGAAAATAGTAAATGAAAACAGAAAATTTAATTGGTTGCACTCAGTGTGTTACTTTTTCTGCTTATATTGTATTTAACATTATATTTTAAATGCAAGATAACATAACATTATCTAGCATGGTAAAATTGTAGATCTATTAATGTTTTCAAATAAAATTTTTAAATTAACATTCCTAAAAATTAATGAACAAAATGAATGCACAGATGAATATTAAATAAAAGAAAAAAATCTTAAATTCAATTTAAGTAATAGGAAAGAATAGACCTGGAGAATCGATGTAGCTGAGATGCAGGTAAATATTTTCAAATGATTACTATCTTAAAATTTGTAATATTGATTCCTCTAATATGATGCCTCTAATATGAGAAGTGTGAACATTTTTTCCAATGATACTATTAAAGAGGTCTTGTATATAATTTTCTGAAGAGAATAAACTATCGTGGACATTGAATCTGTGGGTTACTGCAAAATTGTAATACCTAACTGAATTTTGTTTAAAACAAATTTGCAGAAATTTAATGAAGACACAGGCAATAGAAATAATTCGCCTCCCATAGAGATTCATCAACAGGACCCTGAGATTAATGGGTCAGAAATATTAGAGAAGAATGAGAATGGTGACTCTCGGAACCAAGGTAATTTTGTCATGAACTGTGGTTCTGTAAGCTGTAATTTTAAAAATTCTGTGTTTATCTTTATGTTATTCCAATAAGTTACATGCTCTTAATATTTGACAATCAGATTAATTTAAAATACATTCATTTATTAGCATCAGTTATTACTAAATGGGACACAGTAAAACCATAGTTTGGTGCTCCCAGGAGTCAATAAAGGATTGCAAAATATTGCTTTCATGTACAATAAGTGTTTATAGTACCGGTAGTAATAGTTTATGTTTTTAGTAAACATGGCATACATTATTTTATAATCAGGGGCATATTTACAGGACCCCTCTCTCCAGAAGGTCGAAAAAAGTTTATGTGCAATTTTGTTAATCTTTTAATTTTTAGATTAAAAATCTAATCTAAAAGGTTGATTACAGGATGTTTGTTTACTACACATTTTTTAGCCACTTTGACTGAGAACAATTAGTCTTAACGTGATTAGTCTCTTGTATGAGAGAATTAGTATTGATAAGTATTGACTTGGTTTCTCTTTTGTATAAAGCCTACGTGAGCACAAATTATGCTCCCCCCCCCCAGCCAAATTATTCTAGACATGCCACTGTTCATAATAATAAGGGTTCCATATTATTAAAAGGCATATAATAGTTATTGTTAAAACTTAGACATCCTAAGTTTTTTAAGCCTAATTGTTGAAATGTGGTGGATACAGTGAACTGGATAACTTAAAATTAAGTTAAGGCATACCTTCAGTGATTAAGTAAGAAATTAAAACGCATTTGAGCAAGATGACTTAAGAGGATTCACTTATGAACTGTCATGGAATTCCTCATTATTTCAATAGCATTAGTCTCTAGTGCAATCCCAATGCTTTATTTTGCTTCATGCTACATTGTTAATTTTTTAAAATCAAGAACAGAATAATCTTTTAATTGAGGGAACCTGAGATAGAAACGTTTTTAATTCAGATATTGTTGAAATCTAAACAACTGAAATCCTGCGCTTAATGCTGAAATGTAAATTGTTTCATACTTTATGTTAATATTTTGTCATGTTTATATAGAATATTTTGTGGTGATTAATTACTAACATTTTGGATTTATTATAATAATAAGTTTTGTTATTAATATTATATATTATTTTTAATCTATAGTTTGCCTCCATTAATAATAACAGTTTCATTTGGATTTAATTAGTACAGTGGAACCCCGCTGGTCCGAACTAATTGGGACCAAGTCCTGTTCGGATTGGCGTAAATTCGGATTAACCGGGTTATAGGTTATACAGTACTGTATATTATAAATATAAATTGTATAACATGTATAAACAGTACCACATTCGTGCTTACAATCAAAGTACTGTAACCTACTACTTTTTGATCTTGCAATCTCTCTTTTATACTATAAAAATACAGTGAATACCAGTTAAATATTGCATTGGCTACTGTTAATTCCGATACACTACGTGACTCGCTTCAATGAACGACGCTGAACAACTAGCAGCTAGCAGACGACACAGACGTCAACGAATTGCTGGCAGCTGACATCGAAGACCATCAAGTTTTGACTGATGATGAAATCGTATCTTTGATACAACAAACATGTGATGACGATTCCGATGAAATGAAGAAGCAGATGATCCTGTGCCACAGATCTCACACGCCGAAGCAGCAAGAGCTTTTGAACTACCATTAGCCTATGTAGAGCACAACGCCAATGCTACACCGGGAGACGTCTTATTTTTGAGGCGCTGGTGGAACATCGTGGTGTCTGCTGGATTTATAGCTTTGCATCAGAGAAAAATGACTGATCTTGTGCAACACCTTAAGTAGTGTCTAGTTATCTAAAGTGTATTTATTGTAGTTTTTTGTGTTTTATATACTTCTACTGGCACTAAACTGTAAGTACCAATATGTTTTTCCATTCATTTTACAAATGCTAATTTCTTTATTTTGCCATATATTTAAAACAATCTAAAGTACTTAGTTTTAATAAAATTTTCACTAAAAATGCATTAGTGTGTATTTATCTAAGCTTTTTATGTACAAATTATATTGATATGTTCCAGTTATTTTGTCATATTTTTTTATTTCTTTGTCCAATTTTTAGACCCTTTTTACGGATTAAGCGGGTTTTCGGACTAGCGGGGTTCGGACCTGCGGGGTTCCACTGTATTAACAATTTTTATTAATTTGGCTTTTATTTTATTGTTTCCTTACTGTTGAACTGTTACAAATAAAATAACTATCACATTACATAGAATAAGTATTGAAAATATATGGGAGTGGGATTGGTAAAATGTTTTGAAGTATGGGTGGTGTCCCATATAACATTATGGGAACATTGTGGGAACACTGTTTATAACATTAGGAAAAATGGTACTAAGACTTTGAGTAAACAGGTTTTTATGATATTAAGTAACTTTTATTACAAACTCATTCCTGAATAATTACAGAGTACCTGTTATAAGAAAAATTATACTTTCTTTTATATATTAAAAAGACACTTTCAAAAATAATATTTTAAAGATATTACCAAGCCATATCAATATGTACATTTATAATAACAATGATAAATGTTATACTATGTAGAAAAGTAGTCATGTTTTCAGTATTACACATGTGAAGTAAAATTACGAGTATGTTACAGTGGGATCAGGAGGGAGCCGTTTGACTAAGTTCTTGACGAATATGCGTCCAAGAAGATCACAGTCAGATGTAGATGCACCATGTGAGTTACAGATAATTTAGCTTATTAGAGATAATTTGAAAATAAAGTTTATTTATTAATGTCATTTACAGTGGAAATCGTTTAACGCGAAAACCGTTACCACAAAATATCGGTTAACACGAAATACCACTCGGGTACCGATCGCCGTTTGTTATGTACAGTGTATTATTTGTACGGTTAACACGAAAGGTTTACCTGAAAAATATCGGTTAACACGAAAAATTTTTGCTAAAAATAATTTTTTTTTGGCTGGCTTTTAAGTAACTGCATACAAAATAAAGCCACACAAGTACGCCCAAAAGCTTGTTTTCGATGTAAAGGAATCCATTCTTCATCTCTAAAAGAGAAAGAGCAGGTAGTGACCATAGTTTGTTTTGTCTACCTGTTTTGTTTTGTCTTCAGTACCAAGTTCTATTTACAGTACGTACTGTATACAGTGTACCGTTGTTTACGAGAAACCATAGCCTCTCCTTCAGCACCAAATGTGTTGTTCATTGACCGCAAATAAACCGTTATCGCTTACATTAACTACCTACTCTATAGGGTGTGGTGAGTTCAGTTCAGTTGTATTCTGTGCGTGTACAGCGGTAAGTTTGCGGTACGGTACCGATAACATTTTATTGTAAAAAATTTACTCAGTTGTGAGGATTAACTGTTTACTTTTTTACTGTACAAACTTCTTAGTCTTTTACAGCCAGTTAAGTGACATTAAGCGTGTGACGTGTACGTGTTAAGTGAAGTTACGCTTTCGTAAATTTCGTTTTTGCAGTCCGGAAGTAAAATGGAGAAGAAAGTGCGTAAACAAAGTGCCCTCTCTTTAGAAAAAAAAAGTTGAACTCCTCCAAGCTGTTGTTAATGAGGGTATTCGAACTAAAACAGAAATCTGTAAAACATTCGGTATACCAAACTCGACGTTATCCACGATTATAAAAAATAGAGATAAAACTTTAGAACTGTATGAGTCGGGCAAGTTTGAACCAGGCAGAAAACGTTTCCGTAAGGCAAACCACGAAAACTTAGAGGCTGCTCTTCTTGTTTGGTTTAAGCAAGCAAGATCACAAGATGCTCCTATTTCTGGACCACTACTGATGGAGAAAGCAAACGTTTTTACTGAACAGATGAACTTAAATTTCACTGCAAATCCTGGCTGGCTAGAAAGGTTTAAAAAACAAAATGGCATAACCTTTAAAAACATCTGTGGCGAATCAAGACAGGTGTCACAAGAAATGACATCATCGTGGTTGCAATCTACGCTGCCTGCAATTTTAAAAGACTATCCACGTAAGGATATTTTCAATGCCGATGAAACAGGACTATTTTTCTGTTGTATGCCCGATAAAACACTTTCATTCAAAGGGGACCAGTGCTCTGGTGGTAAAAAGTCCAAAGAGAGAGTGACAGTGATGGTAGGTTGCAATGCTGATGGGTCAGAAAAACTTCCGTTAATTGTTATAGGAAAAAGTTTAAAGCCGCGCTGTTTTAAAAATGTTAAAAAGTTGCCAGTAGAATATAGAGCTAACAAACGAGCGTGGATGACGTCTAAAATTTTTACCGAATGGCTGGTTTCGTTAGAAAAACATTTCACTTCTCAGAAGAGGAAAATTGTGTTAATTATTGACAACTGTCCTGCCCACCCATGTGACCTAAAATTGATGGGAATTAAACTTGTTTTTCTACCACCGAACACGACTAGTGTCCTACAACCTTGTGATCAAGGTATTATTCAAAATTTAAAATTTCAGTACAGAAAGTTACTTCTGCGGAAATACTTGGCCACTATTGAGGGGAAAAAAGATTTCTGTGTAAATGTTCTGGATGCTTGTAACTTGTTAAGAACAGCGTGGAACCTCGTGACGCCTACAACAATTCAAAATTGTTTCGCTCATGCTCGATTCATTTTGAATTCAGAAACTGAACAACCCGAAGAAAATGAAATTGATCCTACACTATCTGAAATGTTTAATCGTGTGTCATCTGTATTAACTGTTTCAATTTCTCTAAATGAGTACGTGACTGTCGACGAGAACGTAACTACGGCTCCCGTATTAACAGATACCGATATCGTGGAAACAGTGCAAGTTGACAACTGTGAAGGTGATGATAGTGACGACGAACTTGACACGGAAAATGATAGTGAAAATGTTCCTACCGCTACCGATATGCTTTCGTTGCTAAGCCGTGTTCGTCGGTATTTTGAAGCCAGCTCGGAAGGTGAAATGTTTGAATATGTTGATAAATTAGAACAATTTGTTGAAAATAAAATAGTGCAAAATTGTGTGCAAAAGAAAATAACGGATTATTTTAAATAAAGATAAACACGAAAACTACGGTAAAGTTGAAAGACATACAGTAGTCTATAAGAAAACCTAAATCATAGGACTAAATTTAGAACAGCTAATAATAATTTTAAGAAAAATTAACAATAATAAACCATGAGGATAAATAAAAGGTTGTATTTGTTGCATTTTACTAGACAGTACAATAAATAATCTACAGTACACTATTTGTTCACTTCCTCATTTTGTTTCACTTTTTGTTCGCTTAACGCGAAATTCGGTTTACACGAAAAAATAACTGGTCCCCGTCATTTCGTGTTAACCGATTTCCACTGTATATTATTATATTAGAAGGCATTTGTAATTAATTTTATTTGGTTCTGTAAAATTCTAAAATGATAATTAAAACTATTGTATCAATATATTATTTAAATTATTATATTGGAATTACCTGAAAAACATAACCATGTACCATTCCTGTATTAAGTGCAAATAATGTATTCAGTTTAGACCATTTAGCTTTCTGTTTTTATAAAAAAGCATTTGTTATTGTTACATGTTACTGGGACCATTTGACAAACTCACTCTGTGCATATGCACATTAGGCATTATATAAAAATAATTTCTGAAAGCAGCCCATCCCTAGAGATTTCAGCATCTGGTGCATATATATCTTCACCTCCCCCCTCAACCAATTGAAAATCCACTTATCCACTTACTCATACTTATCTCCATCACCTCCCTCTATTTTTCATTTTCTCTCTTTTCACACTTTTTTGTTATTATTTATACCAAAAGAAGAAATATAGTAATAAAAGTAATAAAGATGTATAAAATAAAATTGTTATAAGAATGAGGAACAAAAATATTGCACTGAAAGAAAGGCAAATTTTAAAAATTGATAGGAACAAAATGTGCTTGTGTTTAACATATAAATGTTTGCTTTTCTTCTTCTTCTTCTTCTTCTTCTTCTTCTTCTTCTTCTTCTTCTTCTTCTTCTTCTTCTTCTTCTTCTTCTTCTTCTTCTTTCTTCTTCTTCTTCTTCTTCTTCTTCTTCTTCTTCTTCTTCTTCTTCTTCTTCTTCTTCTTCTTCTTCTTTTTTCTTCTTCTTCTTCTTCTTCTTCTTCTTCTTCTTCTTCTTCTTCTTCTTCACATATGAGAAAAGTTGACATACTTCCAAAGTATTCATAGCTCCAAAATGTTCCACATATTACTCCATTCTTCCTTGTTAACTTTAAAACATACAAATAAATAAAGTCCCTAGTTCTGGGCGACATTTGTTAACTTTTCTTTTTATTAATAACAAAATAATATAAATACAATATTTACTTACCTCGTGGTTTACCTCATGCGTTCATCTCGGCCCGTTGTTCGGCGAACTTTTCTTGTTTTGTCGGTCTTTTCGTGCACTGAATTTACATTGTAACTGACTGTTTACTGAATACAGGTATAAACTACCTTTGGATTACATTTTGATTGATTTAGAACACTTCAACTGGCCAAATTAAGCCAGCTAATAATCGTACGTGTGTACGCTCTGAGGTGATGATAGATACTGAGAACGGTTCATACGCAAAATCTGCGTATGTGGTAGTGTCATGTCGTCACCGTCTTTTGTTTCATATGGCTGACGCCTTTGTTTTGCGTCATTCTTATGACGTTTTCACTTGTCTTATTATGTCTCATTATTGTCTTTCCATTGGTTTTATATAACGTATTATAACCTCTTCTTTAGAGTTATAACGGAGGGAACCCAAAATAATTGGTTCTGCCAATTATTTCAGGCTGCCTTATTCGAGACGAGCTGAAATTTAAATCAGAACAGCACACAGTAAGACATACAAGGAAATAGGGAAGGTGAAACTGTTGATTTATATACTCAGTATATGTGTGTAACAAGAAGACTTGCTTTATTAAACATTTGAAATATAACATTTACTCCAAAGAACAGATCCCATGACGTTATTAATTAAATTAGTAAAATTAAGTGAAATGCTTTATTTAGAATATGGGATCACAACAAATTTATCTAGCTATACCCCCGGATCCGGGTAACCATTGGTATTTAGTCTCTAATCTTTTAATTATATTTAATTCAAAATTTTATCTTGCAAGACCTTTACCTTTTTGCTTTATATATATTCCATTAGAAGAATGGTATTAATAACACTACCTTACGTTAATATCTAACTTGTTACAATTGAATGATATTGAACAGTTACAATTAAATTCTCAAATTTAAGTTTTTATATTCTTATAAAATCAATCGTCTCTGTAAGTCTCTTAAATAGAGTATTGTGTTACAAAAAATATTATCATTATTCCTCGATAGACGTGCTATCGAGTCACCTCTATTTTTTTGGATGTAGTAATCGCCTCCATGTGGTTCCGTCTTGGGAGTCCTAAAACGTCGTCCTCGTCTTGGTCTGGTCTCTGTTGTTCATGGCTTAATACGTCTGCAGGATAGGTAGAGTCTTCTACACAGATACTCGTTGATTCTCAGATGTCTCGAACTGCATCATCGGTAGGGTATACTAGAGTTCTCATTTAGATGGTCCATGACCACAGGTCAGATGTTGAAAAGATTCGTCCATCGGTGAAGGTTGCAGTCATCGTTTTTTCTTTATTAACACTCGTCGTTTGTAGTTACATCTTTCTTCTTGTTACAAAGTTTTTGGAATTTTCTTTTTGTTAACATTACATGTTACACCTTTTTTTTTTTAACAGTTAGTAAAATACAAAATAATAATTAATTAATCCACACTAACAACAAATTGCATAACTTTTGAACAGAGCATTTTGCTCGTGGGTCTGCACTGCTGGGCGTCGTCATCACAAGAGAGCGATTTTTCGTCCGCTACCCTTGTACATGACAAGAGAGAGTGGGGTGTTTATTCCGCGAGCATATATAGTTCCTGTTTCTCTTTAAATAAACTTTTTTATTTATACAGACTATCGCTAGATAAAAATACATCATTTAAATTAATTGTTTTAGTTACTACCTGTGTCTACAGATACTTTAATTATTAACATTAGTTTACTCTATTATTTTTAATTACCCTAGACTCGGAAAACATGTCGAGTCCGGTATCAACAGGTAGGCGCTTGATAGCAAGCAAAGGGTTAAATACGAACATAATAATTATTTACAATATGCCTTTTCTTTATGGATACTTTGCCCTTATTAATTACTTCTTCCATTCACACTTAGTACCTACATGTTTTTATTATTATTATTGTGAGATTTAAATGGTCAATTGTACGCAACCTTAATTAATTAAATTTTTTTTTTTTATTCTGTAAATGTCACAATTTAAATCGTCACAGTATGCGGCGGAACGCACGTAGGCTATGACCTTGGATTCAATCTACACTGATGAAACTGCGTCGTGTTGTTAATGATTGGGAGAGTTGTTCTAACCGTGTTTTATATATGAAAATACAATAAAATATTTCCTTGTACCATAATTCCTTAAGACGGACGTTTGTACTGTCACATCCTCTATATTATTACTAGTAGGGACCAATTGTGCATACTCTGTTAACCTTGTCTGGTACAGATCACAGATAATCTCTTCATGAAGCAGGTATACCATAAAAGTGTTCTTTCTATGTGCCCCAGAAATATTCTTAACTTTCCTCCGTCTTGTCCAAATCTAAGTTTTAGAAATCAGCATATAATAATCAGTGTTAATCTCTGGACCTCTAAAAATATGCATACCTCTGACTTGTGAAGCCATCATTGTACTGTTAATGATCGAAGAAGTCCTCTGGATGACCAAGTACATTTTGTAATGCCCTTTTTTCTAAATGTTTTTGAAATATAAAATGTATTAATTACTTTAGTTTATTTTATTAGCAAATTCTCACAATCTTACCCCATTTAACAAGTGTTAACAAGTGACTCTACAAAAAGACCAATAACGTTTTCTTATTGTTGTATTGGAGTGTTAGTGGTCTCAAATATTTCTACTAGTAATTTTATACAAACCACTATGTTGTCTTTGGTATTGACGAGCTTTTTCGGCAGTCAAGATGGCTTTCGGTTGGTAAATGACCTGAAGATGGCGTGACTGCCGAAAGCGCTTGTCAATACCAAAGACAACATAGTGGTTTGTATAAAATTACTAGTAGAAATAACATTTTCAGTAACTTTGTTACCAGCTCTAGGATTGAGATCACCAGCTATAATTATATGATCTCTGTTATTGTACATATATAACTGGTTCTGTATCTTGTGGTAAAATAAATTTGACTCTTCCTCCATACCTTTCTATGGAACATATACACCACTGACACAAAGACTTCCCATATTAATTTTGAATCTAAACAAATTGATTTTCTAAGAAAATTCTTTACACTTTTCTCTTGTGTCAAGAGACTAACTTTCAAGTTAGTTTTTCTTTAATAAGTTCAAGCTTTATTATGAATCAGATTTTTGTAGCCTAAATAGTTATAGGCAATTCCTGTACTAGGAACAACTCAATGAAGGTGTTGAACAGACTCCAAAGATCTGTCGTAAGAATAATTTATAACTAAATTAATAGTTTGATAACTAGTTTTTTCATATAGCTAAACAATTATTCACGGAGTAAGTAGTTTGTGTTCATAGTGTCTTTATGTAGTGGTTAGACTAGTGTTTGTTTATACAGTCACTTACAGACAGCATCAAGTAACACTTCATCGTTTGATTTTTGAGTCTATATGATGGTGTCTCCAAAGCAGAAGTGCACTTTGAATGGATCTTTGGACCAAAGCAGAAAGTCCAGATAGGTCTGCAGTGAAGATAAAGGTGGTATAGCCCATTGTGAATACCATATCATAACCAGTAGTGATATAATTGGCTGCCTGTGATTTCATGTGTAAGGCCTCTATGGCTACCTGCCCACCTAATGGGGAGTCATAATCCCCCAATAACCACCTTGTCAATAAGCATTATATGCTTGTATTAAATGTGACTCTTTATCACTTGAATACTGTTTATGTTATCTTTATTATTCAAGTTTCAGAATTACTTTAACTTGAAAGTGGCTACCAATTTTTTGTGCAGCCAATGTGTTAAAAATAAGTACTTTATAAGTACAGAAAGACAGAATTTTTTTCTAGTCAATATAATCCTATTTCAGGGGTGTATTTATGGGAGACTGACCCCCCCTCCAGAGAGTGGAAAAAGATGATAAATTTTGTTAATCTCTTAATTTTTAGGCTGTTGTATTTATTTTTTTCAGCTGTGTACACTAATATAGTACTAGCTCTTTTGTAAATGTACAAACAGGTTTATTACACAGCATTAGGGTATACATTGAAATATGAAATATAAGGAAATCGATTCAGTTAATAAGTTCTCTTTTAACAGTGTTTTAGTAACTTGTATTTTTATTGTGCTATTACTGTTTACTTCAACGGGACTATTTTCACCATGATATCACACATTTTTCAGCCATTTTAAAGACAGTAATGTTGATTAGTCTTAACTTGTTTTTTTCTTTTGTACGAAGCAACCTGATCCCGGACCCCCCCCCCAAAGCCAAATTCTAGATACACTACTGTCCTATTTAATTGGATTATGTGCATAAGTCAAAAAATGTTACACTTTTGTGACCCACCACAATTGCCTGCACAGTTTTGTGTTTGTTTTTTGCTTGTCTGTACAATCTTTGGCGGGTGATGCACTGTACTAGCCATGCAACTGTCCCACTAAACACAAAAGCCATGCGGTATGCCTTGGTCCTTTATGGACTGTTGAGCAGGGGTTTTATTTTATTATCTACTAGCTGACCCGGCGAACTTCGTACCGCCTCAGAATCAATAAATGTTGTGTTAACTTATTAGCTGAATTAAATTCAGTTTTTTATTAAGATAAAATGAGTACTCAAAATGAATTAAGTTCAATAAATGTACAAAAATCAAAATGAAATGTATTTTAATTACATTGAAATGAATGTAATTGATGTGGCAGCAAGGCATTTGCTTTATTGAAGCGAATCGAAATGATTCGCGTAGCATTGTTGCACTACTTTCTGTTAATCTATTTGCTGGATGGGTTGCACTCGGGTCGATTCCCTTCATTGAAGCACCTTGTGATATACGACATTTTTCGTTTTGTTGTCAGGTGCGAGAACGAACAAAGTGGATGGTTTGCCGACACGTGAACATGCTACGTACAATTGACCATGAGAGAAACGTTTATTTTCTATATTCAGGCCACAAACACTCAAGGATTGGCCTTGTGATTTGTTGATCGTCATGGCGAATGCAAGACGAATTGGAAATTGTATTCGTTTAAACTCGAATGGCATATCGGTTGGGATCATCGGAATTCTCAGAATGAGAACTTCCTCACCTTTGAACTTTCCTTTGAGTATCGTCACGTGAATCACATTGCCCATGAGTTTTCTCACCACCAAACGCGTTCCGTTACATAGTTTTGGTTGGTTCAGATTTCGAAGCATGATGACTACCGAGCCAACCTTCAGTTGTAAATTGTGCGGTGGCAAGCCAGGCAGATCCAATGAGTTTAAAAATTCAGTTGGATAGTTGGTTGCTTTGTCTTCGTTTGTTACAGTGTCGATAGATTTTAAGGAATGCAGTGGACCAACGATTTGATTTTGAATTGTGAAGTTTAAGTGATCCACATCTTTGTTCTTTGCCGCGAGAATTGCTCGTTCACTCAACCAATTGTGATTTTTGTGGTTAGCAATGATGTTCAGGAACACTTTGTTGATGAGCTCGTTCTTCGTTGAGACGAAATTGCAAAAATTCGGCGGAAACGAAATCAATCCGTTCGATTCGTCGACAGGAACACGGCCATTACCGATAGTCAGCAATTGCTTGGAGAAATCTTCGGCAGATGGATCGTTTAGCAATGCAACTCGCATGTTTGTCGTCAGCTGAAGTTTCTTCACATAGCGCCACAGAGTCGATGATTTGGGGCAAGCGTTTATTTCATCGGCAGCGGTCGATCTTGGAATGACTGGTAGTGTTTGGCGGAAATCGCCAGACAGTAGAATCATTGCGCCTCCAAAACATCTTGAGTCATTGCGCAAATCTTTCATAGTTCGATTGAGTGCTTCCAATGCACGTTTGTGCGCCATTGTGCATTCATCCCATATGATGATTTTACTTGCTACCAAAACTTTGGCCATTGCTGAGTGTTTTGCAATGTTGCATGTCGGTTTTTCAGTCGTTTGAAGGTTTAATGGCAATTTCAACACTGAATGAGCCGTTAGGCATCCTTCTAGCAACGTGGCCGCTGTCCCAGAAGAAGCAACTGCTACAGCAATTTCGGATCTCGCACGAACAGTGGCCAAAATCAATGACATGAGGAATGTCTTCCCAGTTCCACCGGGCGCATCGAGGAAAAATAAGCCACCATTTCCATCATCAATTGCCTTCATTAACGTATCGTACACTTCCTTCTGTTGGGGGTTCAACAGTGGTACATTCGTTCCAACTGATTCGTTCAATGCATCTCGATCGTATTCACGTTCACGTTCCAATTCTCGATTGAAAGCGTCGTTCATACCACGATTTGGCGTTGGCATTCCTAACTTTACTAACAAACTGCCGCACATGAGGTAACACATGTCTTCAATCAAAATCAAAGCCTGGTTATGTATCTCCTCATTCACCTCGAAATCGGGATTCCCTGAACTGACACGAATTCGATGTAAAATGTCTTCTGACATGTCATCCTTGTACTTGTTCCACAGTTCACGTGGATTCGATGGGAAGCATGTCAAAATAATGATAGCAAATAATGTGCGTATCTGACTTGGAGATGCAGAAACAATTGCTTCAGCGATTGTCATGTCCCAATGGGTATCGTTTTCAAGCAAATTGAGCTGTTGACATGCAGCACGAAATGTTGGGCACACTACACCATTGACAGTTCGAAGTGATTCAAATGATGTCGGCCCACGAACATTCACCAGCAACAACCGCAAGTAGAAGCATTCGTCATTCTTCGGATGAACTGTGTAAATGCGACCAAGTGCATCAGTAGAACGCACATCCGGATGATCAGGAACCGCATCGCCTTGCTTCCGACGTTGAAATTTCTTCGATGAAGCGTTCCAAGTGTAATAACGTGGCATCTCAGAGTAGAGCAACGTTCGTGCAAACGGATCGCTTTGGCAAATCGAAAAGAAACTTGTCAATGTTGTCGCTGGAGGTGTTTCAGCATGTTGAGCAACATTTGATGCGTTGAAATAAACTCGTTGACCATTCTCCAGATGCACCGCCAAATGTACAACAGTGGGATGACGTTCATGAATGGGGAATGAGAATATACGCCAAATCGCCTCATTGCAGCTCACATATCGACCAACTTGATAGTGCGTGATTTCATCGTTGGTATTTGGAGTTTGAACACCAAAAACCGCCATATCGCTGCCTTTCGTAACATATTTGCAGATGTATTTGATGGACTTCACTGAATTGCAATACTCCACGTTGCAATGCGCCTTGAGTGTTTTGGAAAGAAGTGGCGAATACGGAACAATCCAAGTGTTGTCGACCACAAAATCGTTTCCTTTCACTTTCGTTGTGATAGTTCTACCGTTATCATCGGGTGATCGACGCCGATACAGTGGATAACCATCGTTGCCAGTGATAGTCTCCGCCGTCAAATTTCGTGGATAACGCTTGGAACACTTGCCGTCGACCATGCACGGTGATTGGGGGTTGATGGCGCCACACGGTCCGTGAATCATGTTCGTAATTACAACATCATGCAGGTCTGGATCGGTTTCGGGATCTGGAATCTCGGCACATATGACGTCATCTATTTGGTCTGGTCGAATTCTTTCGACTAACCAAATAAGAATGTGTGTGTTAATGAGAATAATGATCCAGCAAGTGTGGACAAGAAGAGTTAATGAATTGGGCCCAAGTGGGCTAAATATATGTTTCTTGAGTTGAAGAATTCTGTCGGCTGGTCTTCCATGTTAGTTAAAAATACTATGTAATAAATGCATTGCTTCAGTAGGAAGAAAATGATAAGATGTGGACTGTATTTGGATAGATTTTAATGTCTTTCTTAGTTACATTACAAATGTATTATTTGTTGAAATGAGGTCGGCTAATACTGCGTGTTGCCAAGTATTATAAATTTAGATTAGAATGAAGCGGGCCTAGTCGGCCATAAGGGAGAATGTAAGGCCTAAAGCCTACATTAAATGTCGACAATAAATGACAGCGAAAAGCTGGGCTCGGCTCGGAACGACCGCCGCGAGCGTTTGCTACGCACTGTGCAGAGTACAAACACGCCAAAATTAAGGCGAGGCAGTAAGCAGATTAGCCAACCTAGAAAACGAAATCATCGTGCTACCGTACAGTGTGCATGTGGCAAGCCTCATTTTTGCCATTCAATCGAATACATCCAGCATCGAGTATCCCCAAAGACATTGCTTAACAATGTAGTTCATCAGCGACTGGATTTTTTGTTTGAAGACACGTGCGGTGATGTCGTGCCAATCACTTGATGTTTGTCCGGGGAGCAGCAGTTGAACAATTTCTATCCATTTCGGATTGCACGTAAAGGTGATGAATAGATCTGGACAACTGTAATGACGAACATATGTCATTGCATCTTGCGCATATTCATGCATATGACGCGGGCTGCCAATGTACGTCGCTGGTAGAATAGTCAATCGACCAACATTAGCTGCATCTCCTTCGGTGCTGATTGCATCGCGTAAATGAATATACTCCTCTGAACGCAGTTTGGCTTGGTTCAACCGAATGAAAGTGAGGCGCTCCGTTTCGATTTTGACGTACATGTCGACGCAATATTGCTGAAGCAATCGACGAAATCGCAGCAAATAGTTGTCAGCATTTTGACGAATCATCAAACGATATGCGTAATAATTCATCGAGCTAACCTTGGTAGTTTCCTCACCTGAAATGAAATCAGTGAAATTAGTGTCATGTTGAAATGAAAATTGTGATATCGATACTCACCGCTCAATGGATTTATCATTTTGATATTGAAGTGATAGCCATCGTCTCCTTGCCAAAACATCAGCGGGTATTGCAATGCATCGTATGAACGGTGTGTTTCGTATATTCGTTGCAGTTGTCCAGTGTCACGACGTGTAAGCACAATATCGCGCGTTTCCAAGTTTTCACCAACAATCACAATTGCGACTTCATCTATTGTTGGAGCGTTGAATTGGCGTTCGTGTATTCCAGCTGGTCGTTTATCCGCTCTGATCACGACTTTGTAGTCATCACTTGGCATGCGATCCAACGCAGTTTTGAACAACCGAACCAATGCATGATGTTCATGAAGTAGTTGCTGCAGATCTTGAAGAATTGCTCTTTTCATTGCCGTATTGATCATTTGACGCCGATCAAGTTGTTCCTCCATATTGCCCATGAAGTAAATTTGGATGAATTTATGCTCTGCGTCTTCAAGCGGTTGCAATGATCCAATTCGATGGTGAATTTGGCCTTGGATCTGTAAAGTCGAAGACGAAGTCAGAATTACTGATTTATGAACACCAAAAGAAAATTAACGTTTACTCTCTCGAGCAGAAATTACCTTGAATGTTGGATTGAATCCGCGTCCTTCGATAATGTCTGCTCCAAATGAAGTCATTTGGAAACATCCGTTGTATCTTTGAGTGTTCGATAGAAAATGTCGTGATTCTGGTGTTTCGCCACGAAGCAATGAATGCAATGGCTCAGGTGGCGGAGGCAATAATGGCAATTTCACCTTGCCACTGAGACAGCACAATCCAGGCGTTTCTCCAGCGAACTTCAATGCACCGCAATGGTCGCACACAACCTCCATTGGGCCAATTCGAACGAAAGGATGCGAGCTGTAGTCAATTGTGCAATCATATTGAAACGCTACTCGATTCAAATCAACACTTGAAGCATTTCTTCTTGCGCTTCGAAGATTATCACGTTGTTGATCTGTGTGATAAGCTCGACGATTTCTTGTTGCCAACCTTGCCGTTTGACGTACTGCCTCTCTTTGTTCTTGTGTTTGTGAAGCACGAAGTCGGGCCATACTAACGCGGCGCTCTTCTCGTGCTTTTCTTGTTCATCTGCAGTGGATTGATTCGCAATATTCCGAAGTCTAATTGCATTACGGCTTCATTGTGAAAGATTAGATCTTCTGGCTCGCGGCATTGTAAATAACACTGGAAAATTAATCACACAATTCAAAATTACATAATGAAGCAATTATCGATGCGCGCACAATCACAAATGTGATAACATCACAAAGTGAACATCTTCGAAGGCAACTTACTGTTTGAAAATCACGATCGAAAATAAAATTCCACAGAATTATGAACGAATCCGCCTGGAAAATTAAACACACAGTCCAAAATTACCGATTGTATTGATTGTCGATGCGCGCACAATGACAAACGACATAACCTTTCACAATGTGCACTTCATCAAACTGAACTCATCTCTTTGAAATCACTTTTCGCTGATGAATTTCAGAAAAAATCGTTTGAAGAGAATTAATTGAATCGAATTCAAATGTAATAACGGTCGAAAACTGAATGAAAATTGGTGAAAATTGGTCTGCACAGCTAGCTCAATGGTATGCAATGAAAGGACCGCGCAACTGAATCAGCTGTCAACCAGCATACAACGCCATGTTCATTTTGTTCCTTTTTTGTTTCTGTCATGTATCAGAGATCGCGTTGTATACGGATTTTAATTTTTTGTGATTTTCTTACTTTTCCAATGCGCGAGGAAACTTCTCGAGGCCGAGACGAATGAAAAAAAATTCATCGAAATCAGTCAATCCGTTCTTGAGATATCATCAAAAAAGCCGTTCCATACAAATGTATGAGAAAATGAATTTTCTTCATAAATTTTTTTTTCGTGAATTTTTCCCATGTTTTAATAGTTATTCTGCTATTCGGGGCGGAGACAAATCCAACAAATCAAAGATCATAAAAATCGGTCCAGCCGTTCTTGAGTTATAAATGGTGTAACTCACCCGACTTTGTTTTATATATATATAGATACAATCTTACTAATATCGTTATATCAATGTGCGGAGAATCTGTCAACTGTGTACATATTGCTTGCACCTGAGTTATTATATATTATATACCAGTGAGTTAAATTTATTTATTCTTGTTTACTTTGACTATGTACATGTGAAATTAAAAAAAAGTTCTTTTTTATTTTTAAGATGATAAACATCAAAATGAAGTGACTCAAAACAGCAGTGAAATGCCAGGATCCAATACTTCACCTGCTACTGTTAGCAATAATAAAAAGGTACAATTTTACTATTTTTTTACTTGTTAGTATCTTTTTACTTTTAGTGATTCAATTTTTTTCCTTTATTTGTAACAGTTGACTTATTTACATTCATAACATTTAAGTGAGACTTATAGCATTTTAAATTATTGATAGGCTACAAAATACTGCGCCTCATTAAAAGCTAGCATACATATCAAATCCATTGTTTTTCAGTGAACATAGATACAAATTAAAACCAATACCATTTGAAGTATTTCACTGTTACAAATGGTTTCATCAGCTGTGGAGGAACATTCACCATACAAAGAAAAAAATGACAATGTACTAGCTTTTTAAGGAGTTGGTACTACTATCATTTTTTTCTTTGTGTTGTATATAATTCACCATGACTGATGATACTGCTTGTGGCAGAAATATTTTAAACTGGTGTTTTTTTGGTATGTGTATGTTGACTGGAAAGCAATGACTGTAATAAGTTTACCAATTTTCCTATAATAATTTTAAGACCTTTAAAAATATTATAACGTGACTACAGAATATTAATTCTTATACTTTTTTGTGAGGTTTACATTTTCTTCTGGCACTGTCTGCAGTATCCTTGGTGGTATCAGGCTCTTTCACAACACTGACAAGTGGAGTGAAGCTAGCTCAAAACATTTTAATTTTTTTAATGAATAGGACACTACATCATGAAAAAATGATTTAAGCTTTCTAACACGTTACTATTTGTTTTATTTTGCTTAAGGTGAAGTGGCTCACTGCATGTTTTTGCCTAAAAACGACTGCAATCTATGTAAGCAGTGACTTTTCTCACAAAAATGATTTTTGAAAATATTATTGATGACTAGGGATGGAACAAAACTTCTCAATAATTTTACGGTTTTTATAAATTATTTTGTATAAAAATATCGTATTATGTTCATTTTACATCACCTTCTTCCTCAGCAAGGATTAAACAAAAAAATGATTTGATCCAGTCCCAAGTAGGTAGGCTAGCTGGCCACTTCAACGCTTCTTCAGATGTCCCACATCTCTCTGTCCTTTCAGCTTTAAATTCAGTAGTTGTTTGGGGATGCAGCAGTCATCCATTCAGTTAAGATGTTCCAGCCATTTTAGCCAATATTGATTGGGCAATCCTATTAAGTATACTCAAAATATTTAGTTCCTACTGTATATCAACATTTCTTTTGATATTTTGAAGAGTATATTCTGCCAATGCCTGAGAACTCTCACTTCAGCTGTTTGAATATGACTGGCCTGGGATGTCATTATAATCCAGTTCTCAGACCCATAGAAAAAACAAACATATTATTATTATTATTTATAGTGTATATAATATAAAACATATTTTCTATTTATAGTGTATTTATTTATTTATGCATATTTTAAATGTACAGTATTAGTTAAGATTCTTTACAGGAACTCTTCTATTTTTTTTTTATATAACAAAAAAGGCCTTGCCTTAAATCTGCATATTTATCTTTTTCATTGGTTTTTTGTTGTGCCATTTTTTTGTAAGCTAGAACACTTCCCACTAGTCTTCATCAAGTAAGATCTGTTGCTTTTGTTCTCTGTTTTACATTCAGTCTTCACAAAGTTGTCACTTGAAAATTGACATCCTCCTCTTTTTCTCATTCTGAATATGAATAAACCTCTTCATTTTTTCCATCTGAATCAGGATAGGCTGCACTATCATTCACTGTGCCTTCTTTGTCAGAACCCAAAAAGATCGTGGAGACTATTCCTTATCAGGCAGAATGTCAAACTTCTTGCCTTTTGGTTTTAGTGACCTAGTCTCTGCCATTTAGTCTGGTACTGATACTTTTCTTAGAACTCTTTCAGCATCTAATGATAATATGCACTTGATCAAAAGCCTGCCTGAATGTTTGCTGCACAGTTCATACCCACTTTCTCAAATGTGCTCGTAGGAGTGCTTGGGAAGAACACCTCTGTTCTTATGCTCCCAATCATCCAAATGCCAAACAGATTTGAGTGGCTTAAAAAAGACCATGTCAAGCAGCTGACACAAGTGTCTGAATTCGATGATAGTAGGATAAACTTAAGTCCATTATTTTCACAAAGATGAACAATGTGCACAGGTAAGTGGCTTGGTAAGTTATCACCAACTATTGCCACTTTGCTTTCTAACTTTCTGAAGAATAGGAGTAAAATCTGCTTGAACCAGTCTTCAAACATTTTTCAACCACCCACTTAGGTTGAAGTTGTATCAGCCTCAGCTACGCCTTCTTCAATGCATATTGAGTAGAGATGTCTGGATTTATAGACAGTAATAGTAAGGAACAAACTTGCCATCAACATTTGCTGCTACTATGGCAATGGTACTAGTTTTTGATGAATTAATTATTAATTCAAGGTGCTTTATACCTCTTTTCACCACCATTTTCACTTTCCCTGGATTCTGTAAACTTAATATCATCATAAGGAAGGATCACTAATGTCTGAAGGATAGGTGGAATGCTCATTAAAATTTTGTCAAGTTGTTAGAATATTGTCATTGTCTTTTTATTCACATCCTAACTAGTTTTACATTTTCCCCCATCCGCTTAGTTAATTATGGATGCTGTGACAAATTTTATGAAGCAATCTTTCCCAGGTTTATTTTTATTAAAATACTTTATGACCAATATGACTGAAATGATTTTGAACAATGTTTTCTGATATTGGCTCTTTTGAGAGGGAAACCCCCACTCTAAACACTTAACTACACAATCCACAACGTATTTTTCATCTTCAGAGCTTAAACCTCATAACTTCAGCCCATCATAACTTTTTTGGTTTGTTTCCCCTAAACGTGAAGAAAAATGTGTATTATTTTAGTCAGTGCATCTGGCTTCTATACGAATTGTATAATAAATATGAACAAACAAACAAATATTTTAATTAAATAAAAAACTGCTTACCTAAAACATGTTCTCTTACTGTGGGGAAGGGAACACCATGCTGTTCAGAAGCCTTCCTGACAGACAGTTTTTCTTTCCCAACACCTACCTCTAGCGGTAGCAGCAGGTGGGTAGTCAAATGTGTAGTTTTGTTTACCATCCTTCCGAACTTTTTCACATAAAGTCATGGCATCATCGGTGACTACCCTACCAACAACAGTTAAAGCACCAAAAATGTTCTCTTAACACTCAACATAACCTAACATATCACTGCTGTAGCAATAGTGGTTTACAAGAAGGTTGTCTGTTATGAAACAGCATCAATATCTACAAGCTATGCTGTAGTTTCTTTGTGGACAATAAAGTACAGGTTAGTCGCATAACAGTCAAATGTTTTTAGGTATCGAAAAGGAAAAATCTTTTTCTCTTTATATGTTAAAATAAATTGTGAGTTGATGAAGTTTATTGTGTTTTAACATAAGTACTGTTGCCACTGCACATATTCATTTAGCTGAAAAATCAGCTGTGAGAGACTGGCCATCCCACCTGAATGATTTCACCTTACTTGACAGTATGTTTCCATCTTTACCAGATCGTCCAAGCACCATTCAACCGTATCTTTATCATTTATCTCCTCCATCTTTCATAACAATCTTTCTCTCAACATCTTTGGCACCATATCATCTCCGTAGCACCATATCTCTCTGCAGGATCAACTGTACTCTTTAAGATTTAATGAATTTAACAATATCATCTCTTGAATTACAACTTGCAATTTAGTGTTGCAGTTCTCTAGTGTTCAGGTTTCACCAGAGATCAGAATATTTTTTAGAAGTATCTTATATTAAAACGTTCATGAGCACTTATCACCATCCACACTTCTGACTCATATATGACTACGGATTGGCCAATAATATTTTTTAAGTTTGGTTTCTCTACCAAGATTACTACTCCTGAATCTGGTATTGTAAAGTATCCTCTGTTGCAGTCCCTTCTTAACACAGTTCCATGTCATTATTGTTTGATAACTAATCTGCACATGTAAGAAAGTCATTTTCTTCAAGCACTGGCTTTGTGGTTTGCTTCAAAGCGAACGTGTCTTAGTAATGCATAGTCAAAATTTAAGTATTGACAAGACAGCCCAGAGGCTATCAGAATACTAAGTCTATGATGGTGTCCATCAGACCAGCACAACTCCACACTGGGACTAATGCAATCCAAAATATCTTATTGTATGGTATGTGATGATCAAAGGGTAACAGTTAAAAGAAAAAAGTGGAAGACCAGTGAAACCGGTGTTACTGAAGGAAAATAAAAGAAAGTTAAATGAAAAATTGTTCTGTACAATAACCATGTGAAGATTATTAGAGAAAATATTTAAGAAATACTGACCAGGCAAAGTCAAACAGTTAAAATTAATTTTCAATTTCACTGTAGTTCATGGATGGAAATATTTAGTAATTTGTTTTATGGTGTAATAAAAAACAAATTCTTTGTGTGCTTACAACAAAGAAGACATAATAAATTATTTTCATTTTTTAAAAACCAGAAATCAGAGAAGTTAGTCATCTAGCTTAGCAGCTGTTTGAGTTATAACAAGATCAGTTTACTCACTTTAAGTTTTTTATTCTTCAGAAAGAGAAACAAATGAAATCTATATCATTTATCAGAGTTATGTTCTCCTTGCTAACAGCCTTTTTAATTCCAAATTTCTTGTTACCATTGAAGAAACTGCTACCAATACATTATTTATACTGAATAAGGCCTATTGGCTTTCTTTTTAGTGGAGACCTTTGATGATGATACAGATTTATTCTGTAAAACATGGATTAGGTTGAACTATGATATAAAATTATCCTTTGTTGGTACATCCTCTTCATTCACTTATTTAAATATTATACATATAATAAATTATATAGACTGGTAATTAATAAAACAGGGACTGTGTTCCTGAAATGCGTCGTTACGCAAACAATCAAAACTTGCAAGGAAGGAATTAGATTAAGGTACTTACCAGTCTATATAATTTATTAAAATACGCAACTTGGAGACCAAACCAAAAATGAATTGTATATATATTAAACTTTCACTGTGAACACTTACTTTTTGGTTTTGTTTCCCAGACGTTTCGACGTGGTGTTCGTCTTCCTCAATGGGATTTGAAATACTGAATGTCTGTACAAAGTAACGGTTATGGGTTGTAGATGTGTGTGATGGAGGTTGCTGGTGGGAGGGAATTGGCGGTGGTATTCAAAGTGTGTGTTTGAATCAGTGTATCGAAAAGTATGTGTGATCTATAATGTAATTGTTCATTTAATATGTTGTTTGGTTGTAGTGTGTGATATATGTATATATCAAATTGTTCTGCTGTGTTTAATTTTTATAGAGCACAACATGGAAATACTACACTACTTACCTAAAAGTACAAAATTAAACACAGCATGAACAATTTTAAATATAATTGTTTCTTCAGTTTCTTCTTTATCACCTCTCTGTTGTTCCATTTCACTGTCCGTGACTACTTCTATTTCTTGTTCCTATCCACCTTCTTCCTTCTCCGGGTCTTCTGCCCTCTTCTTTGACCTGCCTCTGGTATGCATTTCTTGACTTCTTACAGTTGCCGAGCAAAAATTAGGTTTTTCGTTATATTAATTACTTGTATATTTTGAAATTCTTTCCTAATTAAAGCCCTCTAAGTTGAGTGCCATTTGTAATGTCTCCGCGTCTAACCGGCGTATTCGTCGTCTAGATTTGTTACGTCTTTTTTAAACTCTGATAGTGTTATTTATTTTTATTTTGGCGTGTGTAATTCTTTAGTATTGACAAATAAACCACGGTATTCTTTATTATGTATTATATCTTCTTACAGGTATTACTATTCAGTTGTTTGTAAAAGGGTAGGAGAGAGAGAGAGAGAGAGAGAGAGAGAGAGAGAGAGAGAGAGAGAGAGAGAGAGAGAGAGAGAAAATTCCTCTCTTTGAGTATGATTTGATCGTTTGTTTTTTACGCGCGTTGCATCAGCTGTTTTCAATTTGCTAACCAATTGAAAGGTTATGTTGTCCGTAGTACTTCATAAGTTCTGATGTGGGAGCTAACTTTCTTACTCTTCTCTGCTATTCACTTGTTTCCTGTACCAAAGCTACTATCTACAAGAAATAATACAAAGTCAATTACCTAAAAGAAAGGTATTTATTGATTGAATTTGGTTTATTTTTCTGGAAATTATTACTTCCAATTCATCGGTTTACAAATCGATTATTTTCGAAAATCACAACATTTTTCGACATTTAGTTTTTTGTATAACACAACAGATATATTCAATTACAGTTACTATTAAAATTAATAAATTATGTATATCAGGGTTATTTGGGGATTCTTTGAGCTATAAGAAAGTCAGAAATGCTTAGTTAATAGTATCATACTTTACAATAATTAATATTTGTTTTCTTAAAGTCTGATTCAACAAGTTCGTTTTTTAAATGCCAGAGCGCAGATTACGTATTCATACCGAAAGCGAAAAAATAAAGATGGCTGCAGTAGATTGCTAATGAACCCACGTTTTTACTATTTTTGGTTAAATAAATAAAGTTTATTATGTTCACACTAAGTTTTCTTATAAATTGAAAGATGTTGTACAGTTTCTAGTGTTCGTTACTTGTTGGTGATGTGTAATTTTTTTAGTTTATTAAGGTAGGCGTTCTCACCCAAGTAGTGACAGTTCAAAATTTTCAGGCCATCAGATGGTTAGATGAATTTTCTATGTTCTTCGATTTTCTGGCATTAATTATTGAGGTTCAACGGATGTCTCAGATGTAGTCGCTTGTGCTGAATCATTTCATTAATTTAGAATGAATTCGATGATAGTAGGATAAACTTAAGTCCATTATTTTCACAAAGATGAACAATGTGCACAGGTAAGTGGCTTGGTAAGTTATCACCAACTATTGCCACTTTGCTTTCTAACTTTCTGAAGAATAGGAGTAAAATCTGCTTGAACCAGTCTTCAAACATTTTTCAACCACCCACTTAGGTTGAAGTTGTATCAGCCTCAGCTACGCCTTCTTCAATGCATATTGAGTAGAGATGTCTGGATTTATAGACAGTAATAGTAAGGAACAAACTTGCCATCAACATTTGCTGCTACTATGGCAATGGTACTAGTTTTTGATGAATTAATTATTAATTCAAGGTGCTTTATACCTCTTTTCACCACCATTTTCACTTTCCCTGGATTCTGTAAACTTAATATCATCATAAGGAAGGATCACTAATGTCTGAAGGATAGGTGGAATGCTCATTAAAATTTTGTCAAGTTGTTAGAATATTGTCATTGTCTTTTTATTCACATCCTAACTAGTTTTACATTTTCCCCCATCCGCTTAGTTAATTATGGATGCTGTGACAAATTTTATGAAGCAATCTTTCCCAGGTTTATTTTTATTAAAATACTTTATGACCAATATGACTGAAATGATTTTGAACAATGTTTTCTGATATTGGCTCTTTTGAGAGGGAAACCCCCACTCTAAACACTTAACTACACAATCCACAACGTATTTTTCATCTTCAGAGCTTAAACCTCATAACTTCAGCCCATCATAACTTTTTTGGTTTGTTTCCCCTAAACGTGAAGAAAAATGTGTATTATTTTAGTCAGTGCATCTGGCTTCTATACGAATTGTATAATAAATATGAACAAACAAACAAATATTTTAATTAAATAAAAAACTGCTTACCTAAAACATGTTCTCTTACTGTGGGGAAGGGAACACCATGCTGTTCAGAAGCCTTCCTGACAGACAGTTTTTCTTTCCCAACACCTACCTCTAGCGGTAGCAGCAGGTGGGTAGTCAAATGTGTAGTTTTGTTTACCATCCTTCCGAACTTTTTCACATAAAGTCATGGCATCATCGGTGACTACCCTACCAACAACAGTTAAAGCACCAAAAATGTTCTCTTAACACTCAACATAACCTAACATATCACTGCTGTAGCAATAGTGGTTTACAAGAAGGTTGTCTGTTATGAAACAGCATCAATATCTACAAGCTATGCTGTAGTTTCTTTGTGGACAATAAAGTACAGGTTAGTCGCATAACAGTCAAATGTTTTTAGGTATCGAAAAGGAAAAATCTTTTTCTCTTTATATGTTAAAATAAATTGTGAGTTGATGAAGTTTATTGTGTTTTAACATAAGTACTGTTGCCACTGCACATATTCATTTAGCTGAAAAATCAGCTGTGAGAGACTGGCCATCCCACCTGAATGATTTCACCTTACTTGACAGTATGTTTCCATCTTTACCAGATCGTCCAAGCACCATTCAACCGTATCTTTATCATTTATCTCCTCCATCTTTCATAACAATCTTTCTCTCAACATCTTTGGCACCATATCATCTCCGTAGCACCATATCTCTCTGCAGGATCAACTGTACTCTTTAAGATTTAATGAATTTAACAATATCATCTCTTGAATTACAACTTGCAATTTAGTGTTGCAGTTCTCTAGTGTTCAGGTTTCACCAGAGATCAGAATATTTTTTAGAAGTATCTTATATTAAAACGTTCATGAGCACTTATCACCATCCACACTTCTGACTCATATATGACTACGGATTGGCCAATAATATTTTTTAAGTTTGGTTTCTCTACCAAGATTACTACTCCTGAATCTGGTATTGTAAAGTATCCTCTGTTGCAGTCCCTTCTTAACACAGTTCCATGTCATTATTGTTTGATAACTAATCTGCACATGTAAGAAAGTCATTTTCTTCAAGCACTGGCTTTGTGGTTTGCTTCAAAGCGAACGTGTCTTAGTAATGCATAGTCAAAATTTAAGTATTGACAAGACAGCCCAGAGGCTATCAGAATACTAAGTCTATGATGGTGTCCATCAGACCAGCACAACTCCACACTGGGACTAATGCAATCCAAAATATCTTATTGTATGGTATGTGATGATCAAAGGGTAACAGTTAAAAGAAAAAAGTGGAAGACCAGTGAAACCGGTGTTACTGAAGGAAAATAAAAGAAAGTTAAATGAAAAATTGTTCTGTACAATAACCATGTGAAGATTATTAGAGAAAATATTTAAGAAATACTGACCAGGCAAAGTCAAACAGTTA
This sequence comes from Magicicada septendecula, assembly GCA_034769895.1. NCBI lineage: Eukaryota > Metazoa > Arthropoda > Insecta > Hemiptera > Cicadidae > Magicicada > Magicicada septendecula. Next base: position 171,603,537 of record CM068368.1, on the reverse strand, counting down.
AAATTAATTTTCAATTTCACTGTAGTTCATGGATGGAAATATTTAGTAATTTGTTTTATGGTGTAATAAAAAACAAATTCTTTGTGTGCTTACAACAAAGAAGACATAATAAATTATTTTCATTTTTTAAAAACCAGAAATCAGAGAAGTTAGTCATCTAGCTTAGCAGCTGTTTGAGTTATAACAAGATCAGTTTACTCACTTTAAGTTTTTTATTCTTCAGAAAGAGAAACAAATGAAATCTATATCATTTATCAGAGTTATGTTCTCCTTGCTAACAGCCTTTTTAATTCCAAATTTCTTGTTACCATTGAAGAAACTGCTACCAATACATTATTTATACTGAATAAGGCCTATTGGCTTTCTTTTTAGTGGAGACCTTTGATGATGATACAGATTTATTCTGTAAAACATGGATTAGGTTGAACTATGATATAAAATTATCCTTTGTTGGTACATCCTCTTCATTCACTTATTTAAATATTATACATATAATAAATTATATAGACTGGTAATTAATAAAACAGGGACTGTGTTCCTGAAATGCGTCGTTACGCAAACAATCAAAACTTGCAAGGAAGGAATTAGATTAAGGTACTTACCAGTCTATATAATTTATTAAAATACGCAACTTGGAGACCAAACCAAAAATGAATTGTATATATATTAAACTTTCACTGTGAACACTTACTTTTTGGTTTTGTTTCCCAGACGTTTCGACGTGGTGTTCGTCTTCCTCAATGGGATTTGAAATACTGAATGTCTGTACAAAGTAACGGTTATGGGTTGTAGATGTGTGTGATGGAGGTTGCTGGTGGGAGGGAATTGGCGGTGGTATTCAAAGTGTGTGTTTGAATCAGTGTATCGAAAAGTATGTGTGATCTATAATGTAATTGTTCATTTAATATGTTGTTTGGTTGTAGTGTGTGATATATGTATATATCAAATTGTTCTGCTGTGTTTAATTTTTATAGAGCACAACATGGAAATACTACACTACTTACCTAAAAGTACAAAATTAAACACAGCATGAACAATTTTAAATATAATTGTTTCTTCAGTTTCTTCTTTATCACCTCTCTGTTGTTCCATTTCACTGTCCGTGACTACTTCTATTTCTTGTTCCTATCCACCTTCTTCCTTCTCCGGGTCTTCTGCCCTCTTCTTTGACCTGCCTCTGGTATGCATTTCTTGACTTCTTACAGTTGCCGAGCAAAAATTAGGTTTTTCGTTATATTAATTACTTGTATATTTTGAAATTCTTTCCTAATTAAAGCCCTCTAAGTTGAGTGCCATTTGTAATGTCTCCGCGTCTAACCGGCGTATTCGTCGTCTAGATTTGTTACGTCTTTTTTAAACTCTGATAGTGTTATTTATTTTTATTTTGGCGTGTGTAATTCTTTAGTATTGACAAATAAACCACGGTATTCTTTATTATGTATTATATCTTCTTACAGGTATTACTATTCAGTTGTTTGTAAAAGGGTAGGAGAGAGAGAGAGAGAGAGAGAGAGAGAGAGAGAGAGAGAGAGAGAGAGAGAGAGAGAGAGAGAGAGAGAGAGAGAGAGAGAGAGAGAGAGAGAGAGAAAATTCCTCTCTTTGAGTATGATTTGATCGTTTGTTTTTTACGCGCGTTGCATCAGCTGTTTTCAATTTGCTAACCAATTGAAAGGTTATGTTGTCCGTAGTACTTCATAAGTTCTGATGTGGGAGCTAACTTTCTTACTCTTCTCTGCTATTCACTTGTTTCCTGTACCAAAGCTACTATCTACAAGAAATAATACAAAGTCAATTACCTAAAAGAAAGGTATTTATTGATTGAATTTGGTTTATTTTTCTGGAAATTATTACTTCCAATTCATCGGTTTACAAATCGATTATTTTCGAAAATCACAACATTTTTCGACATTTAGTTTTTTGTATAACACAACAGATATATTCAATTACAGTTACTATTAAAATTAATAAATTATGTATATCAGGGTTATTTGGGGATTCTTTGAGCTATAAGAAAGTCAGAAATGCTTAGTTAATAGTATCATACTTTACAATAATTAATATTTGTTTTCTTAAAGTCTGATTCAACAAGTTCGTTTTTTAAATGCCAGAGCGCAGATTACGTATTCATACCGAAAGCGAAAAAATAAAGATGGCTGCAGTAGATTGCTAATGAACCCACGTTTTTACTATTTTTGGTTAAATAAATAAAGTTTATTATGTTCACACTAAGTTTTCTTATAAATTGAAAGATGTTGTACAGTTTCTAGTGTTCGTTACTTGTTGGTGATGTGTAATTTTTTTAGTTTATTAAGGTAGGCGTTCTCACCCAAGTAGTGACAGTTCAAAATTTTCAGGCCATCAGATGGTTAGATGAATTTTCTATGTTCTTCGATTTTCTGGCATTAATTATTGAGGTTCAACGGATGTCTCAGATGTAGTCGCTTGTGCTGAATCATTTCATTAATTTAGAATGGTGTTTTTTCCGAATTGTAGTTACTAAATTTTTAAAAATTGCTGGACATTATTTTTGGTCTCATCTACTCTCTTAAAATCCAATTAAACAATTACCAATTCTTGTTAATCCGGTTACTCCTAGTAACCAAGAAATTGATGAGTTTTTATTGGCTAACCTAGGTACAGTTTTAGTAAATAGGCTAGTATTAATTATTATTAGTTCTTCCCTTTTTTAGGAAAAATACTCCTTTATAATGTTTAACTATAATTACATATAATGTATACAATGTTTTTCTTCACATCTTTACATAAGCTTAGATACTTGTATTTTATAATTTAGTGGTTTTTAACTTGGTATATTTCTGACTTATACTTCTGTAAATGTATTATTGCTCTAGGCACTATTTTAATTTCCACCATCTCTTTACTTTATTTTAATTAGCAATTATTAATTTCTTATATAACCCTGGATCCTTCAAACATAAACAAAAATAATCTTTTAATCACATTGATATTGCCTTTGTGGCCTAACCAAACAAAACTACAACTTATTACTAAACTTATAGTTTATTACTATAGTCCTTTATCATCACCATTTGTGATTGATGTCTTTTTCAGTTTTAAAATTTATACATATCATACAATGTTGCACTTTGTAGACACCGCACTTCTATGGTAACACTTAGTACATTGTTTTTTAATTGCTAAAGTGTCTTATGGTACAAATGTTTCATAGTATGATACTTATTCATACATTTCTGACTTTTGGAAAGGGGTAACTACTGACTTTTTTTATTATTATTATTTTACAAATAATAATAATAATAGGTACTTCTTGATTTTTATCAGTATTGATAACTGATTATGTAATGTTACAATATATATATTTTACATGAAATATTACTTTTGTTACATTCAAAATTACACCTAAAAACCGGGCTGTTAGGCCTTAGTCGGTTGCTATGAAACGCCACTATGTCAGCAACATTTCGATTCCTGAGAGGTTTTAGATGTAATTTTGAATATATTGACACTGGCTGTGCAAGCTTTAGACAAAAGTTACTTCTGTTACATTTAATAAAATTTACTTATGAATATTTTGCTTTATAGCTAAACTTTTTTGGGAATTGATATATCAAATGCTAACTTTATGTCTCAGTAACTGTAGGAGCCATTGCACTTTTTTGTTAGTCTGCTGAATTTCCTGTAGTTAAAAGTCTTAGAGTAGTTAAAACTTTAAATTTGAATCTTTGTTAATACAACACTTTTGCTGAACATGGCAAAGTGTATTACGAGGGTGGTCTGAAAAGTTCTCGGCCTAACAATGAAAAAACAAATTTATATTTTCAAAATGGTTTTTATTTTTCAACATAATCTCCCTTAAGACTAATACACTTGTTCCAGTGATGCTCTAATGCCATTATCCCATCTCTGTTGATTCTCTGGAAGGTCCGCAAATATCCCTGTACAGCTGCAACCACCTCTTCATTAGAAGAAAATCGCCCTCCTGCGAGGAAGTGCTTGAGTTTCAGAAAGAAATGAAAGTCAGGGGGAGCCAGATCTGGAGAATAGGGTGGGTGCTCCAGCAATTCATAGTGCAGATCTCTCAATTTTCCTATTGCCAAAACACTTTTGTGGGCGGGTGCATTGTCATGATGAAAGATGATTTTTTTTCTTCTTCATACCTTTTCATGAATTTTCATGAATCTTCTTTTCTCATGAATTTTTTTGTCTAGTTTGGTTAAAAGATTAGAATAATATTCTCCGGTTATTATTCTACCCTTTTCGAGGTAATCGATTAACAAAGTGCCTTTAGTATCCCAAAACACCAATGCCATGAACTTTCCAGCTGATGGGACTGACTTTGCTTTCTTTGGCGCTGAACAGCCAGCTTCTGTCCACTGTTTACTGCTGTTTAGATTCTGGTGTGTAATGGTGAATCCACATTTCATCCACAGTAATAAACTGACGCACAAAATCAGTTTTATTTTTGTAAAAACACTCCAAGCACTGTTTACAGATTTTCATGCGAATGTGTTTTTGATCTGCTGTGAGCATGTGCGGCACCCATCTGCGCAAAGCTATTTCATATGCAATTCTTCATGCAAAACATAACCACATTCTTTCGAAATGCCCACAGCCTCAGCAATTTCATGCACTTCAATCCGTCGGTCATCCAATACTAAATCGTGTAGTTGTTCGATGATTTCTGATGTTGTTGCACTTTTTGGGCGTTCCTTACGTGCATCATCAAGCCTTCAAGGCTCATACGGCCATGTTTAAACTCGGCAGCCCATTTCTTAATTGTCGAAAATGAAGGAGAAGATTCCCCATAAACTTTTGTGAACTTCGAATGAATTTCATTTGGCATCAAACCTTCATTAACAAAAAATTTTATCACTGCACGATATTCAGTTTTATCCATTGTACAAAATATACACAATTCCGCTACTTCAAATAGCTGTATACAAAAAACTACGTGATAGATTGACTCACAATTTCACATGAATTGTTGTGACAGGCATACCAACCTAAGAGAAAAAATCTCTTAGAGTTTATGTCTATGACCAAGGCCGAGAACTTTTCAGACCACCCTCATACTTGACGACTCAGCATTTAATATAGTTCAGGAATAGATGTGCGTTACAGGAAAGCGTTGAACTCAAAAAGCCCAGTAGTAGAATGTATGCTGCCCTGCTGACTACTGATTTGCCTTATGTTTACCTGTAGTTGTAAACAGAAATTTTAAGTTAATTGTGCAAACACACTGTACCAACAACCTGTCACTTCCCCTCTTCAGATTGAATGTACATATAATGTAAATTAAGAAGTATCTATAATTCATAGCTCTGACAGATTTACGAGAATTGCCCAATAAGTTGTCGCTATTGCCTGTAGAGTTGCTGGTGGCAACGATGCTTAGAGTTTTAATTGCACGTGGGTTATACGTAAACAGAAGAAATATCAAATTATTCTATCAGTTTTATTTATATTTCGTTTAAAGTAGAAGAGTTTTGTATACTTTTGAAAATTGGACGATTTGAACATAAAGCAGTGATAAAGTTTTTTGTAAAAGATGGTTTATAATCAACACAAATTAAACCCAAGTATGAGGACACTTTATTTTTAATAAAAAAAATTGAGGGCTGAATTTGAATGTGGTCGTACCAGCCTTGATGATGATCCTCATTCAGGATGTCTGAAAAGTTGTGCATGATATGGTTTTGGATGGTTAATGAATAAAACAGCCTGAGACAGTGGAGGCCATAGGATCTCAAAAGGGTTGATACATCATATTAACTCTGAAGTTGTTGGTACACCATATATTAACTAAAGTTTAGGTATGAAGGTAGGTGTCAAATTTGCTGACACATGATCATAAACATTATTATTATTATTATTGTTACAACTGCTATTGGTGGACAGTTACCTAAGGGACAGAGTGCTGCTTTAAGGAACGCAGGAAGGACAGTGGCGGATGGCTGTCATGGTCCGAGCGGCCCAGGGTTCAGTCCTTGGACTGCACCTCTGGAACGCATTCTATGACAGCGTACTGAGGATGGAGATGTCAGAAGAGTCATGTTTGATGGGGTACACCGATGACCTGGCAGCGCTTGTCACTGGTCGTACCATTGACCAGGCCCAGATCAAGCTCAACAGGTTGACGTGATTAGTCAACTATTGGATGATATTGGACGGGCCTCAACAAAGACAGAAGGAAGCACGAGGAGATCGACCATTACCTCACCCAGTTTATGAGTGGACATGGGTATTTTCAATCTTACTTGAAGAAAGTTCTTATGGCCAAGTCACCAGAGTGCCGCCTGTACTGCCCGTGAGCTGTGGACGATGCTAGCCATACATTCTTCGTCTGCGATAGATGGGAGCAACAGAGAAGATCATTGGAAGAAGATCTCCCCGGATAACATAGGTGAAGCGATGCTTCCAGGGGAGGATACCTGGAACTCTGTGGCTTGCTTCACAGAAGAAATTCTTCTGGCGAAGAAGATAAATTTGGACAATACAATATAGAAGAATAATAAGTCAGATGTGAGCCCTAGGGCTGAAGAATAATAGGGCTTGCCGGAATTAATGTGCCAAACAGTTCCAGGTTAGCGTTCTTTCTTGGTATGGAGATGATATTGTGGCAGTGCTTGTAGCACGAAACACTCAGGATTTATATGCATGTATTGTAACCCGGCAGTGATTGTATGCATGAAACATTTCTGCATTTATTTAATGTATCCTACTACAAAAGAAAAGACAGACCCAACTTGCACCTAACAGGCAGTAGAAGATAAGGGACAATTAGAAGGAGCCCGATAAGGGCACACTAGGCACCTTCCTAAAGAAATACACTAAAGTGATTCCAGGATGGATATGAATGGCTGAATTAGAGGTGGGTTTTTAGTGGGTGAGAGTCCTACACACCATGGGACAGACGGTTTCCTCTGATAGTCCATAAAGCATTTTACTCCCTCTTAAAAAATACTATTATTATTATTATTTCCCCCAGCGGCTCACATCTTGTGAGCTCACTTTTCTTGAACTTGTTTTGGATGAGGTTCTTTAACTGTTCTGTCGGTGTCCCTTGACCACCTCTTGTTTTTCCAATCCTGATTCTATTAGGCTAGGGATCTTTATTTCTCACTACTCTCTTCTTTAAATTCAAGTATAACATGGGCAGTTAATAAAATAAATGTATGTAATTTAGTATCCCAGGTGGATAGCCCAGCTATGCTGGAAAATCCACCCTCTTCGGAGGCAGGCCCCACTGATTCTGGGGGTGGGCGGATGGAATGAATGCTTTTATGTGATTCCGCGGTCAGCGTGGCTATATCGGAATCTAATAAGTCATAATACCAAAAATTTGAAGAGCCAGATCTCGGTATTGGATGCTAAAGAGTGCAAAAGTATGCCGACCTCATTCAATAATAGGTAGAGGAGGCAGAAGTTAAGGGGACATTGAATTCCAGAAATGCAAGGCTATTCTCAAAAAGATGATGGCTGGTGTGTTGAGACAGAAGAATATCGGTGTAGACGTTAAAAGTGGATTCCACTCATTTGAAGAATTGATGGAAGTCATTGAAGCAAACCTCAGCATTTATAGGAAAGCTAGACAGACTCTCTAAGCAATTGTGGGACCTACAAGTGAAATTAGTATGACATAGATGGAGGTTACTACTAGTCCCATCAGAATTGTAAAAGAGAAAGGAAAGAAAGATAAAAATCAGACATAGGAGGAAATGAGAGAAAATGACGACTTTGCCCCAAATTAATGGTCCAAAGTCAGGTGAAGAATGAGAAAGTGAATAGAACCAAAGACGGCATAGTTACTGAGGAAACGGCGGTAAGAATAGATCCACAGACAGGACATGAGCAGAGGTACTACTCATTAGTCTGGAGTAGGCAAAAGTCTATGCTGAGACACTCTGGGTAATACAAAGCAGCGTCAAAGCAGAGGACGTCAAGGCGGATATATGAGATCCATCAGACAAGCAAAGGCAGCAGATGTCCTTTGGAGATGGGGAAAAATAATAATAAAAATATGGCTCAACTGGGTAATGGTATTAGTTCGGGAATTGGTCAGTCAGGCACAGTCAATAGTTTAGTGCCTACTACTAGCCTAGAGATTGGAGATCTGAATTCCCATGAAAGTTTGTGAAGTGAGTTTATATTGCTTTAAAAGAAAACAAAACTGATTTTGTTTGCCATTTTGTAAGTATAGGTGAAACTTCAGTTCATAATTACTCACCCAAAACTAAGGTAGAGTTAAAAGAATAAATAGGCTGGGTGTCATGCAAAAAAAAAAAAAACTACAAGGAAGGTTATTAGGACATAAAGTTGTAGGGTCACTAAAGTAATATTATTAATGAACTAGCAGGTACTTGCGGCTTCGATCGGGAATATTTGTATATGATTGTTGTGGTAATGTCGAGTTGGTAAATTACTAGTGGTACATCTATATTAATAATATTCTTATATTGTAAGTTATGAATATCCAAAAAGTGCGAAGCAATAGATCCATCGTTCATGTTTCCTCGACACGTAAAATCAAATTTTATAGTTTAGTAGATATTTACAAACATGCAGTAACACAATTAGATGAAATGTTTATTCATATAGAATAATATAGTGTATACATAAGTACAGTGAAACTTCGATTAACCGTCACTCTTTTAACCGTCAGTTTCTGTTAACCATCAGTTTCTGTTAACTGTCAGTCCGTACTCTATGTACAGTAACCAGATTGCCACGAAATATCGTCCTCGCTTTACTGCTGAGCGGCGGGGGCGCCGGAGTGGTGCACTATTGTTCTATTGATGAGTCACGTTCATGGCCCGCCTAGCTAACGCACACATGGTGGTTTCACTTGTGGCTGAGAACCTGTTGTGCTCGGTGTTGTACGTTATGTGTTGCGTAGTGGCTTAATTGTTTTGGCATACGATAGTGACATTCACACCAGTAAGTTTTGTTGTTAAGGTTTCTTTTTTTTTTGTTTTTGTGCAACAGCTAAAAATGGCTGAAAAGCATAAATGGGTCGTGTTAGATGTCAACCAGAAAATTGAGATTATTAAACGTTTGAAAAAAGGTGAAACTCCCGCTAGTATTGCTCTCATTTACGGCGTTGAAGGAACCACAGTGAATGACATTAAATGCGATGCTGAAAAAATAGAACATGTTTCAGAAATGCAAAACAACGATAGAGATCCTAAGACTCATAAAACCATGAAATCAGCAAAATATGACCAACTGGACACTGTTATGTATCAATGGTTTATACAAGCACGGAGTCAAGGAATCCCACTTTCCTTATATATAATGGCGTAATAATGGCCAAGGCGGTTGAAATGAACAAAAAACTTGACGGAGATCCTAATTTTAAAGCAAGCATAGGATGGCTCGATAAGTTTAAGTGTTGCCATGGCATTCGGAAATTGGACATTAGTGGTGAAAAACTTAGTGCAAATAGCACAGTTATTGCCGAGTACAGAGAACAATTTAAAGAGAAAGTGGCCAAATTAAACCTCGTTAGGGAACAAGTGTACAATTGCGACGAAACCGGGCTCAATTGGAAAGCTTTACCACAAAAGACACTGGTATCACTTTCAGAGACATCAGCCCCGGGTTTTAAAGTCCAAAAAGATCGGATCACTTTAATGGTTTGTGCAAATGCCACCGGCAATCACAGGTTACCCCTGCTTGTGATTGGAAAAGCTAAAAACACCTCGTCCATTCAAAAATTTTAATTTGAACGCATTGCCTGCTACCTATTACACTCAAAAGAGTGCTTGGATATCTCAAGATATTTTTTTCGATTGGTTCAAGTATTTGTGCCACAAGTTAGAGGCTCATTTGGCTGAAATGCAGTTACCACAGGAAGCATTGCTGCTAATGGACAATGCTCCAGCACATCCCACTTGCGGAATTAAAAGTGATGATGGCAAAATAACATGCCTCTTTCTTCCGGCAAACACAACACCACTAATCCACCCTATGGACCAGGGCATAATCGAAAACATGAAACGTCGTTATAAGAAAGCTTTTATTGGAAGATTGATTTCATCTAATGATGAAATGTCTGTAAAAGAGTTTTGGAAAACGTACAACATAAAAGATGCAATTTTCAATGTTGCTGCTCCATGGGATGATCTTCAAGTGTCAAATCTTTAAAATGGGTGGAATAAACTCTGGCTTGAAGCTAATGATGGCGAACCTAAGGAAACTGGGAATGTTAGTGTCGACGAGATTGTGCAACTGTGCAATAATGTACCGAATGCTGAAGACATAACGCCAGCAGAAGTAACAGTGGTTGGGATGTGACAAATTGGACAGAGGCTTTGAGTTTGAACGACGATGAAATTGTTTCCAGTGTGATTGACAACGAAGAAGAAGAAATTGACGAAGACGAGTATTATATTTTGAATGAAAAAACTATGTTAAGCCATACAGAAGCAGAAACAATGTTATCAAAATGCATTGAGTGGTTTGAGGGGCAAGAAGAGGCAAACGCAACGCAGATACTTCTCCTACGTAAAGTACGGAACATTGCCGCTCAGAAAGCACGAGCCTTGAAGAAACAAAAGAAAATGACAGACTATTTTAAAATTTGAATATGTATGTATGTCTAGAGCGTAAGTTCATGTAACAATATGTACAGTACATATGTTGTACTACATATACCGTACTTAATGTAAATTGTATATTGTTTGTTTCTGTAAAATAAAATACATGTATGTACAGTGTATTTCCAGTTCGTAAATGTGGAATTTTTTATCATTCGTTCATATGCAATGGATGGGGGGTGGGTTGTTGTTTAAGGTTTTTCTGTTATCCGTCTATTTGATTAACCGTCACGGTCCCGGTCCCGACCCTGACGGTTAATCGAAGTTTCACTGTATATTGATATCAGTTAGTCAAAATCTTACGTGCTAAGTCAGTCTTAAACTTTTTGGTAGAATCCTTATATACGTAAATGTATCACAGTCCAGTATACTCACTTTTTATATACATTTTTAAACCAGTGCCTCGTTATAAACTACATTTTTTGTTCTGCCGTTATCAGAGCAAATAAAGAGCTCGGTGCTTCTGCTTACTCGAGAACATGCCACATACAGTTGTCCGTGAGAAAAGCAAGCACCTCTTAAATCCACACCAGCTGTACGTAAATTTTGCCCTTGTGATTTATTGATAGTCATTGCAAAGCATAAATTAACCAGAAACTGAAGTCTTTTAAATTGAAATGTAAAGTTATTGTGTATGATTGGAATGAATATTGTGTTTCTTGGGATAAATACTGTCTCTCGTTTGCCGCAGCCGGTTAAGATAGTCGCTTCGATGTTTTTTTAGCGACCTAACTTTCAATCGTGTTCCATTGCATAACTGTGGTGGCTTCAGATTTCTCATGAGTATAATTGGAACACCTAGTTTTAATTTCAATCTGTGTGCTGGTAATCCTGATGCAGATAAAGTATTCAAAAACTCAGTTGGGTAATGTAGGCCTACTGCATCCTCTTTGTTCAAAACTGTATTAATGGAGTGATGTTTTTTCGTCTCATGGAAATTTTTGCAATATGCAGCTATTTATGGCATTTGCTTGTTCGTTTCTTGGTGCTAGTATCACACACTCACATAACCACACATCATCGTGCAAATTTATAGACTCAATATGTCCATAAACCTTTTCGATCAACTCTGCCAGTGAAGAAACTGTACGACATAATGATCGTGGTAAACACATTGCACCGTCTGTCTCTGGTATCTTACCATCTCCAAGGTTTAATAAAGTAGTAGAAAGTGTTTACTTCATCAGCTCTTGTACCTCGCATAACTACGGGCAATGTTTGTCTGAAATCTCCAGCAAAGAGAAAAGTTATTCCACCCATAAATCTGTTGTCATTGCGCAAATCTCGTAGAGTTCTATCAAGAGCTTCTACTGATTTTTTTATGGGCCATAATGCACTCATCCCAAACAATAAAGTCTGCATTTCTAATAAATTCTGCTTTAGCACTATTTTTGGAAATATTGCACATTGGAAATTCGCTGTAATTCAAATCTGTTGGTATTTTAAATAAGGAATGAGCCGTTTTTCCGGCAGGTAATAATGTAGCAGCGATTCCCGAGGAAGCTGCTGCTAATGCGATCTTGCCTTCGCTTCTTAACTTCGAAAGAGTCAATTTGATTAAAAATGTTTTACCTGTGCCTCCTGGTGCATCAAGGAAAAATGCATTTCCAGATTTACAGTAAACACTTTGAAGAATGAGTTGATATATATTTCTTTGTTCGTCTGTCAGTAATCTTTCATTCTCTTTAACTGTAGAAAGTAGCTGTTGTCTGTCATAAGTGGTTTCAGAAAGATACTCCTTTGAAATGTTTTGCACAGTAGACTGTGGATTTGGTAATCTGTATTGAGCTATCGGATTACCACCAACAGAAGTAACAAAATCTTGTAAAAGTAGTAAACAACTATTTTCAATGCTTTCCTTGTATAAACTCAAATCGGCATCAGGAATTCGATGCATAATATCTCGATCAAGTCTTCAGAGAAGTGGTCTTTGTATTTAATCCACAATGCACTCGGGTTTGAAATACTGCAGAACACCAACATTATTGCAAAAAATTCTCTCATTTTGTCAGGGCTAGCAAATAAACTTGCCTCTGACAATGTGTCGTTCCAATGATTGATATTCTCTAGAAGATCAATAGCTTGGCACGCAGCTTGAAACGTTGGATGAATTACGCTTTTGACAGTCTTGATATTTTTAAATGAAGTTGGGCCACGTACATTGTGCAGAAGTAAATGAAGAAAATAACATTCATGATTGTTTGGATGAATTGTATACACTCGACCCAATATGTGTTCATGATATACGTTCTCGCTCCCTTCTAATAAGACTCCTCAGCATCTACGTTGAAATTTTCCTGTCTGCCTATTGAAAGTGTAATATGCTGGCACTTCTTCGTACAACAAAGTTTTGGCAAAGTCATCTTCCCGACATAGATAAAAAATGCTACGAGAGTGGTGTTTCTTGTATTTTCTATTCTTTCGTGCAAATTATCTTCACGAAAATAAACTCTCTGCCCACTTTCGAGATGTACATCTAGATGAATAACAGGTGGAAAAAGCTCATGTATAGGGAAAGAGAAGATTCTCCATATAGCTTAAGATGTGCTTATGTATCGACCATTTTGAAACTGTAATACCTCATCGTAAAAATTTTGTATACCAATCGTAGCTAGATCGGAGCCTTTATTGACGTATTTACATATATATTTAATGGATTTTACACTACTACACAATTCAACATTGATGTGAATACCAAAAGCTCGTGAAAGCATGGGTGAGTATAGAACTACCCATCTATTGTCAACTATCAAAATCCCATCTCTCAAACGGATTTCACACTGAAAGCCTCCATCTTCAGGACTTAGTTGGCGATAATTAGGGTAGCTGTCATCATTTATCGTCGTTTCTTTTGTAAACGATTTAGGATATCGTTTAGTACACTGACCCTCCTTCATACATGGTGACTGAGCATTAATTATTCCACATGGCCCATGAATCATATGTGTTTTAACTATATCATAAAGCTCTGAATCTTTATCAGGGTCGGCAGCTCTGCACTAATCACAGAATACATCTGATCTGGTCGTATTTTTTCTTCTAACCAGAGCAAAATATGCACATGCGTCAAACCTCGTTTTTGCCACTCTATGCTGTACATGTAGCAGACAACTGAGCCAAAAATTTTACCTTTCACTAAGAAATCCATTAATTTCTTCAATTTCAGATGAAATACGCATGCTACCAAGCCGTGTCGATCTTGAGCTGAAAAGCCTTGATGCAACTCCTGGACTATCTCTTTCCACTTAGGATTTGTAGTGAACGTAATAAATAAATCAGGCCGCAAGTATTTGCATACGTAGCAAAAAGCGTCTTGCGTTCGCTCATGCATATATCGTGGACCTTCTGTGAAACTTGAGGGTAGAATGATCAAGTGGCCTAAATTATCCAAACTTTCATTATTTCATAATGCATCTTGCAAATGTATGTAATTCTCAGCTCTTAACTGAGTTTGATGAGTACAGATGTATATAAGCCTTTCCGTCTCTATCTTAGCATATATATATATATATACATCAACAATATATTGATTCAAAAGCTGTTTGTAAGAAATTAAGTGATTGTATTCATCTTTTCTCATCATGAGTCTGTACGAATAAAATTGTAGAGCTGAAATTTTCTTAGTAGTTTGTAACCCAGTCTGAGGATCGACTAATTTCAATATAAAATGATAACCATCTTCTCCTCTGCAAAACATTAAAAGGTACTGTAAAGCATCATAAACTCGATGTTTTTCTGCAATTCGATGTAGCGTATGATCCCTCGCATGAATTATTGTATTGCATTCCTGGTTAATTAAAACTACTGCCACCTCCATTAGTTGTTGGTGCATTGTAGCGACCCCTGTGCTCTTCATTATTTTCTTTTCGATCAGCATGAATCACAATATTGTACTGATTATTATTCGCAGATGTTACAAATTCAAACGCACTTTTCAGTTCACTAACATATGGGTTGATTGCGTGAAGTAAATTTTGAAGTTCTGTTACTAATGTCTTATCCAAGTTACGAATATGATCCATTCTTGTTTCAGCTTGCTGTAAATAATCAGCTATGAAATACACCTGTAGAAATTTTGGTACTTTGTTTTGTGTAGGGAGTAATGATCCCATGAGGTGATATACTTGTCCCTGAATTTTGAAAGTAGGCATGAAGCTCCCTTCGACTATTTCATTGGCTCCGAATGATGTAAATTGAAAGTTGAATTGTACGATCTTAATGTATTCAAAAGTGTTTTCGATAAAAGATGTTCTCCATTTAATAATGATTTTTTTAACAGTTCTGGAGGAGGAAGTATGGGATCTAATCGCACTTTTCCTGCAGAGCAACATAATCCATGTGATTCATTTTCCACTTTAAAGCTTTGCAATGAGGGCAAACCTTACTCGGTAACCCGATATCTGTTTCATTCGCGTGGTTAATAGCTGGATTATAATTGAAACCACTATTTAATTTTGCATTCCATCGTAAAGTAGGACCTCGTGATCTGAGAGTGGCGTGCCTGCGTCTTTGTGCCGTAATTTATTTTCACGATTCGTAGGACTTTCAACCCATGAGACTTCTTCTAATCCAGATCTCTCTGAACAGTTCCCAGGAGCTGATTTGCATTTTGACTCCTTCGACGTCATTTTCAGATGCTCTAAGACGTCTCATTCTATTCGCAGCAGCAGTAGATCTTCCTAAACATGATCATCTTTTTAGCATTGCAAAGCTAAAAAAAGTGGAAACGTATTTATTTTATCTATACTAATAAATCTCTAGGGGGCAATTAATAATTTATACAATACATATTGCACATATTACTTACCGATGACGTAAAATTAACGAAAAAAGGCAGTGATACTATATCACTGACACTCATCGCATGACTGAGGTGAAGTAAGTTAAGTATAATTCTCGAGAATTAATTATCCCTACTACACATACTGAATATCAAATGTGGAAGAGTATGGTTTGTCAGAATCATCGTGTACTATATAATCAATGTTACTTTATAATCAGACAATGAATTATTGTATTGTTTATATGAATTCCATATGCTGATAAGAATTCCATATCCCTACTGAAATGTAAATATTCAAATGGACTAACTGATAACAATATACTTATGTATACACTATTTGTATTATTCTATACGAATAAACATTTCATCTAATTGTGTTACTGCATGTTTGTACATATCTACTAAATTATCAAATTTTGATTTTACATATCAAGGAAACATGAATAATGGATCTATTGCTTCACACTTTTTGGATATTCATACCTTACAATATAAGAATATTATTAATATAGATGTACCATTAGCAATTTATCAATTCGACAGTTACCACAACAATCATATACAAATATTCGCGTGCAAAGCCGCGGGTACCTGCTAGTAATATAATAAGATAGCTTAGAATCTGATGTAAAGTCTACCTTGACTTGTAGCAATTTTGAGACGCGTCATTTATGCACTTGGGCGGAATGGGTAATGCGGCTAACTTGGGGCCGTGTCAAGAAGGTGAGTAGAAGAGAGAGAAGTGAAGGGCATTAGTTGGACTTAAAATAAGTTTTTTGCAATAACTTCGGTTCTTTTTAACCTATCCGTATCAAATAAAGTGGAAAACCTTCCGTTGGGTACCTGCTATGAGCGTGCAAAGTTTAATTGAAATCGGTTCAGTCGATTCTGAGATTACCGCGAACAAACGTAGACCCCCCTAGAGATTTATTAGTATAGATTATCTTCAAAAAGGCAAGACATTACCAGGTGGGCACCTTATGCATACCTTCTGAATAAATTGGAGGGAAAAATGTCATGGGAAACAAAATTTGGTTTAGCAGAGAAAAAACAAAGTTTCATCAGGACAGTGTGCCAACACAAAAATCTGCTTTGGTGATGGAGAAAACATGGATTTGAACTACTAGAACATCCAGCGTATTCACCAGAATTGGTCTCCTCATAATTTTCCAAACTTCAAGAAATTTGTAAATGGTTTCTGGTCAAATGAGACGTGGTAACAGCTGCTGAGGGGTATTTTGCAGACCTTGTGGAAAGCCACTGGAGGAATGGGATAATGGTATTGGAGTACTGCTGGACTAAGTGTATTATTTTTTTTTTTACATTTTTCTTGCCTCCAGAAACGGTTAAGACTATAAAATAGGTTAATTACCTACTGTCAACGTTTCTTAGAATCCTTTACGGGATAACTCGAGTTTCGACACCGATGGTGTCATCATCAGATTGGATATGAATAAGGTTAAAACATTATTGATGTATATACATCTCGTCAAATATTAAAAATTAAAAACAACACATACATTATACAAATAATAAATAACACATATTAAAACAAAATAACAATATAACAACGAAATATAAAAACACGCGGCCGCAACGAACCTGCACAGGAACCTGGCATTACCCCTATCTACGGAAGATTATAACAATGAACTAAACATTATCAAACACATAGCGTTAGCCAATGGATACAAAAGTCATATAGTAGATAGAATAATTAATAAAAAACAAAATAAACCAATAAATATTGATGTGTCCAAAGAAAAAGCAAACAAATACATTGCAATAGAATATGGTGAAATTCTACACCATATTTTAAAAACCAATTAAAAAAGCAAAATATTACTTTGGCCTCAAAGGCGAGTAATAAACTTGAGAAAAAACTTACATTTACAAACAAAAATATACCCTCCGATATATTTGACGGTACTGGTGTATATAGACTTAATTGTTCTGATTGCACACAGTTCTATATAGGACAAACGGGTCGTTCCTTCAAATTACGCTATAAAGAACATATCCCAAGCTACAAGTCAAATGTAAGATCTACATTTGCAGAACATTTAAGCTTACATGACCATAATATAAAGAGTATTGGTGATAATTTAGATATCCTACATAAATGTAAAAAGTCACTAAAGCTGGACACCCTTGAAAGGTTCGAGATATATAAAGCTATAAAGGAGGATCACAATCGTATCCTAAATGAAAAAGCAATACATACAAATAATATTTTATTTAATAGAATTGATCATATAGAACGAGAGATCGGCTATATCAGATCGATAAAATTGAACCAAGGTCAAGCCGGCATTGATTAGTCTTACTGTGCAGGTTCGTTGCGGCCGCGTTTTTATATTTCGTTGTTATATTGTTATTTTGTTTTAATATGTGTTATTTATCATTTGTATAATGTATGTGTTGTTTTTAATTTTTAATATTTGACGAGATGTATATACATCAATAATGTTTTAACCTTATTCATATCCGATCTGATGATGACACCATCGGTGTCGAAACGAGTTATCCCGTAAAGGATTCTAAGAAACATTGACAGAAGGTAATTAACCTATTTTATAAGTGTATTATGTTGCAAGAGATTATAATTATTGAAAAAAAAAAGCGTTTAATTTGAATTGAAAAACTGGCTTTTTTATTATAAGGCCACGACCTTATTGGGCAACCCTTGTGAACATGCTTCTATGTTAAACAGATTTTCAGAATTACTGATATTTTACTTTTTTCTATAGAACAGTTGATATTTTGATCATGTTTGAATTGGAATTGTAAGAGATATATTTTTTTTCAGTCAAAGATGTGTACAATCCTGTGATTCACAAGGCAATCAAGGTGTACAAGTATCATTCAAAGCATGCCTGCAAACCACAGCTTGGGTTTTGGTACATACGTATTAAATTTTTTAGGGTTATACATGTCAGTCAATTAGATGTTGTCAAGTATTCACAACAATCCGTCCAAGCCTGTGATTACGTAAATTTTTAATCAACAATGTAATATAAATATGTACTCTTCAAATACAAGTAATGTATTCAAAATTTTAGTTTTTGTGTATCTATTTTGTAACATACTACCGTAAGTGCACCTTTACTGTACATTGTAAACTGAAAGTGTTTCTACATATTATTTACATTTACTGTTAATTTTTATAGTTTTAAATAAAAAACAAAGGCAAAAAATATATATTTATATTGTGTTTTGTATGTGTTTACATATAATAAATTGTGTGTCATACATCACTGTTGAATTTATTTCCTACTCCCCCCCCCCACATTTAAGCAATGGTGTAGCATGACCCTTTTTCTGCACTCATCCCACCAGCAAGCAAAAGTTTTGTTACGTGTCCTACAGGCTGGAAGGATGTTTCCTACATTAAATATAAAACACATAACCCAGGAGTAAACAGACAGTAAAAGCATGGTACAATGCTTCTGTTTATTACACTATCCTACATAATATGAGCTTTTTATCTGGTCCCTGCATGTCTCATATGCAGATGTTCATTATGCCAAAATCCTGTACAATACACTTTTTTATTATTTTTCATCAAAGTCTGAAACAAATGGGACTAGAATGGTAATATTTTAGCCTCACTACGGGCTTCATTTTCCTCAGGAGCACTGATTTTTAAGCTTATGGCAGACAAATTATGTTTTCAAAATGGGAAAGGGTCATGGCAGAAAATTACCGAAGAATAGTATAACAGTGTTTGTTGGAGTAAATTATATTAAAACCATCTCTCATCATGGAAAAATGAGCCACAGAGCAATATTTTACACATGTACAAACTCTATCATGTGTTTATGAGAGCCAAGCATGGTTATGGATGACTGTCCATTTGCTTGTCATACGGTTACAGACTTGGCCAACAAAATGACAAAAGCAGATGTAACATTCTGTTTTCATATACAACTGTCCTGCCCATCATAAAGTAAGGATTTCAAAAGCACTCAGCTTGGGCTTATGGACCAAACAAACAAATTTGTTTGACAAAAGTATGTGAATATGGAAAAATAAGTAGCACTACTGAATAATATATAATGTCTTTGCTTACAATATGAGATCTGTCTGGAAAGAACCCAACCATTTTGAATATCTTGATAACACATCACATGACCTTCATGAACTGTGCAGCTAATCAAAGGAGACCATACCAATGAACTAGGGAAAATCATTACTGAAAGGGATAAGATTTCAGGCAGCATACAAGATTTAGGAGAATACGAGACAGCTGATGGTGATTCTGAAAGCAGATGTTGCAGACTGGTTGAGAAGTGGAAGAGAAACTGGGATGTGTGTGTGAGAGAGAGAGAAGCCCCAAGCTTAGTGCTTTGAAGGAAACTAAGGCCTCATTGTGATAGTTAAGCCATTTTTCTCATAATATATCCAGCCACATGGCTGAACAAACTTTGTATTTTGTTTAATTATGTCAATAAGCTGATGTATGGGCCTATGTGAAAAATATAAATTCATGTTACTCCATATGTGTCTGTGCCACTTGGTCATCTGTCTAATACACAGTCCCTCTTAATACGCAGTTTTCATGTTGTCCCTTGAAGAGTGTTTTAACAGGGATTTACTCTAATACTGTAATGTTCTTGTACCATTTTGATTACTAAGCAGATTAGAAATGAACTTATAGTATGTAATATTCAACTAAGTGATTTGGTTTATTAAATGCCCCACAGCATGCAGTCTGCCGATTAATAAAATAAAACTATATATTTTTGTATTAACATAAAATAAATTAATATGATCGCATCCAGTTTTACGTGAATTTTTTTGAAGACATCACGAAGTCAATAATACTAGTATTGAGAAAGCTTTGCTGTGTTTCTTCCCTGTAAAGAGATCTACTTACTATAGATTACAAAACTATTACTCTTAATTTTACTAAAATCTCAGCCATTATGAGGTTAAAATAATATCCCACTGTTTTACTCAACATATGTCTGTATTACAAGACAACTGAAATATATTTCACATATATCAGTGTACAACTTGAAATAAATCTTTCAAACATATATATATTTATACATAAAGTAAAATTTACATAGAACTTTAACAAACAATACAATAAAATATATTAATTGTTCTGATTGTTTAAAATAATTAAGATGTTTTATAAAATATTTTATTATAAATATACAAAATAAACAAAAAGAGATTCAGTTTTGTTACATATATTACATACCATATTATATTTACAACATTAACAACTTTGTATATGAACTTTTCTTCTGTATACAAAGAAGTTACTAAACTTAACATCATATATATTTCAGCACAACTGTGCTCTATTCTGTTCTTCTTATCTAATAACTTATTCTTGAGAGTTTATACAGTTTTTCCATAAATTATAACTTATTCTTGAGAGTTTATACAGTTTTTCCATAAATTATATGTAACAAACAGCCAATTATACATCACAATCACAATATAAAATATCATTTACACAAAATTACAAAAAAATGCTACTACAAAATCACAGAAATAT
The DNA here is from genome assembly GCA_034769895.1 of Magicicada septendecula. Taxonomy (NCBI): domain Eukaryota; kingdom Metazoa; phylum Arthropoda; class Insecta; order Hemiptera; family Cicadidae; genus Magicicada; species Magicicada septendecula. The sequence continues at coordinate 171,582,659 of CM068368.1, read as the reverse complement.
AATATAGTACGGTATTACAGAAAGTTTCTATTAAAAAAGGTAATATCATAGTGTTTGGATATCAATATAATATAATAAATGCATTAAAAGAAGGAGATTTTTAATCAATACACTCACATTTCAGTTCTCAGTGAAATCAGTTTACAAGAACCAATATGCAATGCTTGTAGGTAGTATTCTTAAGATTAATATCTTTTAAAAATGTAATGGTTTTCACCATAATGAAAATATTTGTTTAATGAATACACTATCCGAATTAGTCTCAGGTCCACAGCACTAAATTTTATGCTATATGCCATACCCTGCAAAAGACTACTTACCGATCAGTGTTATGAACACGTGTCATACCAATTAATTCATCTAAGATTAGTCAGTCAGTTCTCTACAAAAATTTCAAGTTAAACTACTGTAAGATACAATTCATTCTTTTACAATGAATTTACTAATTCTTATCACATAATGAAAGGGAACCCATTCTTTCTGAAAGGGTACCACCACCAAAACCAATAAATGTTTTGCATTTTTTGAAACACTTTATCTTGCGATTTATTTTGCAACTACTGTACTATTAGTAACACATTCTAACTGCTTTTATTTTTAGTTGTATAAAAATCTTAATTCCCTCCCACACAATTTATAGATTATTTCTACCAAATATGCCAGAAATCTCCAACATACTTGAAAAGATATTGGCAAATTAATTCCTACTACTCTTCAATGACCTGTGAAAATTGCACACATACAACTTTTTTAAAACCAAGTAGATTTTCTGGGAGGGTATACAATAAAATTGCACAATAAGTAATGGTTTATAACGGTTGCATCAGTAAGATACAACTCTTTACTGTCTACAAGAATATCTGAACAATAATTTTCCTTGAAAATAGATTTTTTCTTAATTGGTGAATCTTTATAATAAAAATATAACACAAGTATCAATTAAGGCTACAAACTGGATGTCTATTTATCACTAAGACCTACAATACAGTATTAAAGTTGGCTTGCAGAAAAGATTAGCCATTTTATTACAAAAAGGAACTAAATTGTACTTATAATTAATCCAGTAGTACTGCACAGAATCAAGACATGCTAATTACCATGTACCGTATGAAATGTATAATTACCATTTACTGTACAACTGTTAAAGTCTAATATGAACAATTCTCATTTATATTTTTTGTAACTCAATTAGGATGAAAATTTAAACCATTACAGAATATTTTTCCTGAATTAATAATACAAAATTTTTCATACAGTATATATTAATGTGCGATATGTTAATATATCAAATAATTACTTCATATCACATAAAGCAATATACTCGTACTTTAGTTCGAACTGAAGAGAATTCCAAATTAGAGGTGTCTGAATTAGCAGTGTTTTACTATAAAAATTTAAACAGATACGTAGACCAAATTTTTGCAAGGAACGTTTTACTAGCTACATGGAAAAACAATCTGACACCAGAAAATGAAAGCGTATAGTAGTGAACATAATCAACATTAATTACCCATGTTTATTAAAGTACAATTTATGAGCAAAATTTTTACAAATTTAGAGTTGCCCACCCGATGTCATAATTATTTCCAAAGACTAGTTTTACTTATTAAACATGACTAAACTTTTATAGGAGTAAATGGGAGATGTTTCAATTTTTCCTTAAAATTATAAATTGTATCAAAACTTATTACAAAAAAAATCTAGGTTTCCAGCAATGGTATCCTTAAGCATTCTTCACATCAGCTTTCTTCAAAAAGTATTTAGATTATATCAAATAGAGCTTAATTTTTCGAACTCTAGTGACATCCAGAGCTAGCATTATAGTAATTATAAAGTCATGCATACCTAATAATATACTGTACATTGTATACCACACTATAACACCATATAACAACTTTGCAAAACAGATTTTAATGATTAGTTTTAACCCTATTAACAGAAAACATCTTAGAAATTTAATATTTAAGAATCGGAAGGTTTCTGATACATAGAGCAATTTGTTCATCTAAACACTAAGTTCTATTTTATACATCCCAATCTGTTATGACTTGAACAAGCAAAGACGTCATGCATTAATATTCTTGTACTGATGCTTATTCTCCCAGCCACATTTGATCTTGTTCAAGTACTCAAAGACCGCTTAACCTCTACTTGAAACACAATGTAAAACAGATTTTAAACTGATAAAAAATGAAACTATATTGTCATGAAAATACTGGTTGTACTGTACTATTCTCCATTTTAAATTGACATAATATGGAAGAATAACTCCATACGACCTACTGATTGTAGGTATCAATACAAATCTTTGTGTGTATAAACAGGTGATATCTGTAATTGCAGTTTGAAGGTCAAAGAATAAGCTGATCACAGGCAATGTTTGTTCTAGTGATGATTGTTCAAATGAAACTGACAGTAACCATCACACCCTACTTAAACTACTGTAACTATAAAACATACAATTATGATAAAATTAATTATTTACTCATTTAAATTTGTAAAACATGTGAAACCATTTTGTCTTGAATGTATTGGAAGTGTACTGTTCTAGCAATTTTTTTGCTTAAATACATTTCAAAGCACCACATTCTGATTATCATTTTATAACAACTCATGTCACAATCATGGTAGAATAAATATACTGCACTAATGATATAATTTTTATAATAATAATAATGGCTCCCATGTGTACCACCTAAGTAGCTTAGGAGTACACAGGGTAGGCTGCCTAATGTGAGCCGTACGGTATACAAGGAAGGCAGTGTGGCCAGCACTATGCTTCAGCCGCCCATTATTATCCCCAAGACTTTATCCCAGGTACTCATTTTCAACACGCTGAGTCGACCTGGGGGCTGAAAAATGCACCTTGATTTTATGGTGCTGGCCCGGGAATCGAACCCGGGACCTCTAGATTGGTAGCCAGGTGCCATATCCACTGGTCTACTGAGCCGCCAATAATTTTTATTTAATAGTAAAAGACAGATGGTCTTTAAAAGACATTTTAGGCTTGTATTCATGAAATTATGATGCCAATAACCTGTGAATGCTATCAAAGTCATGATGCCTTGCAGCTCACTACAAAAAATATTTGTATGTAGTTACAGGTGATCTTATATAGAAACATGGTTTTTTGCCTCTAGAAGAACAAATTAAAGTTTTAGAGGGAATCCAAATGTTATAGGGGACTCAATCAAATAATCCAAATAAAACATTGATTAAAAAAAAATACATCATTATGGAGTTGAAGTGTGATAGAAAATCATTTATTCCAGGCATCTTTAAACTAAGGTCAACGGCTTCGGATCAAATTTATGATTTAAAAATTATTGTTGGCAGCAACAGCTGAAAATATTGAAGAATTGAAACACATATGCTGTAACAAATTTAAAAACTAATATTATTTTTAAGTAATAAAAAGTAATTAAATAATAATTTTATACATTAAGGAGTAAGTTTTAATTGAATCTCAATAAATTTAAAGACAAATTTGCATCAACAGTTTATTATTAAAAAGAATTAAAGAATGGAGTAATGCCATTTATTATATGAAGGTAAATGACAATACTTGCACGTTTTTGAGGATGAATAACAAATGTAAGAATATCAACATAGATGTAAAGAAATACACTCAATTGGTAAGCAGCTCGATGAATTAGAAAGTAAATTGTCAGGTAAGGATGAAAACACTCCTGAATAAAGACAATGTCTAAGGAGTAGTAAAAAGTGGAGTCTAAAAGTTGGATGTATGGTTGTAGTGGCTCTGTTGTGAAACTTAATTACATAATATATTACAAACATACACCTTTACTGACTGAGCATGGAACAGATGAGTACACCTTTTGTGAGTGAATAAACAGATAATTACATTATGAACTGACATTGGGCATTCAAATCTCAACTTTATACATACTTCTGTAACTTCTTGCACGTTAATTAACAAGGTTGTCAGCAATATTCTTCTGAAAATAACAACAGCATAATGATGTGTGCAGCTTTAGATGTATAAATGTTATTACTGTCGGATTTTTTATTATGGATACTCGAGTTTAAGCGTTAGTTAATTACAAATGAACCTGTAGGTCTACTTAAAAACTAGTTACATCAAATTTTTGCGCGTTTAATTTTGCGTTGATCTGTGTAAGAAACATATTTTTTGAAGGTTGATTTAAATTTTTTTCGCGGTTAGAGTAAAAAAGTCCATGTTTTTTTGTGTTTTTCAAGAAACCGCTCTCTTTGAAATTATATAAATTAAAAACCCTTGGTCCAATCATAACTAAATTTTTATACAGTATGGGCACAAGTATTTCAATGCACTGCTTAAATTACAAAATTGTTTTGTTATCCAAAAAAAAGTTATCAGTTTTGTGAAACAACTTTTTCTCGGTACAGGATAGTCGTACAAAGGCAGACTTGGTCTTGTTTTGAAGCTCTTGATCGTGGTTATCAAAATCCACAACTGCTGCAAACATACATTAAGATGCCGATTTTATACAGAGTGATATTCATGCAAGGGTGTGTGCGCGCTGGACCGTGTGTAAGCGGGCCTTCCGGCGCCGAAAGCGGGTGCCGTGGTGCCACGTTCAATCACCTACGAGTAGGCAGCTTATTGCAGGGGTTTGTTTGTTGTTTTTCTATGATGACCAGTTTATTATAAAAAAATGAAATAATTTTATGTTCTAGCAAATATTTATTTAGCACGACTATGTTCCTAGTCAGTGTGTTTGGAATAACTTGACTGTGTGGTTTAAGCTTGAGTCCAATCACAAAGAAAAACATCAGTTTTTATCCGAGCACTATATTTTAGAAAGGCATTGGGAAACAAGCGAGTCTTATTACGACCAGTAAATTCTTTCTTTCTTAACTGCTCGGATCCATCATTAAGATGTCTCATTCGTGAGATGTGGAGTACATAACACATGTTGTACATGCAGAGATATTGAGACGAATCTCTGGATTTACCGTTACGAGTATTTATCGAATCTGCAGACAAACATACGTGAAGAGGGGAGAACGTCAGCAGGACTTTAGAGGATCATAGACACTAATTAGAAATTATGGCATATGAGACTATTAAAGTAGTTGGTTTGATTACTTCACTAACAGAAACGGAAGAAGCCGTATACTTAATTTAGAATTTCGGATGAACCGGTTACGGAAGATTACGGTCTCTGAGTTCCAGAATGCTCATCAAGACTGCTCTGTTTTCGAAAACGACTTAACTTGTTTTTTTTTTTCACTATTCAAAGACTTGCCAAATAGCGTATGCATAAGTCATTGATATTACAATAGTTTAAAAAATTTTCTCTGTCCCTTTTGCTTTAGCCATAATACTGCTTTGAGAAAACCAGTCTTTATCCTTGTTTTATGCAGTCTTTAACGTCTGGTACATACAGCTAGGGCCTCATATTTTTCTGACAATAAAGTTAACGCTTTTTTCGTTCTGTACTGATTCATGATTAATACTTCCAGCAAAGACTAACCGTAACAACTAAACGAAGAAAATAGAATAACTAAAGAATTTATGAAATAGCTATAGATACGTCCATATAATTTCAAATATTTTCAAAATTCAACTGAAAATCGATAACATAGTGGCGGCAACAAACAGCGTAAATAAAAGGAAATGAAAAGAAAATAAAGGGAATAAAAAAGGCCGTGACTCGACGTAGTAACGGAATTAAAAACCAGTACAGTAGTAGAAAGAAACTCGTCTCCTGAGAAAAAGAAATACATGACGTTCACTGATGGACGCAACGTTTAGGTACTATAGCGTGGCTTTCTTTGAGTTATGCGGTCATATAGAAACGATTTCTTTTCTACCGTAAATGGAATCGTTTAGACAATTTTTTCAAATGCGAATATTCAACCGACAATAAACTATTATTTTTCTGTATGATTTAAAAAATTTTATCGGATATGAACAATGAACAAAAATTAACAGAAACGGGTTCCCTGTTTTAAAAGTTAAACAATGCACACCTACTACCTCTTGTAGTTTACAAAAAAACATTTCGGGTGTATCTGTGTTGCTTAAAGAAACCAGCAAAGAGTACGGTAAACACTAATGTTTTTCTTTGTGATTGGACTCAAGCTTAAACCGCACAGTCAAGTTATTCCAAACACACTGACTAGAACATAGTCGTGCTAAATAAATATTTGCTAGCACATAAAATTATTTCATTTTTTTATAATAAACTGGTCATCATAGAAAAACAACTAACAAAACCCCTGCAATAAGCTGCCTACTCGTAGGTGATTGAACTTGGCAACACGGCACCCGCTTTCGCCGTCGGAAGGCCCGCTTACACACGGCCCAGCGTGCGTGCGCGCGCGCACACACACACACACACACCCTTGCATGAATATCACTCTGTATAAAATCGGCATCTCAATGTATGTTTGCAGCAGTTGTGGATTTTGATAACCACGATCAAGAGCTTCAAAACAAGACCAAGTCTGCCTTTGTACGACTATCCTGTACCGAGAAAACGTTGTTTCACAAAACTGATAACTTTTTTTTGGATCACAAAACAATTTTCCAATTTAAGTAGTGCATTGAAAACACTTGTGCCCATACTGTATAAAAATTTAGTTATGATCGGACCAAGGGTTTTTAATTTATATAATTTCAAAGAGAGCGGTTTCTTGAAAAACAAAAAAACATGGACTTTTTTTACTCTAACCGCGAAAAAAAAATTTAAATCAACCTTCAAAAAATATGTTTCTTACACAGATCAACGCAAAATTAAATGCGCAAAAATTTGATGTAACTAGTTTTTAAGTAGACCTACAGGTTCACTTGTAATTAACGCTTAAACTCGAGTATCCATAATAAAAAATCCGACAGTAGACACATAATTTACTAACATAAAATGTTAACTTAATAAATAAGATTGTTTAGTATTATGATTATACATAACTCTGTTATCTGTATAATTATAGGAGGTGGAATCAAAATTTTGTGAGACTAGTTCTGTACCACAAAAACACAGCACAGTATGGAAATGCATGCACAACAATTGTGAACAATGGCTTTGATCAGTTAACATGTTTAGTGGCATCATTCTGTGAACATTGGCTGTGCTACATTAGTTTTTGTTACTATATGCAGCAGCACTTTTCCAATTTCAGACACCAAATTAGAGCACAGAACTAGTATCAAAATTCTGCATCAAACATTATAAAATCTATAAAATTAGACAGGAGACTTTCCAATTATCAGCAGGGAATGAGTTGTGTAAGGTGTTTTGAGTGGCACTCACACTTTGAGAATGGCAGAACTTCAATGGAAAATGAAGAGATCAGTGACTTTTCACTATTACAACCCTCTGAAAATGTTAACAAGATTACGTAACTTCAGGATAAAACTCACGGAAATCCATTCAGGCACATCAATGTGTTATACAGAATAGCAGAGACAACCCTCACATTGACTTGAACATGGACTGCCTGCAAAGTCTGTGCACAGGATTCTGATTTCTGTGTGCAACAGAAGGTGCACAGCACTGAACACTGTTCGATCCTCTGTCATCTGGTCTTGAATGATCCAATCCTAGTCTTCATCTCAAGAGTCATCACTGGGAATGAAACTTCCATCTACGGATATGACTCCGAGACCAAACATCAGTTCTAACAATGAAGGGCTCGGTAACTCTACGACTGAAAATGGCACGGCAGGAGCATAATCAAGAGCAATGCTTATCATTTTCTGTCACATTCATATGGCTGCACACCATGAATTTGTCACCAAGGGCCAGACCATCAATGTCCTAACCATTTGAAAAAAATAACTATTGGTGAAAAAAGACTTATCTTGTGACACAAAGGCAAATGCTCTTATAACAATGTTCCACTTAAAAAGAGTTTAAAAGACAGCAGTACACCACACTGGCGTGACCATCCTTCCTCATCTGACTGGCTTTATTTTTGACTTCTTCCTCTTCCCAGAAATGAAGTTTGAGCTACAGGGTTAGGGTTGTTTTGAAACATTTTGGATCACAGTTGTCTGACATTCTTTGAAAACGAGACTTCCAGGAGTTCTCCGGACATGAAAAGCACTGTGAATGGTATATCACCACACATGGTAACTATTTTTAGGGAGACAATGGCCAAACTCAAGTAAAGTATGTACACTCTTGTACATATGCTTAGTCTCGGAACTTTTTGACTCCGCCTTGTGTTAGTCCATTAGTGAGTATGATGTTATTTTACAAATGTACCCAGTTTCTCCAAAACAGCCTTCAAGTAATCTTTAATGCACAAAGATGAAGGCTATTGTAGTGTTATTAATCAAATACAGCAGGATATAAATGATAATAGTGCAATCATGCAAGACTGATTGCATACTACGAAATTACACGTTATTGAGAAACTGGATGCAATGTGCGAGAAAATATTTGCATTCAATTTCCAAAGAATACATACGAAAGAGGTAAAGTTAAAAGATGATCTGATTGCCTGGAACACTGTACACAGTGTAGTGTTGTTAAAAACATTAAATCTTGTAACAATTAAATTTAAAAAAATACATGGAATTTCATGGAATGTCAAAATTATATGAAGTTTGCTCATGAAGCAAATAGTAGGAACTAACCAACTGAATCAATGGATCCAAAAGTAACTGTAGATCTAACAGATATAGCCAAACCACAGACATAAGAGCCTGCGCGGAATCAAGTTTTCTGAGCATCGTACTTGGCGCATAACACTGTACAGTGGAGGGGTACCCCTCCACAGCAGTGTGTGACTGAATGTAATTCCCGCTACTCATCACGTGTGTCTGCTTAAAGTGTTGTGTTGTGCGTTTGTTATAGAATTAAGAAATAAATGGCATCCTGCTCGTCAAGTGCGTCTGGAAGGTCGTTAAGGGGCCAAGCGCGTGAAATTGTTTACAATGTTGCAAAACATTTACGGGAGCAAAAAGAACTCCACAACCTTATGTATAACGTTGTCCAGTCGACCAGTGAAGCGACAGGTATATCTCAGTCGTCTGTGAAGCGTATTCTGGCGGAAGCAAGAAGTCATTTGGCTAAAGGAAAACTTAAGTTTTCTACGCCTACTAAGAAAAAGAGCAGTAATGTAACAAAAATAATTGTGGACGATTTTACTAAATGTGTGATTAGGCGTAAAATACATGACTTTTATATTAACAGAAAAACTGTGCCAACTTTAAAAAAACTTAACAGACTTTTGAAGGATGAAGACATTCTTCATTGTGGGAGGGAATACCTGCGAAAATTATTAAAAAGCATGGGATTTAAGTGGAAAAGGTGTCAGTCATCCCGTAAGATTTTAATGGAAAAACCGGAAAATGTTGCATGGAGAGCTAGATACTTAAGAGAGATCAGACAACACAGGTATAATAAAAGGAAATATAGTTTACCTCGATGAAACCTATATTCATTCCACACTATCTGTTCCATCTTGTTGGCAATCCGAAACAGAAATTGGAAGTGCTAAAGCGACCGGTAAGGGGCGTAGGTTAATTATAATACATGCAGGTGGGGAATGTGGGTTTGTTAAAAACGCTCTTCTGATTTTTCAGTCACAACAAAAAACTGGGGATTATCATGATGACATGAACTATGAGAATTTTTCTAAATGGGTTCAAAACATGTTAATTCCGAATTTGCCTCCCAATTCTGTCGTTGTTATGGATAATGCAAGTTATCACAGTGTGCAAGAGAACAAAAAGCCGACCTCGTCATCTATTAAACAGTCTATTATGGATTGGCTTAGACATAACAATGTTGCATTCCAAGAACCTATAACTAAAGCAGAGCTGCTGTTACTGGTTAAATATGTGCAAACCAAACCAACTTACAGGATAGATAAACTGTTCGTTGATGCCGGTCACACAGTTGTGCGTTTGCCACCATATCATCCTGATTTGTCGCCTATCGAACTTGTTTGGGGTGACGTAAAAGGTAGTATCAGTGAGTGCCTGTCTGAATCCTTGGAAGTGAAACGGAAACTTTGTGAAAAGTTGTTTTTAGAATACTCAGTTGATAAGTGGAAGAAGTGTTGTGACCATGTAATTAACATTGAAAATGAGTACTGGAAAAATGACGGTTTAATGGATGAAGCTGTCGATGAACTGATTATTTCTATAAATGGAGAATCATCTGATTCAGATTTCAGCAGTTCGGAGTCGGAAACAAGCGCTACTGATATAGAATAATTAACTCACAACAGTTTAAAGGTATGTAGAATTTAATATTTATTTCTTAGATAACGAAATAGAAAACAATATTTATGTATTATTTTGGATGACATTTTAAATTAACAACTTGCAAATAACACAACGAATTGACAATACTGCGATATAGCGAGCAAGTGAGTGAGTGAGTCTACAAATGTCAGTCAGTTGGTGGGGGAGTGAGTGTTTGAACGGACGGAGGGGAAGATGCGCGAAGCTTTCTGACCGAAGGTTCTTATGTGCGTGGTCACCCTATACACCACATTTTTTGCAGAGGGGTCAATAACAAATTCATGGTTTTCTGTATAAAAAAGGCATATCAGTTTCCACATGGAAACCAATTCCATGCCCTGATGGAATCAGTTACAAAAGTGCCAAATATTCTTTTGTTGCAAAACAAAAAATTTCAGAAATATTTCAGGATAGTGCATGAATGATAGCAATTACATTCAGGCCAAAACTGAACGAGTGTGACAGTATTTGCTCATAGAGGAAACAAACGGCATGGCAACTGCTACAGCCAATCGTGTTACAGCAATTGTTCACATTTCCACAGGAATGCTCTGTGTTGCCATGATCTTGCCTAGAAGGAAACACAAGCAGTTAGCAAATAGTTCTGGGGTAAGCATAAACGTAAAAACTACAAAGCAGCAGCTGATACAATCAGTGAGGTGAGATAATGTCTCACAGAGATGGCAACATTGCTGACAACTGTCAGAGACATTCTCTTGCTGGCCTAAGGCGATTCTATATTTTGATGAATAATTGATGTTGAGTCAAATCAGTCTGAGTCACACACTGTTTTGACTGATAAGTCACATAAGCAGAAATGTATTGAAATAGTATTTATGTATAATTGGAAATTACACAAAAACCAGTTGGTTATCAAGAGTGGTCTTTTGACACGGAACATGCATGCACAGATTGCATAAAATGTTAACACCTGCATCACACATTATCAGAAAACAAATGACCTTGTTTTATGAATAAAATTTATAGAATTGTTATAAAGAAAATTCATCCGAGAAGAGACTTAAAAAGGTGCTTGCAATATACTACTGAGCGTACTTGGGGGAGTTGACACACTCTGTAAATACACAATGACATAGTTGATACAAATCCATATCTATGACGTGATTACTGGAAGAGACATGAAATGATCATAGTGTGAAAACATTTCCCTACACAGCCTAATAGTGAATGCAATACTGAGATAAGAATATTCACTAGACACGTAGTAAAAAATATGGTGTGCCATGCGCACTTCTTAATAGAAAGAAATCTATAATGAAACAAAGGTGTGAATTTGAACAGAATTTGTTTCAAAATATCTAAAACTATCCTATTTGTATCCTTATGAAAAATTATAAACTTGAACTTTTTTATTATTAGTCCATTTGTAAAAAAAAAACTTTAGACAAGTTATAGCATCAATAATAATGAATATGATATATTTACTTGATAAATACAGATGATAGCAAGAACAGATGACAGTTGCATTCTTCCGACTAGTAGTATTAGGTAACAAAAAAAGCACATGGATATTACCTATTCACTAATGAGGAGCTGCTTGCTAAATTGATATATACATATATTCTGAGGCTATTTAATTTCTTATACATTTGACACTTTAAATGTATTTATTTGTTTTTATCGTTAAACAATTATTTTAAACAACACTCTGTCCTTTCTGGGTTTTACATCTGCAATCAATCACAAAACTAATTATTTGAAATCTAAATATTCTGCACTTTAAAGAGTACCTGACTTGTTTTAGTTCAATTTAACAGATATAATTAAGTGAAGTAACTTTAATGAAATGACAAGATACATTCTCATCTATATGGAGCACCTTTATCACTAACTTAACGTTTCTGAAACTATTTACAATAACAATATCTACAAAAATTAAACTTTCTACCAAAGAAAGATTAATTAATAGACCAGATGAGACTGGGTCAAATTAAAACACTTAAAAATTATTTTAGGAAAAGTCAGCAAAATATCAAATAATTACTAACAAAAAAAGGGGATGTTAAATATTTCTCCACAACTAATGAACCTGTTTCATCAAAATTATCAGCATCTTCTTTCGAGCATTTGGCCCTCTCTGTAACTGTGGCGTAGCAGCTCACACTATGTCACTGCCAGAGGCAGAGCAGTCTGTATTTAAATGCACGCAGTGACAAGCTACATGATGGGGGAGTGTTTTGTGTTTGTGTGTGTGTGTGTGTGTGTATGTGTGTGTGTGTGTGTGTGTGTGTGTGTTGTTACTGACTGAAGTCTGCCTACCTTAGACAGACTACTGTATTGCACTAACAATGGGTAATGGAGTTCGATTGGCTTGACGTTGAACTGAACCCATAGCACAACAGGATACAAAAACGCCCTGCAAAGCGGAGCTTCCCATCATCAGAAGCTACCTTGCGATCATGAAACTGTGTGTAACAGTAAAATATCTCAAACTAGTCTTGTTTTTATACTAGTATATATGTTTTGAAAACAGAGAAACTGTTCGTTTTGCTCACTTCCCATATAATAATTTTTAACTAAAAGAAAGAAACATAGTTTTTAATTATAGAAAAAAATCTGATGATATTATATATCATGAACATGGGGATGACATTCAATAACTTTTTATTGAATTGGTAACACTCATGTCAGTTTCTTGCCATGTGCTAAATTAAAATGAAGATACTAACGTATATGATTTAGCAGTATTCACATGAAACTTATTACATAAAAATTGTTTGAGCAGCTACGCACGCACGCACGCACACACGCACACACACACACACACACACACACACACACACACACACACACACACACACACACACACACACACACACACACACACAATTTTCACAGCTATTCATATACATCTTTATATTTAATATCAAAATTAACACAGAACTCTTTTAGTCATAGTATCTCTTATTAGAAAACTATAAATCTGGTTTACTTTATATTGCATCTGAGGCTAAACCAACACACACACACACACACACACACACACACACAATTACACATCGTGTAATGTATTGTTTATCTTGTCTACATAGAATAAACGCATTCTAATGTACGATACAGACTTTACAGAGTAGTTAATTTTATCTAATACACATTTTGATCTGATGATAAAATAATTACTAATTAATTACAACAACAATGACCTCTAGCGCATTTGATCGTTGACTTTTTAATCAATGATAACAATATCTCACAAATTACTGACTTCAGATAAAAAGATGAAGGCAAAGAGCTGTACACTGCACGAAGCCTGCTGGCTTCCTGGTTACACTGCCTGGCCATCTCGTTATCTGCTGACAGTAGACTAAATTAACTTTAATGTAAATACATATTTTATGTAAAAACATCTACAAAGTAACTCATACACATCTGCAACATACATATTATCTTATACTGAAAATCAGAAAGAGAGTAAGGAAGAGAAAAAGGAGAGCGCGCATGCACACGTGCTTACACTCTCTCTCTCTCTCTCTCTCTCTCTCTCTCTCTCCGTAGAATGAAAAATAAAAGGGACGAAGGAAAAGAAGAAGAATAGCTGAAGATGGTCAACAGTGATTCTCAAAAATCTCAATACAAGAAATGAAAGGCTTCAAGTTGTACTAGCTGCTGGTTCTAAAGGTACCTCCGTATATGCAGGAAACTCAACAGCTTCCATCAAGTCTTCAACCTAAAACACAGTTAGTTCTAATTAAAAAACAAATCTCATAACTGCAAATAATTTAATGCAGCATACATAGTAATCAACCAGTTGTAATCACCACTTATTGTAATCAATAAATCAACACTTACTGTGTTTATACAACTAATACCCTTCACGGTTGTTTTTGCAGTCTTCTTTCGGTATAGACCACATAAAAATGTCTTGTATGACAATGTTTCACTCATATTACAATGAGTATCCTCAGGTCTAAGTCACTTAGCAGCATACCAAACTTAGACCTGAGGATACTCATTGTAATATGAGTGAAACATTGTCATACAAGACATTTTTGATGCGGTCCATACCGGAAGAAGACTTCAAAAACAATGGACACCAGCTTTGGAAGCAAGCCTATGTGTCTTCATGATTATTGACAGATCAAGGAGTGTGTTTCAGTTCAGTGGTGTTTATAAATTAAAAAGTTTAAACTTCATTTCTCTTTTTTTTTATCCAAATCATTCATTTTAATAACAGTTCATTATTACCTTTATCCATCTCGTGACTCCTGCCTCCAATGCAAATTAAGTGTTTTGGAACAAACATTCCACCATTACATTATCATTCCTTCAAGGGCATCACCATTAAAATAAAATTGTTTAAAAATATCTGCACATAATATTACCCCACTATTTAAAAGCATAAGCAATGTCTGTGCGAACCCTGATGCACTGATCAGTTCATGTTGTCAAGATGTGCACCAGACATCACATGTGCCTTTAAATACAGATGTATTTATGTGTTATTTTGAATCACACAATCTGTTTTATGTTGAAACACAAACATCCACCATTAGGTCGTGTAAACTAACTTAAAATGTAAAATGAACAAGTAATTAATAGAGAATAATTACAAACAAAACTCTGTTTTTTTGTTTTATTCATAAATCCAATAATGAGCTGAATTATACCAGTTTGATTCCTAATGAATGTACAAAACAATGGATATTACTATTTTTTACCTTGAATTAACTCACTGTTTTATTCATATGTAGAAGAGTATCTTTTTAATTATAATCTATTTATTTAAACACGCGCTGTAACTTTAAGAGGCTTGTCATGACAAAGAAACGGAAATAAAAAAAAGTCATAATATATCACTGAAGATTTCATTACATTCTCTAGTAAGTTATGTTTAATACCAAACGTAAGCAGCTCAAACCTGATGTTTTCATCTATTCATCTTTCAATCTCTCTACATTTTTTTCTACATTTAAACACTGGGATTTAACTGGTTGTTCTGTTGAAGTTTATATTCAACATTCACTTTATGTAGGTATAATTCACTTTCCTGGAGATAATCCTAAAAATAATTTTTCAAGAACTTGGTTGATATTTCAATTTAATTATTACATCAAAGAGTAGTTACAGGTAAAAAAGATAGAAAATAGCTGGTATGAAGGTCACCAAAGAACAGATTCCATCTTATGGAGTTGAAACATAACTAGAACCAACACACTAATTTGTAATAAATTCTGATAATGATGTGTAATCTGATGAATAATGTAAAGCAAAATGATGTGGGAGGTAGAAAGGTTAGTAGGAGAGATATGAACACATTACCTGTACTGGATTTTTACAGACTGGAGATATATAAAGAATACTGAAATTAAGAAAACAGGAAGATGGGAGAGGTGATTGTAAACATGACATAAAACACTTAAAATGCAGAGGTATGTAAAAAAAAAAGCAGAAGCAAAGCTACTGAAGACTGCTGAAGAGTGGATCATAACCGGAAAAGAAAAGGTCATACTCTTTAAAACTTTGTATAAGGACTACTTACAGAAAGTATGGTTTCCACATCAGCGATGTAGCTGACAGATGACCAGGGCTCTACAGAAAAACACAGACCCTTTCTCATTTAAGTACTTATCATTATGTGTATAAATGATTTGTATTCATTTAGAAAAATTTCAGTTCTGATGTAATTTTACTTCCATGTTCCTTAAGGAAATGGAAGTATGGTGCTGGCAAAAAAAATCGTGTTCGAGATTATTGCAGATTCTGATTGTACTACACTCAAAACATGAAAAAAGTCATTTTTCGAAAAGTGTCTGTGTGTCTATAGATTTTTTTTCTATGGCAAATGATAACAGCCGCAAATTCAAACAGAATCAAATAATTTTTTGCATACAGTCCTGATTTATAGAGTACTCGCGACCTATTGTTTTTGGTGAACATCGGTTGAGGGAAAGGGGTAGTTTACCTGCAACGGTTTTTTTTATCAAGGGTAATTTTGTTTGTTTGTCAAACGATAACAACCGCAAATTCAAACAGAATCAAATATTTCGCATACAGCCCTGAATTGTAGAGCTCTCAAGATCTGTTGATTTTGGTAAAGACCAGTTAAGGGAAAGGGGTAGTTTACCTGCAACGTTTTATGTTTTAACAAGGGTATTTTCTATGGCAAACAATAACAGCCGCAAATTCAAACATAATCAAATAATGTTTTGCATACTGCCCTGAATTGTAGAGTTCTCAAGACCTTTTGGTTTTGGTGAAGATCGGTTAAGGGAAAGGGGTAGTTTACCTGCAACGTTTTATGTTTTAAAAGTGTATTTTCTATGGCAAACGATAAGAGCCGCAAATTCAAACAGAATCAAATACGTTTTTGCATACACCCCTGATTTCTTAAGTACTAAAGACCTATTGTTTTTGGTGAAGATTGTTTAAGGGAAAGGGGTAGTTTACCTGCCACGTTTTTTGTTTTATCAAGGGTATTTTGTATGGCAGACAATAACAGCCGCAAATTCAAACAAAATCATATAATATTTTACATACAGCTCTGAATTGTAGAGTTCTCAAGACCTATCGTTTTTGGTGAAGATCGGTTAAGGGAAAGGGGTAGTTTACCTGCAACGGTTTTTTATCAAGGGCAATTTTACTTCCATATTCCTTAAGGAATGGAAGTATGGTAATGGCAAAAAAAATTGTGTTCGAGATTATTGCAGATTCTGATTCTACTACACTCAAAACATGAAAAAAAGTCGTTTTCTGAAAAGTGTCTGTGTGTCTGTCTGTGTGTAGATTTTTTTTCTATGGCAAACGATAACTGCCGCAAATTCAAACAGAATCAAATAATTTTTTGCATACAGCCCTGATTTGTAGAGTACTCACGACCTACTGTTTTTGGTGAAGATCGGCTGAGGGAAAGGGGTAGTTTACCTGCAACGGTTTTTTTTATCAAGGGAAATTTTTTTTTTTGGCAAACGATAACAGCCGCAAATTCAAACAGAATTAAATAATGTTTCGTATACAGCCCTGAATTGTAGAGTTCTCAAGACCTATGGTTTTTGGTGAAGATCGGTTAAGGGAAAGGGGTAGTTTACCTGCAACGTTTTATGTTTTAACAAGGGTATTTTCTATGGCAAACGATAACAGCCGCAAATTCAATCAGAATCAAATAATTTTTGCATACCGCCGTGATTTGTAGAGTACTCAAGACCTTTTGTTTTTGGTGAAGATCGGTTAAGGGGAAGGGGTAGTTTAACTGCAATGTTTTTTTATCAAGCGTATTTTCTATGACGAACGGTAACTGCCGCATATTCAAACAGAATCAAATAATTTTTTGTTTTAATCAACGTTTTATGTTTTAACAAGGGTATTTTCTATGGCAAACGATAACAGCCGCAAATTCAAACAGAATCAAAAGATTATTTGCATACAGCCCTAAATTGCAGAGTTCTCAAGACCTATTGTTTTTGGTGAAGATCGGTTAAGGGAAAGGGGTAGTTTACCTGCAGTGTTTTTTTATCAAGGGTATTTTCTATGGCAAACGAGAACAGCCGCAAATTCAAACAGAATCAAATAATTTTTGCATACCGCCGTGATTTGTAGAGTACTCAAGACCTTTTGTTTTTGGTGAAGATCGGTTAAGGGAAAGGGGTAGTTTACCTGCAGTGTTTTTTTATCAAGGGTATTTTCTATGGCAAACGAGAACAGCCGCAAATTCAAACAGAATCAAATAATTTTTGCATACCGCCGTGATTTGTAGAGTACTCAAGACCTTTTGTTTTTGGTGAAGATCGGTTAAGGGGAAGGGGTAGTTTAACTGCAATGTTTTTTTATCAAGCGTATTTTCTATGACGAACGGTAACTGCCGCATATTCAAACAGAATCAAATAATTTTTTGCATACGTCACTGAATTGTAGAGGACTCAAGGCCTTTTGATTTTGGTGAAGATCGGTTAAGGGGAAGGGGTAGTTTACCTGCAACCTTTTACGTTTTAACAAGAGTAAAGTACTTGAAAATTCATTTAAACTTTTTCAAACAATGGTAATTGTTAAAAATAAAATAATTTTGTTGCCAGGCAATAAAATTATAATTTTTTCATTTTAATGTAAATCTGTACATAGTATAAAGTAAAGTCGGTCCGTTTTCTCTCTGTGGTTGAAATCGCTAATCTCAGGAAGTACTGAACGGATTTTATTCAAGTTTTCGCCAATAGATAGAGTGTCTATCGAGGAACATTTATGTGTATAATTAATACATATATGTTGTACATTAGCTTAGCTATCACGGTTTATGTCAAGTAAGTGGTATAGTTTACATCTTATATATAAAAATGAATGTTTCTTTGTTTGTCCCGTATGCGTTCCTATACCATTCATCCGATTGCGATGAAACTTCGGTGAGTTGTTGTGCGCACGTCCACGAAGGTTTCTTCCACATCTCCTCCTAAACCACTGTACCGATTTCAACCAAACTTGGCACAAATATTTTACGCAACGGGAGAACCAACATAGGATAGGTGTTTTTTCGATGGGGTCCTTTTGGGGGTTCTTTGGGGTCTTCCACATCGCCTCCTAAACCACTGGACCGATTTCAACCAAACTTGGCACAAATATTTTACGCAAAGGGAGAACCAACACAGGACAAGTGTTTTTTTTTATACGATCCTTTGGGGGGTCCTTTGGGGTCTTCCACGTCTCCACCTAAACCACTGGACCGATTTCAACCAAACTTGGCACAAATATTTTACGCAACGGGAGAACCAACATAGGACAGGTGTTTTTTTCGATACGATCCTCTGGGGGGTCCTTTGCGGTCTTAAAAAACTATTAGATCTGGTTACTATGGCAACCCAATAGAATAGATTCTGTTCTAAATATATTATCGCATTAAATTGAAGACCACGCGAACGAAGTTGTGGGCAACAGCTATTTATTTTTAAGAAGCCTACTTTAATTAAACTTTATTAATTAAACTAACATTTTCATTACGTACAACGTGAAACTCCGTAGCGAAGCACGGGTATTCTGCTAGTCATGTATAAGAGAAAATATATCGTGCGTGGCAGGCAAGCATATCTCAGTTATGTACTGTTTACGTTTCCATTTTAGTATTATCACTACCGCAATAAAAAGGCAGGGAAGACACACACACACACACACACACACACAATTCGCGTTATTTCTGGCCTCATTCATGTTTATTTTCTTACATTTGCACGGTTTTTAAATGGAAAGTGCCGAACCCATACCAACATAACGCATGCAAGCCGAAAAAGTGTCCAGCGTGGATAGCGATTTGCTTCCTGTGGATCGCTGGGCAGTGTAACTGCACGTGTTTACAGAGGAACGATTCATAGACAGACTTTTCGTCTTTAGGGAATGAACCCTCTGCAAGATGCTGAGGGTCCATGAGTGACTTCGGAGCGCTCCTTCTTTTCCGCGTGTTTGTTCTGTGAAACGTATACTGTAGATTCGCAGATTTATTCTAAGCAACGCTCAATAGGAAATGTTGAAAATTTTTGTCCACGGTGAACCCTCATACACACTAAACCTGCTCTGATGTTTTAATTACGGACATCATAATATTAAAACTTTGGAAACTTGAGCACTACTTAATGGAGATCAATCACTAACTTATACAAGCCATTAATTTTATGCATATTTTTTATATATATGTGTACAACGTTATCGGCAACAAAGAAGTAGTTTTTGTTAAAATTCCTTCCCGGGATATTTGGCCGTAGTCCAATGTTTTCTACAAAACCAGACGTTTCGGCAATGCGATTGACTTCCATCATCAGTGAAAATCGAGTGCGATAACGTGAGGTGGTATATGTTAGTGACCACAGTACTGTGGTTAAGGCTGAAGCAGTAAGTAGAAAGAAGTAGTTTCTATGGTAATATTTCATTTCGAAAATGATTCAAACAGAATCAAACACGTTTTTGCATACAGCCCTGATTTCTTGAGTACTAAAGACCTATTGTTTTTGGTGAAGATCGTTTAAGGGAAAGGGGTAGTTTACCTGCCACGTTTTTTGTTTTATCAAGGGTATTTTGTATGGCAAACGATAACAGCCGCAAATTCAAACAAAATCATATAATATTTTGCATACAGCCCTGAATTGTAGAGTTCTCACGACCTATCGTTTTTGGTGAAGATCGGTTAAGGGAAAGGGGTAGTTTACCTGCAACGGTTTTTTATCAAGGGTAATTTTTTCTATGGTAAATGATAACAGCCGCAAATTCAAACAGAATCAAATGATGTTTTGCATACAGCCCTGTATTGTAGAGGTCTCAATACCTGTTGGTGTTGGTGAAGATCGGTTAAGGGAAAGGGGTAGTTTACCAGCAACGTTTTATGTTTTAAAACGGTATTTTCTATGGCAAACGATAAGAGCCGCAAATTCAAACCGAATCAAATACGTTTTTGCATACAGCCCTGTTTTGTTGAGTATTAAAGACCTATTGTTTTTGGTGAAGATCGGTTAAGGGAAAGGGGTAGTTTACCTGACACGTTTTTTGTCTTATCAAGGGTATTTTATATGGCAAACGATAACAGCCGCAAATTCAAACAGAATCATATAATATTTTGCATACAGCCCTGAAATGTAGAGTTCTCAAGACCTGTTAGTTTTGGTGAAGATCGGTTAAGGGAATAGGGTTTTTTACCAGCAACCTTTTATGTTTTATCAAGGGTAATTTTTTTTTGACGAACGGTAACTGCCATACATTAAAACAGAATCAACTACCCTTCTGCATACCTTTTTGAATTATAAAGAACTCAAGGTCTGTTGATTTTGTTGAAGATCGGGTAAGGGAAAGGGGTAGTTTACCTGCAACGTTTTATGTTTTAACAAGGGTATTTTTTCTATGACGAACGATAACTGCCGTAAATTCAAAGAGAATCAACTAATGTTTTGTATACAGCCCTGAATTGTAGGGTTGTCAAGACCTATTTTTTTGGTGAAGATTGGTTAATGGAATAGGGTAGTTTACCAGCAACGTTTTATGTTTTATCAAGGGTGTTTTCTATGGCAAATTTCAAACAGAATCAAATACTTTTTTGCATACAGCCCTGACTTGTAGAGTACTCGCGACCTATTGTTTTTGGTGAAGATCGGTTAAGGGAAAGGGGTAGTTTACCTGCAACGGTTTTTTTTATCAAGGGTAATTTTGTTTGTATGGCAAACGATAACAGCTGCAAATTCAAACAGAATCAAATAATATTTCGCATACAACCCTGAATTGTAGTGTTCTCAAGATCTGTTGATTTTGGTACAGATCGGTTAAGGGAAAGGGGTAGTTTACCTGCATCGTTTTATGTTTTAACAAGGGTATTTCCTATGGTAAACGATAACAGCCGCAAATTCAAACGTAATCAAATAATGTTTTGCATACTGCCCTGAATTGTAGAGTTCTCAAGACCTTTGGGTTTTGGTGAAGATCGGTTAAGGGAAAGGGGTAGTTTACCTGCAACGTTTTATGTTTTAAAAGGGTATTTTCTATGGCAAACGATAAGAGCTGCAAATTCAAACAGAATCAAATAAGTTTTTGCACACAGCCCTGATTTCTTGAGTGCTAAAGACCTAGTTTTTTTGGTGGAGATCGTTTGAGGGAAAGGGGTAGTTTACCAGCCACGTTTTTTGTTTTATCAAGGGTATTTTGTATGGCAAACGATAACAGCCGCAAATTCAAACAAAATCATATAATATTTTACATACAACCCTGAATTGTAGAGTTCTCAAGACCTATCGTTTTTGGTGAAGATCGGTTAAGGGAAAGGGGTAGTTTACCTGCAACGGTTTTTTATCAAGGGTAATTTTTTTCTATGGTAAACGATAACAGCCGTAAATTCAAACAGAATCAAATGATGTTTTGCATACAGCCCTGTATTGTAGAGTTCTCAATACCTATTGGTGTTGGTGAAGATCGGTTAAGGGAAAGGGGTAGTTTACCTGCAACGTTTTATGTTTTAAAAGGGTATTTTCTATGGCAAACGATAAGAGCCGCAAATTCAAACAGAATCAAATACTTTTTTGCATACAGCCCTGTTTTGTTGAGTACTAATGACCCATTGTTTTTGGTGAAGATCGGTTAAGGGAAAAGGGTAGTTTACCAGACACTTTTTTTGTTTTATCAAGGGTATTTTATATGGCAAACGATAACAGCCGCAAATTCAAACAGAATCATATAATATTTTGCATACAGCCCTGAAATGTAGAGTTCTCAAGACCTGTTGATTTTGGTGAAGATCGGTTAAGGGAATAGGGTTGTTTACCAGCAACATTTTGTTTTATCAAGGGAAATTTTTTTTTTGACGAACGATAACTGCCGTACATTAAAACAGAATCAACTACTCTTCTGCATACCTTTTTGAATTATACAGAACTCAAGGTCTGTTGATTTTGTTGAAGATCGGTTAAGGGAAAGGGGTAGTTTACCTGCAACGTTTTATGTTTTAACAAGGGTATTTTTTCTATGACGAACGATAACTGCCGTAAATTCAAAGAGAATCAACTAATGTTTTGCATACAGCCCTGAATTGTAGAGTTCTCAAGACCTATTGTTTTTGGTGGAGATCGGTTAATGGAATAGGGTAGTTTACCAGCAACGTTTTATGTTTTATCAAGGGTGTTTTCTATGGCAAACGATAACAGCCGCAAATTCAAACAGAATCAAATAATTGTTTGCATGCTTCCCTGAATTGTAGAGTACCCAAGACTTGTCGTTTTTGGTAAAGATCGGTTAAGGGTAAGGGGTAGTTTACCTGCAACGGTTTTTTATCAAGGGTAATTTTTTTCTATAGTAAACGATAACAGCCGCAAATTCAAACAGAATCAAATGATGTTTTGCATACAGCCCTGTATTGTAGAGTTCTCAATACTTATTGGTGTTGGTGAAGATCGGTTAAGGGAAAGGGGTAGTTTACCAGCAACATTTTATGTTTTAACAACGGTAATTTTTTATATGACGAACGATAACTGACGTAAATTCAAACAGAATCAACAAGGTTTTTGCATACCTTTTTGAACTAAAGAGAACTCAAGGTCTGTTGATTTTGTTGAAGATCGGTTAAGGGAAGGGGTAGTTTATCAGCAACGTTTTATGTTTTAAAAAGGGTAATTTTTTTATGACGAACGATAACTGCCGAAAATTCAATGAGAATCTGAGAAATTTTTTGCACCCTTTCCTGAGTTGCAGAGAGCTCAATGTCTATTGATTTTGGTGAAGATCGGTTAAGGGAAAGGGGTAGTTTACCTGCAATGTTTTATGTTTTAAAAGGGTATTTTCTATGGCAAACGATAAGAGCCACAAATTCAAACAGAATAAAATACGTTTTTGCATACAGCCCTGATTTGTTGAGTACTACAGACCTATTGTTTTTGGTGAAGATCGTTTAAGGGAAAGGGGTAGTTTACCTGAAACATTGTATGATTTAAGAAGAGTAAAGTACTTAATTTTTATAAACAAAGTATCCTGATTAGAAGCTCATAGTAATCCACTGTAGAAACGTAGATGAAATATCTATAAAGGAAGAGGTTAGGTGAACGGAGTGGGGGTAATTTTCTATTATTAAAAATTATAGTTGATGGTGGAGGGGAGAATTTTTTATATGTGTACTACGTTATCGGCAACAAAGAAGTAGTTTTTTGGTAAAATTGCTTCCCGGGCTCTTTAGCCGTAGTCCAATGTTTTCTGCAAAACCAGACTCTTCGGTAGTGCCGACTGCCATCATCGGTGAAAATCGAGTGCGAAAACGTGAGGTAGTATACGTTAGTGACCACAGTACTGTGGTTAATGGTGAAGCAATAAGTAGAAAGACGTAGTTTCTATGGAAATATTTCATTTCGAATATGATTTTAAATATAAATCTTAGAACATGGAAGTCATGTATGGTTCTCCATACCGATATTTTACTTCCATGTTCCTTAAGGAAATGGAAGTATGGTGATGGCAAAAAAAATCGTGTTCGAGATTATTGCAGATTCTGATTGTACTACACTCAAAACATGAAAAAAAGTCATTTTTCGAAAAGTGTGTGTGTGTGTGTGTCTTTTGATTTGTTGATTTTGGTAAAGACCAGTTAAGGGAAAGGGGTAGTTTACCTGCAACGTTTTATGTTTTAACAAGGGTATTTTCTATGGCAAATGATAACAGCCGCAAATTCAAACTGAATCAAATAATTTTTTGCATACAGCCCTGATTTGTAGAGTACTCGCGACCTATTGTTTTTGGTGAAGATCGGTTGAGGGAAAGGGGTAGTTTACCTGCAACGGTTTTTTTTTATAAAGGGTAATTTTGTTTGTTTGGCAAACGATAACAGCCGCAAATACAAACAGAATCAAATAATGTTCCGCATACAGCCCTGAATGGTAGGGTTCTCAAGATCTGTTGATTTTGGTAAAGATCGGTTAAGGGAAAGGGGTAGTTTACGTGCAACGTTTTATGTTTTAACAAGGGTATTTTGTATGGCAAACGATAACACCCGCAAATTCAAACAAAATCATATATTTTGCATACAGCCCTGAATTGCAGAGTTCTCAAGACCTATCGTTTTTGGTGAAGATCGGTTAAGGGAAAGGGGTAGTTTACCTGCAACGGTTTTTTATCAAGGGTAATTTTTACTTCCATGTTCCTTAAGGAAATGGAAGTATGGTGATGGCAAAAAAAAATCGTGTTCGAGATTATTGCAGATTCTGATTGTACTACACTCAAAACATGAAAAAAAGTCATTTTTCGAAAAGTGTCTGTGTGTGTGTGTGTGTGTGTGTGTGTGTGTCTGTAGATTTTTTTCTATGGCAAACGATAACAGCCGCAAATTCAAACAGAATCAAATAATTTTTTGCATGCAGCCCTGATTTGTAGAGTACTCGCGACCTATTGTTTTTGGTGAAGATCGGTTGAGGGAAAGGGGTAGTTTACCTGCAACGGTTTTTTTTTTGTCAAGGGTAATTTTGTTTGTTTGGCAAACGATAACAGCCGCAAATTCAAACAGAATCAAATAATGTCTCGCATACAGCCCTGAATTGTAGAGTTCTCAAGATCTGTTGATTTTGGTAAAGATCGGTTAATGGAAAAGGGTAGTTTACCTGCAACGTTTTATGTTTTAACAAGGGTATTTTCTATGGCAAACGATAACAGCCGCAAATTCAAACATAATCAAATTTGTATTAATTTCATTCACTCGCTCATTCAACTTGACATTCTGTTGTTTAATTTCGTCTCTAATTTCGTCAAATTTAATATTTTGTATGTCAAATTTAATATTTTGTTCATTGAATCTATTGTTTTGTTCATCTAATTTATCATTGACACTACTTTTAATTTCTTGGATTTCGTTTTTCTGAACATCAAATTTATTGTTTAAATTACTGTTCATTTTCTCTAATTGATTTAGTATAACACTCATCATGTCATTGTCTAATTTATGACATTTAGTTGAGGTCGGAGTTAACTGAACTCCTGAATCCTCTGTTATATTTGTTTCATCTGTCACATTTATTTTTACAGACTCACCAAAAGAGTCCTGACTCACGTTTGGAGTCGAGTGGACCTCAATATTATGCATAACAACTGACTCATCAAAACTGTCAACATTAGTTATTTCATTGCTATTGTTTTCATTATTTCCTGCCATTTTTAGGTTGTAAATTTACTGATTTTTGTTTAACTAATTCTTAATTTACATATACAACATCTTAATTCATGTTTTGTGTAATTTTCTACGTACCGTTACTTAACCTTACATCACACTTGCATCTGTTGTAGGTGTGGAATTTTAATGCAATTCAATTAATAAAATTCGTCCCAGTTCGGGCGCCATTGTTAGGTTAATTACTTTATACAAAATACAGATACAAATAAATGAAATTATTTATCTTCCACCTACCTTGTTTTGCCCTCTCATCCCAGAATCCGTCACACGAACGTCGAGATGCAAGAGTGATTTAAAGGTTGTGTTAATAATAGACGCAACTCGCATTTTGTGAAGAGAAACAAACTAAGATTTTATTTTCTTCTTTAAATTTTTTAAACTTCAAGTTATATCATTTCTTTGCCTCTTAGCTCAAGCGATTATCCAAAATTTTAAATGCATAAAACTTTTACTCATATTTATGACATGATTGAATATATTACAATATTACACTTAACATCTTACCTTACATCGGCAGCCCAGCCTGCTCGCACACACATTCATTCTATTACAAAAACAAAAAAAAACCCTTCTTTATTTATTTAAAAACATCATTTAATACATTATGCAATACCCGTCCCGGCAACGTGGGGTTCCTCCGAACTCGTGGCTTCTCACTTATGAATTTAGTTGTGGGTCTGAAAATAGTTTATAATTTATTCTTCTTCTGTCGAAACCATCCGCACTTCTTCATTTTTGACTAACTGCACTCACTTTTATTTGATAATGAAAATTTGTTAATGAGCCCCGTTGGGCGGCTACCTGGCCAGGTAAGCGTCAGTGAAAAACTGGGAAGAGCGTTCACTAAATCCCCCCCCAGCTAGATTGCTTCGGACAAGGCGGAAACCAATGCTTGGTACTTTAAAGTCATAGTTACGGTTCATTTAACAAGTGCAAACTCCCGTGTGCTGGACGTTGACGATATTTGTTGTCCAGTGGTTGCCTTATGAGTTCTTGGTTCGCTACGATTTAGATTCAACCTGTGACTGGCCACGCATATGAAATGAATTGTTACAAATATTTAATAAAATAAAACCCCTCCCTTTTGCCCCGTTACAGTGATTAGTACATTCAGTTTAATTCATTTTTTCACTTGTATTTTACATTCAAGTTTTAATTTATTATAAGAGAATAATACAACAGATTCAGCATCATTTTTTTATCAAAAGCTTTTAATCTGCCTTCATGATAAATTTATGCAAATTTTGTGGCATATAAAATTCTTCCATCTCTGCTGAAACTTATTCAAGAAAGTTGTAAAGTTTAAAAAAAAAAAAATTGCTTTGAAACAGACATTGCCTTCGATATTGTTATGATGGTCTACTTGATCGTCGTTGGTACAGTGGAAACAAAATACAATACACCAATTAAGTCACTAATCATCAGCTTTAATTTTCAGTTAAACAGTTCGTAATTAACAACACAGTCTCTTACAATAAATCAAATAAAAATTGTTCACACGCAAATAAATGTCCACTAATATTAAACACAATTGTATTACAATTATCCCGCCCAATTATTAAACACTTCACTAATACCCACTTGAACACACACAGTAATATCGCTCGATAATCACTTATAATCGCCCAACAATAAACTCGGGCTGTAAATATATCACAACTAATACTGAAAACTAAGGCCGCTGCCGCCATGTATTTATACCTCCGCTCACAGACCAGAACGTTTTCCAAACTACATCTTAGTGCCAGTGTGTACTACGTAATTAATTGCGACCTTGACACAGTCTGCGTGGCTGGCGGCTTCAAGAAAAGTCTCACGAATGTGTTGAGTGTCACGTACACCACCGCATTATTACATTCTGGATCCTTCTGGAACTTTCGATAAACATGTAGATTGTTGTGTGATGTCGTAACACTGCCCCCTCCTTAAGCCTGTTCGTCCCGAACTGGCAACCCATCTCTGAAGTACTACTTAGCCAGGCGATCTAGGTGGACGACCTTGAACTTTCGCTGTCCTTCCTGTTGAATCCGATAAACAATATCGTTGATTCTTTTTTTCACAGTGTAGGGTCCTTCCCAGTTAGTTTGCAACTTAGGTGAGCGACCACGACGGCGCTTTGGGTTGAACAACCAGACCTGATCTCCTTCTTGGAAACCCATACTATTGCTGTGAATGTCATACCAAGTTTTCATTTTATCACTGGTGGCAATCTTCAGCCGTCCTCTTATCAAGCGATTCATTTCTTGCAGTTGGTTTTCTAATTGCGAGGAATAGTTCTGTGGCTATTGGGACTGAGTCTCAGGTGATCCGAACTTCAAGTCCCCAGGAAGACAAATCTCCCACCTAAACACCAATTTTGCTGGAGTCATGCCTGTTGTATCATGTACTGATGATCTATACGCCATGAGGAATAGTGGTATACATTGGTCCCAGTCTGTTTGGTTCTCGTCAACAACCTTCGAAAGATGTTCCTCAAGTGTCCTATTGAATCTCTCAACCATCCTGTCAGACAGGATGCAGAGGCGTTGTCCTGGTCTTTTGAATTCCGAGTAGATGGCATAATTCTTTAAACACTCCTGATTCACAATTTCTCCCTTGATCCGTATGGATTTCCATAGGGGCTCCATAACGGCAACAGAAGTTGTGAACTAACTCCTTTGCCAAAGTGGTAACCTCATGATTTAGAATTGCGTAGGCTTTCACCAACTTAGTAAAGTAGTCATCTACAACCGTGATGTACCGGTTTCCATCGCCAGTAACTGGGAATGGTCCAGCAACGTCTATGGCAATTCTCTCAAAATGCAATCCAATGTTATACTGTCTCATTTTTCCCCTGCTTCTGGTTTGTAGGCCCTTGCTTGCAGCACATATCCGAACCCATTCCTCTATGTCGTGGTGAAGATGAAGGCAATAGAATTGCTTCCGTATTTTGTCAAGGGTTTTGTAAACGCCAAGATGGCCTCCAGACGTCCCATCATGCATCTCCTTCAAAACAGACTGCACTTTTCTTCGAAGAACTATCAACTGCATGACCACGTCTCGTCCATCTGCACTTTCCCCAGCCCTTTTCAGA
Source organism: Magicicada septendecula (assembly GCA_034769895.1). Classification (NCBI taxonomy): domain Eukaryota; kingdom Metazoa; phylum Arthropoda; class Insecta; order Hemiptera; family Cicadidae; genus Magicicada; species Magicicada septendecula. The sequence continues at coordinate 171,553,769 of CM068368.1, read as the reverse complement.
AATCCGTTTTCTAAGGTAAGAGATTCCCATTGTGCCAAGTCGGGCGGCTACCTTCCTCTTTTGCTGTCAAGATCGGTCCAATGTCTTCATCAGTCATCTATTCTTGTCGACAGTCTTGTGTTGTTCAGCCATCTGCCAGGAAATTTACAGTGATGGCTTGAACATGTTCACTTGAGTTTTGTTCTTCCTTTCTGTGGCAATGTCGGCAGTCTTCTGGGCATGGTCTTCGTGATAAGCCATCTGCATTACCATGCAGGCGCCCCTGTCGATGTTGTACCTTGAAGTTGTACTCTTGCAGACGTTTGAGCCACCTTGCCAACTGTCCTTCCGGATTTTTAAATCTCAAGAGCCATGCAATCACGGCATGGTCGGTACGTAGTGAAAACTATCTCCCATAGAGGTTTTTATGGAAGTGCTCCAAAGCTCTGACAATTGCCAACAACTCTCTCCTTGTAACACAATAATTTCTCTCTGGTTTAGAAAGTGTCTTGCTGTAATACGCTATTACTTGTTCTTCACCGTTCTGCACTTGAGACAAAACTGCTCCTAGACCAGTATTGCTTGCATCTGTGTCTACGATGTACTTCCCTTCAGAAGCTGGAAAAGCGAGAATTGGCTGCGAACATAATGCAATCTTCATAGTCCTAAATGCTTGGTCACACTCTCTCGACCACTGGAAGTTTCGTTTATTTTCCGTTAGCTCATGTAGTGGTTTAGCAATAGTAGCGAAGCCTTTCACAAAACATCTGTAATATGAGCATAACCCTAGGAAACTCCGAACTCGTGTTTACTCTTCGGCACTGGCCAGTCTCTTACGGCGTCTACTTTATTAGGATCCATGCTAACACCCGCTGCCGAAACCAGATGGTCCAGATACTGTACTTCCTTCTGGAAAAGAGAACACTTCTTTGGGCTCAGCTTCAGTTGGGCACCGAGAATTCTAGTTAAGGACCTTATAATAATAAGAAAATAAGGCTCATTATGTTAAAGAATAGTTGTAAATATACATCTAAAATAACCTTGAAACCAAGAGTAAGAGATAGGTAGGGAGTGACAAAGATAAACAGTGAAGTGATAAGTGTAATAAAATAAACAACATATAATCTTAAGAAAAAAGAGTTAAACAAGTGTGACAAACCCAAAACATAAGCACATGATAAATGAGCAATTAAGTATATAAGACTGAAAGACACAGAATAATTGTGAATGTAAAAAATAGAAAAAATATTATGTCAGTATAAGAATCACCAGGGTGATTATTGTTATAGAAGAGATGGTGTAGGTACAACACTCACCAAATTTGTTCATTTTTTAATTTAAAGAACGAAGTTTTTGGCTTAATGTTTAAGGCAATAAATACCAGAAGAAACAGTTTCACAGTAATATGTTAGTATGTTTTAAGTAAGTAAGGAATTTATAAAGAAAATAATAGCAATACCTTTATAAGAAATAACAGGCAAAATATAATAATTATGTGTAATGAAAAGAAACATGGCTGAACTATGTACAGACCATTAATTTAATTATACGTTATGTTTTATTAATAGATGTAAGTGTTAAAGATGTGGGTGAGGAATGGGAGTAGGGATAAAAATAGTAATGACATAAATTTAACAAAACAGCAAAATAATAACAATAATATGAATTGAAAGTAAATATAAAATAAGAAATTATAAGATGTAACAACTTATGCCCATACAGGACATAGCTGTCTAAGTTAAGAAACCCAGTTGTAAACAATTGACGACTATATTTAAATAACAAAACAAGGTAAATTATGTAATTACCAACAACTAACAAAAATAACATGGCAGAATTATATTAAAACATAGAAATAAGTAAATTATGTATTAACATAGTATAATCAATTTTGAACTAAAACATTAATACTGGCTTAGACCAATCTTGTAAGATATCAAACTAATCCTTGAAAGAAAATAGGAACATCTATGTAAAGATTACAACCACTGAAATTATCCCCAAGTAAATATAGCCATTATAAAATATTTATTAAAATTAAACAAAAAACCAGAATTTGTAACAATAGTTTCAAAAGTACTTAGCCAATCAGAGCTAAGCCAGTTGTCATGACTACAGTATGTTATTATGAAATTGATGGTTATGAAAAGGAGTTCCATTATTAACGGCCCAGAGAAACAGACGCTATATTGATGCTGACCATTTGAAGGAAAAATAACGAAGAAAATCGATGAAAACCAAATGAGTAATTGATGTCTACCATAGTCCAGTAACACATGGAGGGACAATAATCAAATATTAAACTGCAATTAAATAAAAACTGGATGAATTAAGAAGCCGACGCCAGAAGCAGACGGTACCCATATCGTTGGAAATAAACTAAAGAAACAATTCATTGGCGAAGGCACCTGACGAACTATAGCCCAAAAACGTGTGGTTGTTAACTAATAACGAACCAAATTGATTCACCAATTTACTAATAAATAACTCTCACTCTAAAATTTAAACACTAATTTCTTTCAAGGATTGATGATTCGAATTAAATAACACTGTATGTAATATAACCTATGTCAAACTGATAAAACCAATGCACACACCTTTAACACAAAACAGTTGAGTTTCCATGTAAATCTTGTTAGTATATAAGTACCACGATTATAAAGTGGTGTACTTTATTTAAACCTCTTGTTATAAACCTTTTTCGTATTCAAAAGAATTCACATGGCAGAATAAATTGTATAAATAAGAGACGATAAACATTATAGCTTCCTACGTTTGAGGCGCTGCCACCTTAGCGATCCGCTGAGTGAACTAATTTACAGCCGAGGCATAAACTTTGTGATAATTACACTTATTGTACGATTATTATTTAAAAAATTAATGAATTCTTGAAACAATTAAATCAGTACGAACCTTTATTAACTGTCGTGTATTTATTAGAATATTATTATGTATGTTATGTGCTTTAGCGGAGAGTAGATTTCGTTACGCAAATTTTATGTTGGCAACACATCACAACGAGCGAAAGTCAAATTCCCGCCAGTTAGCGAGGCAATTCAAATTATTATTTACAGTTTCCAGGAGACAATCTAACTGCGAAAATTTTAATTGTTTTATAAAAAACAATTTGGCGCCTTTCGGGAGTTACAAAATACAACACAGAACAGGTAAAGACTTCGATACTGGTTATTTGTACACTTGCAACGGACGCAATCTGCGTGAGTCCCGTTCCAGAGCGACGACGGATTGGTAAGACACGAGAGTACACATTATACCAATTACACTATTACCCGCTTACAATCAGACGGACATCGTGCAATTACAATATTTATAATAAAAAGTGCATATCTAAAAATGCGAAAATAAAGCATTACAGTACAGTAGTAAAGCCAGAATGCCTATATGCAAGTGAATGTCTAGGATTGAATTATAATTTAGACTAACTAGAAATATTGGAAAGACGAATTATTAGGAAAATATTAGGCCCATGGAAAACTTCAGAAGGTTGGTAAATTAAGAAGTAATGATGAAATATATCAAAGTGTAGAAAATATAACAGAAACAATGAGAAAAAGAAGAATAGTATTTTTTGGACATTTATATAGAATGGATGACAATAGGTTAACAAAGCAGATCTTCAAATATCTGTGGGGGAAGAAGCCAACATCAAGTTTGATTAAAAAAGTCCAAAAGGATTTAGAAAAAAAAGTTTATTTACCAAGTCACAGAGTTTCAGTGCATCAAGTACATACTCATTTATGTTCTGTAATATATTATCCTACACGTTTTATTTAACTTGATATACAACTTGACATACTGTTGTTGTTGTCCTTCTTCTTCTCCTTCTTCCTCTATCTGGGAATAGGCAAACTGTCTGTTCTGGTCTCAAAGGAAATATATCCACTTCGCCAACTCTTCCCACATTTTTTTGTCCAGTATGCTTGTATTGCCCAACTTCCTAAACAATCTACCATCGAACATTCTATTCAGATGAACAAGCCATCTCTTTTTGTTTCTGCAATATGATCTTGGATATTAAAAATGGTCAACTCTTTGCATATGTCTTCACTGTAAAGACTATCGCTTCATGTGCAGCCTTTAACATATTGCAAGAATCTTATCTCTGATGCCTACATCCCACTAAGATGTTTCTTCACTGGATCCCAAGTTTCAGAACACTGGCACGCTATTACCTTATAAAATTTTAGTTGAGTTTCATTCCTTGTTAATGGTTGAAAAATTGTTCCATATATTGACTGAAAGTTGGCCAACTTATGAACTGTTGTAACTGAAACATCAATCTCTGATGCTCGCATTCATTATTTTGGATGATTACATGATCATCTCCAAATAGCACTGAATGTAAGTATTTATTAATTTTTATTCCTGGGCCACTTTGAATTATCACTTGAAGACAAATTTTATCAACATAGACATTAAACATGGGTAATGTTATTGGTTATGATAGGAATTATGATACTGTTGTTAAGTTAGGTAACTTCCAGATGATCTGTGGGACAATCAACCGTATTTTTAGAAACAAGGTACATCTACATACAAAATTTAAAGTTCTACAAGTTATGGCAGTCACTTGTAACGGTACACAATTGGGTGTTAAAAATAATTATGTAAATCTGTTCTAATTTGAAAGCAGTCAGTATTCACCTGTGGGGTGCCCCATTGTAACACACAATGTTACTGCAGACTATTTATGTTTAATGTCTGAGTCTGCCCAGCCAGACGCATTACGCAACAGCTTGCCAGCAGTCTCTGTGTAAATCACAGTAAGAACACATTGTCACCCCAGTTTGCATCAGACAGTAGCAGATTACAGTCGTCTGCAAGTTAGCTTTAAACGGTGGCCTCGGTGCAAGATAGGCCGAAAATACTAGAATCGGCCTAGCCAATAAAACATCTATAAAAGTGCATAAACAAAATCGTGTTCAACACCTAAGTGTTCGAGCAAAGGAAAGTCGGCCGACAAAAAAACAAAATGTGATAAAACACAGTTCTATTCAGTGAGTAATATTATTCAACCAGTGAATAATTAACGCCAGTCAAAAGAAAAAATAACTAACTATCTTCCTTTGACTTTCACAGTGCGGGGTGAAATAAGTGCCTCAACAGTTGGACCAGGTCTACAAACAGGCTGAGTACTCGTATAATCAATTTCATATAATTCCAAATTTTTAACAACATTAAAATTTATACCTGGGAACGTTTCAAATAATAATGAGATCTTGAAGGGAAAGGGGTTTAAATAGAATGTTAATGTAAAAGAATGAATGTGTGTGAGAATGGGGAGAAATTACGTACTGGTTCAGTAAACACATAAATTGTTTGTTATAACTGTCATAGTTAAGTAAGATTGGTTCGCCAATTAATTTTAGGGTTTCTGTATTGTTAATTTTAAGAATGTCTTAATTTGCCAATAAGCATTTTGCGTATTAAATAAAATCCAAATCAGTTGTTCTAGACAGAATAAACGGTGTTATTAAATTTTCATCCTTCAACTCAAGTAACCTTTCTGCAACTGTTTTCGTCTACAGGACTCTGGAGGAAACCCGAAGGTAAGAAAAAACAGTTTTATAAAATTGATAAGGTTGATTAACTCATATAAAATCAAACGTAACAGTGGCGCCCATAACAGCTGGATGATTTGTGTGATTTCTTTTAATCACACAAATTAGACATAAGCTATAAGTTGCAGAAATTGGTTATTTGAGAGTGAGGGTGTTTTTGTAAAATATATAAACGTCTAATGAAGGTTATATAAATGTTAATTTAAGAGGTTTATAATTATGTAGGCAGTTTATCGTGTACTTAAATTAATTATATTGACAAAGATGGAAGACATTAACGAAATAAAAATGACTGACTCGACAGTTACGAGTGAGTCAGGAGACCATGTAACCATATAACGGTCCGAGAAAATATTTTAACTGAGTCAGCAATTACGAATGACTCGGGGCTGGAAACGACTCCAACCATAGTTAATGAAAATAATTTGACAGATTCAGTTACAATTAGTAATGCGGGAGCGAAATCAACCCCATAATAACAAAAATAAAAAAAAAGAATGGTCAATGAATGATATGATGAATTTCATAAGTAGAAGTTTTAATAAGTCTGATGCCAAATTTAATGAACTAACAAATTTAATGAAACAACAAAATATTAATGTCAATGAAATAAACGAAAAAGTGACCGAGTCACAAAAGAATATCGATGATAAACTAAATGAAATGAATGTTAAGTTAATACAACAGTTAGATAAGCTTGGGAGAAATATTGAATATAATGAAGTAATGGAAACCAGGGTAAGTGAAAATAACGGAAAAATAAATGTTAATGGTGTTAGTTTAAGCGTCGAACAGGTGACAGCAAACAAGGTGAGTAATAATGTTAGTTATGATGACGTTAACAAGAGTGATATATTATTGAATAAAAGTAATGGTGATATATTGAGTAACAGTGGTAGTGATATTGAGAGTAGAAAATTAGTTGAGGTTAGAGGATTGCTAGTTAGTGATCGTAATGATTTAGAAAGGGAGTATAGAGATAGTTTAATTGTAGAGGGTGAACAGGGGGCAAATTTTTCTGGGGTTAAATGTGAAGCAGAGATTTCACAAGTGGTTTATGGGGATAAAAGAGCCTCACTAGGACATTTGGACGACAATGGGTTGGCAGATGGTCAAATAAGTTTTTTGTGTTTATCTGGTAGGGCCAGATGGTGTTTAAATAGTGTGTTGCCAGTGGTGTTGCCCTCTGTGTGGAGTGAGAATGATGGTGTGGTGATGAAAGTGATTATGAAGAGCGAGATAGAGTTATAGAGTTGTTCAGATTAAGCAGAGACTATGAAGGGTTTGTAGGGGGAATAAATATTGAAAGAAGTGATTATATTATTAACAACAGAGACTTACCTTGTGCAGTACTAGACGATTATAATATCAACAATAATGATAAATATGTACCTGTTGGAAGAATTAGTGTACTTGTAGTGGCGGACAGTTGTGATAATAACGTAACTTACCTGGGTGTAACAATAAATACCAATGGAGACTGGACAAAAAACAATAATGTAGAATGACTTATGATAAAATAATAATGGGGGTAACCCTGAGCATTATTATTATGGCAAAATGAATAATAAAAATTTAAATGGTTATTATACAAAGAATAGCTATACCGTAGAGGTAAATAAAAATGAAATGTGTTATGTGGACATCCGACTAATTTTCGATGACGGGGGTTAGAGAAATACTGAATGAACACTTAATTATTTGAGTCAATGGTAGAATTACTTGGCTGAATTAGGTAATGAAGTGTGGTAAATAATAATTGGATACGACGGAAATTTGTAAATAAATGTGTTAGTGTTAAATGTATTGTGTCAAGATTATATTGTTGGAATGTAGATTATAGTTTGTGTAACAATGTTTGTAGTATGTTATAATAATAATAATATTTTATTTTGCTAAATAATTAACAGAAGGTACTAATGAATTTTATTTTGAATTGTGTGTTTAAATTAAAAGTGTTTTAAATAATGTAACTAAAGAAATTGTTTGGATGTGAGTTGAAAGTAAACTGATTTCAAATGTGAATTTCAGTAATGTATTCAAATATAAATGATCGTGAATAAAAATATAAATTTAAAAATACGGTTGTTGGAATTGTAAAATCAAGGGTAACTGATTACAATATTTATTTAAACTGAAATTTGAAGGAAGTGCTAGTGGTGATGTAATCTGGAATGTTGAGACTGAGTCAGTGTTTATAAAACAAGTCTTGTAGACAACCGTTGATGTAAACAGGTAGATTGTTTGTTTCGTGCTGGAGTTGACAGTTGATGATAACTATGTTGTATTTTTGATGAATCATTGCCATGGGTAAATTTTTATTATGAAATAAAATAAATACAAGATGTGATGGAATGAAGGTAATTTTTTTTAATAATGTAATGAAGTAACTTAGTGTTTTGATTGTAATGCAGTTAAATTTTATGCAAGAGGATTTTGTTAATGGAAAATCATTTTGAAAAATGTAATAAAAGTAAATGAAATTGTTAATTAAATAAAATTAAATTTGAGCAGGAATTAAATTAATTGAAAAGGTGAATTTTAATAATGAATTTAAATTAATTTTGGTTTGAATTGTGTATTGAATAATCAGGCAATAATAATTGAAGCTTTAACAGAAAAGTAAAGTAAAAGTGATAATGGCAGGTAAACAGAAGGTTGATTTAATGTTGTTGTTATGATTTATTGGTATTCTACGTAATCTACTTGTACTTTTGGCGGGGAATGATGTTTTGTTAGGGGAGTAAAATTACCAATATATAACTGGTATATGATTTTATGTATTCAATGTAAATAAATGTAAACAGGCAGTACGTTTGTATTGCTAGGTAGACATATGTATGTTACAAATTCAAGGAAAAACCAGTACTTTGTATAAAAAAGAAACAGTACTTTGCCAATAATGAACCAGTACAACTAAGAGGAAACGAATCAGTGTGGGATATGGAGTAATGGAAGGCCCGTTGTTGATAATTTGCTTAAATGTTACAGGGTTAGGTGATACTGGGGCGGGTGCCTATCTGATTTTATGGTGTTGAGATCTCGAGCAGAGAAGTCCAGTAAGGTCGGATGGGTGCAGCCACAACCACCGGACTAAGGGGGGTAAGTATCCATGATTTTAGTAAAGAACTCAGGGGGGGTTGCGGCGCCATCTCCTCACTGATCCTCTTAGGTTTTAGGCAATGAGAGTTTTTATGCTTCGGCATAAAACCTCTCATTGGGGGGTATTGTAACGGTACAGAATTGGGTGTTAAAAATAATTATGTAAATCTGTTCTAATTTGAAAGCAGTCAGTATTCACCTGTGGGGTGCCCCATTGTAACACACAATGTTACTGCAGACTATTTATGTTTAATGTCTGAGTCTGCCCAGCCAGACGCATTACGCAACAGCTTGCTAGCAGTCTCTGTGTAAATCACAGTAAGAACACATTGTCACCCCAGTTTGCATCAGACAGTAGCAGATTACAGTCGTCTGCAAGTTAGCTTTAAACGGTGGCCTCGGGTGCAAGATAGGCTGAAAATACTAGAATCGGCCTATCCAATAAAACATTTATAAAACTGCATAAACAATATCGCGGTCAACACCTAAGTGCTCGAGCAAAGGAAAGTCGGCCGACAAAAAAGCGAAATGTGATAAAACACGGTTCTATTCAGTGAGTAATATTATTCAACCAGTGAATAATTAATGCCAGTCAAAAGAAAAAATAACTAACTATCTTCCATTGACTTTCGCAGTGCGGGGTGAAATAAGTGCCTCAACAGTTGGACCAGGTCTACAAACAGGCTGAGTACTCGTATAATCAATTTCATATAATTCCAAATTTTTAACAACATTAAAATTTATACCTGGGAACGTTTCAAATAATAATGAGATCTTGAAGGGAAAGGGGTTTAAATAGAACATTAATGTAAAAGAATGAATGTGTGTGAGAATGGGGAGAAATTACGTACTGGTTCAGTAAACACATAAATTGTTTGTTATAACTGTCATAGTTAAGTAAGATTGGTTCACCAATTAATTTTAGGGTTTTTGTATTGTTAATTTTAAGAATGTCTTAATTTGCCAATAAACATTTTGCGTATTAAATAAAATCCAAATCAGTTGTTCTAGACAGAATAAATGGTGTTATTAAATTTTCACCCTTCAACTCAAGTAACCTTTCTGCAACTGTTTTCGTCTATAGGACTCTGGAGGAACCCCGAAGGTAAGAAAAAAGTTTTATAAAATTGATAAGGTTGATTAACTCATATAAAATCAAACGTAACACACTGTACTGTCCTATCGGTGTGAATTATGGACAACAACTAAGAAACACGACAGTAAAATACAGGTATCGGAAATGGCATTCTTAAGAGGAGTTAAAGGTGTTCCAAACTTGACTGTATAAGGAATGAGGACATAAGGGAAGAGTTACAAGTTTTTAACCTGAATGAAACATTACAAGATTACAAACAACAATGAAAAGAACACTTAGAAAGAATATCAGATTCCAGACTGGCCAAACAAGTATGGGAATACAAACCTTGTAAAATTACTAATAACTGAAAATAACTTTACTGAACCATAAAATACCTAAACTTCACAATTTCCAAAATTCTTACCTGCACTGGGATCGAGGGTCCTATAAGTGAACTCGTGACCTGTAAGAGTTGTTATTGGGTTGCATTATGTAATAAATCTCTACTCTCATTTATCAACTTTAAACCAATTCATTTATTTACTAACTTTAACATCTCTACTGCTTTCTTTCTCTTTATATTCTTTATAAAGTTATTACTGACTCTTACTCCATTTTCAAAACAAAACAAATATTAATGACCTTAATTATTAAAATAGCTATATCTTTATTATACAAGAAGATCCAGCACTTCCATCTCTCACACTTTTCACCCCCCCCCCCCCCGATTAAGAGATCTCTTTAATATTGATTCATTTTAGTGGGTCTGTGTATACTGTAGTATTAATTTATAACTGAAAGTATTAAATGGTACTCGTCCTGCTCGTTGTTACGCCAACACTGTTTTACGCTTGAATGTCCAAAAGATAACTTGAGCTGTTTATAATTTAGTAATTTTACTTCTGAAGTTGTTGTTACACTTTTTATCACCACATTTTCACAATTTCGGCCGGTCGGTTTACATTGTTCTGAATACTGTTTTTCACGAACCGCGCACCAACGCAACTGCGCGGTTTCGAGTTTAGACGCCGACTGACGCTAAGTTAAGTGTTTTCAAAATGGCCAGCGTCACTCTGGGCTCGGCTACTTGGTTTTTTATTGGCTGAGCGCACGTCTCGTGATCTCTCGTACTATAGCAGGCGGTGGCAAGGAAGCTTTGTACGTGCTCTTCACACTGTCAAAGTCGACACACGCGCGCTCGTACACATTCCGATGCTCCAGATTTCGTCGCACCTCGCCTGGCTTGTGCACAAACTGACAACTGGGTGTTCCCAAAAGTTATGCTTTGGTTATTAAAACCAGGGCTCAGTGTGGGTGACTCCACTCATTACAATTATTAAGGAATAAAAATAAACCCCATAGTTTGCCCCGTTACAACCTATAGGAGACAGGTGTGTGGTTAGACCTAAGAAGAGATGGATGGAGGAGTTTTGAAGGAGGAAAAGCCAGCACCTTGCCTATGCTGTGTTGTGGAGATGATGATGATGATGACATTGAACAGTTGCCATCAGATTTTTCATGGATGAAAGTGTTCGTTCTAGTTCCTCAAACATTATTGAACACCTGTGCCCTTGATGAGGTATTGAGGAGAGTAGATGAAAGAAGGATTCTGTTAAAAATCACTGTGGAAGAAGAGGCAGTATTTTACACTGTTTCGATAGTATAAACTATCACCATCAGAAATTACAAATTAATAAATTAAAAAATGTATTTTCTTGTAAGAAAAGTTTTATTTTATTATTATTAATAACAAAAATATTACAAGAATAATGTGAGCAAATATGAATGTAATATACAATATTAAAAGAAGTAAAGAAATTGCAACCTCTCAGTTGAGGAAAAGAAGAAGAGACCTGTGTCTTCTCTTATGTCTCCTCGGGAACACTGCGATCATACCATAGCTCCTTGTAATGCTCAATCCATTTGCTTTTTACAATCAAATTCAGATGTACTGTCTCCCTCTCTTCTTGGTTGAGATGCTTCATTAGTCTGTAAGCTATTATTTGGCGTCCATGTATGTTGTACTCTACATTACTAATAATTCCATTTCATGATCTATCGTGTGCTTTCTGTACAATGTATTTCACAGCATTACATTTTTGATTATAAATATTCAGATCTTCATTCGTTCTTGTCTGCAAGTATTTTTGACATGCTGATGGTTTTTATTGTATTGCTTGTTCTACCTCTTCATTCTATATGTTTAAACCTATTTGCTGTACATGTATTTGTTTTTTACCCAGCATTTAATTACCAATTTTCTCCAGTGTTCTATAGGGTAAGACCAGTGGTAGGAGTGCTACCTTACCTTTGAGCCTCTGGTCTTGTTTAGTAAACTTCGTCTTCTGCCCCCAGGACTGTTGACCTTTTAACCCTGACTGGGCCCTTACCGGGTAGCTTGAAAGAAAAATAAGAAATAAGAATTACAATGTACAGAGGAATGAGAGATTCTCTAGTCCTTCCGAAACCTAATAATGTTGGTGTCAAAAAGATCAAGAGAGACCAGATAGGAAAGATTAAAGAAAAGAATCCTATCCAAGACAAGATGTGACAACTGGTTAAAAGTAACAATGAGAGAAAGGAGGGAGTTATGATACCCATAACGCCCACCCATAAGCTGGAAAAGGTATTCCTGGACATCTGTGGACTGTTCCCACGCAGTGGAGGAAGACACAGATATAAATTCATTATAAACTGCTGTGCTAAATCCACCCCTGATGTAACATGAATAAAATTTTAAGTATTTAATTTTCAACCAAACATAATGATAAGTCATTTATGTCACAGAAATAAAGCTGTTTGTAGGGTTAATGAAGGTTGTATAAATCTGCACGATTTGGAATGAGGAGTGGGAGGCCAGGTGTTCAGGAGGAAAAGTCAACGCAAAAGTGCTAGAAAATCATGCATTTGCTTTATGATTATGGTTCCAGCCACATGTTTCATAGCGTACAGAATATACAATTTTTACTGAGAAACTCAATGCTAGATGTGTCCCAAAGTACTGACCACTGTACACAAAAATAGAAGGAACACTTATGCCACATACCTTTTTAGATAGCAATACAAGAGAGACCGAGATGGGTCGAAGGGGAGAAATTTTTCCTATATTATGAGTGGGGGATGAACAAGAATTTCTTATATCAATGTAAAGCTAAAACAACCACCCACCAAGTGCCACTTTAAAGTCAACAAATTTATACAAACCCAAGCACAGAACATCACAACCTCCTTTACTGGGACCAAAAGACATCCTGTTGGTGGAATTTTATAGAATCAGGATCAACAATTACAGCAGAAATGCACTATGAGGTGATTTCAAAACTGAGGTATCTCATTCAGAACCAGCAACATGACATTCTGATGTAAGATATTGTTCTAACTCATGATAATGTGTGGCTATTTTTTCTATTAATTAGGCTGTTACTTTCTATACGTTATTTTTTCTGTTAATTTAATCATTGCATCATTTCAAGCCAGCGCATTGCCAACTGGATAAATATTAATGAATATAGATACAGATATAAATGTAACTTCACAATCTTCAGCATCTCACAGACACACAACACACTTCACAGAGTGGTTCTAAAGTTCTTTCACACTTTTTTCTCACTGAACTGTTGAACTGTTTCAATATAAATGATTTCAAATATAATCTTAAAGCAATTGACAACAGCTCAATAGCCCAGATATCATAAACTCTTTTATTAGTAAATACAGTGTCTACAAAATTTTCACATTTTATAACATAATCATTACTTATACAATTATATGATTTTGATGTTGTTTTGAATTTCATACATGACATTACAGAAGGCATGTGAAAACAATACAATGGAGAATTTAAACAAAAAAGTTTCTGCATAAAAGTGAATTAAAAAATATTTAATTTCAATGTTATGACATTCTAAATTTTTCTCATTCTGGGTAACATATCAATGAATTAAGATTTGATTTTCACTCTACATACATAGAAACCGTAATAACAACTAACAATAAAAAAGGTACAGTTTAGTATTTACAAGAGTAAGAAACTAAAAGACGTACACACTCACCTTTGTCAATGAAGTTAAAATTCATGCTATAAACACCTTAAATTTGTAAGCTGTTATGAATACCTCCATTCACTGTCTGTTGCCTGAAGTGTAATAACCATCAGTATAAAAGAGCAAATTTCAACTCTACATGAAAGAAAATAGCTCCACTGGAACCGACAGAAACTGAATTGTATATTCAGTGCTCAACAACAGCCATATAAATATTAACAAAAATTGAAAGAATTTACGAATAAAATGGATTAATAACAAAACAAGGATTTTGTCACAAACCTTCTCAGTCAGATTAATATTTATTACCAGTCTATTGTTTCAACAAAGTCATTGATAACTGACTGCTGTATACCCATGTTTTCACTACTCATTTTATATAAGCAGCATTACATGTACACAAATGCATCCTGTCAGTCTTGCTGTTATGAACTGGATGGCCAGATAACTATAAGTTCGAGAGAACTCTTTGTTCTAAGCTACACTCAGTCACTGCCAATGGTTGTCTTCAAATCTTTTTGGTATAAATTATTTCATTATTGACAACACAGGTCACTTTCTTGAGTACAACATTCCAGAGAGACTTGAACTTTGGGACAAAGGGTCCAAAGAATGTTCAGGCAAAAATATGTGACACAATAGAAATACAAGATAAATATGAAATGAAATTTTGTGGAATGTTCACCCGACTTCCATTTGATAAAAAAAGGATGTGCACCCAATATTTATGATTACTAGTTTTTTAGTAATCCCTCTGCTTCAAGTGAATAAAAAATTTTTAATTTTGATTGCATCACATACTTATCCACATATAATTATATGTTGATTTCATTTACTGCTCAAAGTAAACTGTACTGTTCTGCTTCTGCTCACAATGAATTTTTCATGTTCTTAAGTACAAGTCTGACTCATAGCAGTCATCCGATCAAACAGACCAATTCAATAACAGAAGCAGAAATGCAGCAATATAAAAGCAGCCTCAGTTACTTTATTGGATGAGGCCTTCTGGACACATTTTTTAAGTGGTCAGTTAGTACTTGAAAATGGAAGAGGTGTAGAAAGGCCTTATTCAGTGTTTAGTAACTAGTGATTTGGCAGTTATCAATGACACTGTTGAAATAATTTTGATTAGTTAATACCATCTATGACTTGCAAAAAGAAAAATATGGGACAAATATTATAATGCGAGGGTTACTTTTTAAGTAACAATTGTAACTCAACAATGACCGAGAAGGTCTACCACCCCATCAGGTTAGCTGTTCGTCACAGCACTTCTACTGTGTATTGGGTTTCATTGTTATAACCTTGTTTAAAAATAGCACTAGATTTGTTTTTATACCCATTTGCGATATCCGTAAAATTCAATATAAAATCCTGCGAAACGTGAAGCAGGATTAAATGGAAGTTGTGAAATGGATTATTGAATCAACTGGGTAAGAAGATTTTTAAATGGGAGACACATTCATCCACCCAAAATTCACTGACAACTAGTTGAAGTATATGGTGTAATGAATGACACCAATGTGCATAAATGGTGTCAGTAATTTAACAAATGTAGAAGAGATACACAAGATGAAGCAAGATCTCGACACATATCACTGATGAGATTGAAAGGGCAGTCTTCTGATTGATTATCTGATTTAAGAGAAAACTATTGTATTCAAGAATGCTGAAATACATTTGTACTGAAACATTTAAAAAGTTGCATCAAGCTATACACAATCATTGGTGTGGCCTGGTGACTAAGGGAGTAGGTTATTAACGCATATCCTCACATTGCTGAAAGCACACCAGAACTGCTGTGAAAGTTTTGTGGAAGATACTATATCATTCTCCATTCAGGTTTGGACCTGGTGTCATATGACTTTCATCTTTTCCTCAAAGTACAGGAATTTTTTAATAAAAACTGACGACAATGTCCACCAAACTGTCACTGACTGGTTCAAGAAACAGGTAATGAAAGGATCATCAAACTCATCGTCCGATGTGAAAATGCTAAACGGTCAACAGGGATTATGTTGAAAAATGGGTTAAATTGTAAAACCGGGTATAATTAAATTGTAAAAACAATCCATATTTAAAAAATAACCCTCATACCTAATTCAAATTTTGTGTGAAACCCCAAAACTTCTAATTAAAGCAAACCCTGAAATCACAATTGCAATTTACTGTTTACAATTGACACTGCCCTCACCATTTGTACAAATCACCCAGCTATAGACAACACAACAGACAACTGCTTCAATACGGAACAAACTTCGTTCAAAAAAAAAACAAAAACAAGATCAGTGTTCTTTAAGCCATTATAACCATGTATGCAGGAACAGACACAGTCCCAGACAAAATTATTTTAGTACCTCTTTGAACAGAATCCAACAAGAACTAGATATTATCTTACAAAAATATCACACTTCTTTCACACATAATATTGGGCCTAAGGGGGTGTATGCGATTACATGCTTTTCAATGAAGACAAAAGCACTAGCCTCTCCACTCCAACCCCACTTTCACCTACAAGGCGGTAGGCCCTGTTACACCAAGTAACCCATTTCAAGGTTGTGGTAACCAACCCCTTCGGCAAAATGGGTCGGCAAGCAGAAGAGAGAATGGGGTCCTGCCAGGGCAGTCCGGGGATGCTAACCTGGCAGGATCATGTATACCGGCAGGAGATTGTGAATCTAGTGTGGGGGTGGAGGAACCTCTAGTAGGTCAATGGCTGCACACATTGGGCTAAGGTAGTTAGCCTATTGCGACTGGGCTGAGAGCGCTCGGCAGCCGAGGTGAAGACTAGAGGAAGAACAGCCCAAAATCAAAGTTCCTGGTACGAGGTTGGGCATATGGCTAACAACCCTATCCTGTAAAACAAAATTTGTTATGTATACAGAAAGATTGCCTCAGAATAGGACTGGAAAGAAGAACTGACCTGGCGAGAAACAGGAATGAGTAAGATGAAAGTGAGATTTACATGGCAACATGGAATGTCCAAACTATGGGAAAACAAATAAAAGGACAACTAAAGAAATATAGAGTAAATATCACTGTAGTACAAGAGATAAAATGGACAAGGAATGGCATAATAAAATCTGATGAACACGTAGTGTTTTATAGTGGAGGACAGGAGAGAAGAAATGGGACTGGCTTTATTGTACAAGGGAATCTGAAACCAGCTGTACTAAAATTTAAAGCAATCAATGATAGAACGTGTTCACTCCGGATTAAAGCAAAGTTCTTCAGTGTCACTTTATTCTCTGTTTATGCACCAACGGAAGATGCAGACGATGCTGAAAAAGATGAATTTTACATGAAACTGGATGACGAATATGGGAAATCTCCAAAACATGATGTAAAAATTATGTGCGGAGAGATGAATGCCTCAAGTCACAGCACACAAGGATTAAATTTTATAAGACAATTGCAATACCCACATTGATTTATGCGAGTGAGGCATGGGTCATGACAAAAAAGGAATGCGGCAAGATTCAGAGTGCTGAAATCCAGTTTCTTCAAAATACTTTAAATTATACATTGCAAGATATAATAAAGAATGAGGATATCAGAGCAGAACTCGAAGTAAAGGACATAAAATTATTTCAATTTACAGAAGACAATGGTGGGATCATCTGCAAAGGATGACAGAAGATCGATTGCTGAAAGCGGCACTGAACTATAAAGTCATTATAGAAGAGATGTGGGTCATCCGAGGATGAGATGGGTGCCAGAACAGGTTTATATAACCTAACCCTTGGAGGAGGAGGAAGAGGAGGAGGAGGAGAAATGAATGCCAACACTGGAAGAGGAGAATGTTATTCAGAGGTTGTTGGTAAAGAAAATCAGCATTTACAGAGCAATAGTAATGGCCTGCGAGCAACTGATTTTGCTACCAGTAAAAATATGATTGTAAAGAGTACTTGTCTCCAAAGAACGGACATCAAGAAAGGCACGTGGCAGTTCCCAGATGGAGTAACCTGCAAACAAATTGATCACGTGCTTATAGAGTGAAGACATGCATCTGACATTTGTGATATACACAGCTGTAGAGGAGCAGACGGACTCTGACCACTATGTTGTCAGAATCAAATACAGACAGAAGATAAGTGCAAGCAGGTTGATAAAGAAGAACCTTTCAAGGAGGTATAATGTCCAAGAGCTAAGCAGGAATGAACAGAAACAAAGAGAATATTCTGATAAAATATCTGAATGATCTGAAGAAATTAAAGATGAGTGCCAAATAAGTGATTTGCTAGGAAATTGGAGTCCACTAAAGCACATTTTAACAACAACAACTGAGGAAGTTGTAGGTGTTGTCAAAAAGAACAAACGAGAAGAATGGTTTGATAATGAATGTGCACTTACAGTTGAAAAAAAAAATGCAAGAAAGAAAATGCTCCAAAGGAAAACCCATCAAACAGTCAAGGAATATGACAAGCAAGAAGGGAATCCACTACAATAAGCAGTTTCAAAATCAAAAAATACATGAAATGGAAACAATGAGAGAACTTAAGGAAATCCAAAAGTTTTATAGAAAACAAAAGAAATAAGGAAGGGATACCAGCCTAGTGCTGTCTTCTGTAAAGATGCTGAAGGAAGGGAAAAATGTTGAACAGATGGACAGAACACTTCCAAGCATTTATTACATGGTGGACTCATTGTAAACACTGATGAAGAAGCAGATGATGATCCAATTACATTAGATGAACACGAAGGAAACTACGAATATGAAAAACAATAAGGTGCCTGGTGATGACAATATAATAGCAGAGATGCTGAAACTTGGAGGCAACATCATAGTCTGGTGTTTGCATGAACTTGTAATGGCCATTAGGAAGGAGGAGAAAATGCCAGTTGAGTGGCATGTGGGTGCCATACACCCAGTATTCAAGAAAGGAGATAAGACTGTGAAAACTATAGACCCATTACTCTCCTCAATTTAGCCTATAAAGTATTCAGCAGAGTATAGGGTGGAACCATTTATGGAAGATATAGTCACAGAAATCAGTGTGACTTCAGAAGAAATCATTCCACCACAGATCAAATATTCAAGATGTGACAAATATTTGAGAAATTTTATAAACATAATGTCGAACTGCACAACCTGTTTGTAGATTACAAACAAGCATTTGATTCCTTAGACAGAAAGAAGATATGACGCATCTTGCAAGGCTTCCGAATACCCAACAAATTAATACACCTGGTTCACATGACCCTGAAAGATACACGATGTAAAATAAAAGTAAAAGGAGAGTTAGCAGAAGATTTCCAAGTTCGAAGAGGAGTAAAACAAGGGGATGTCTTGTCTACCCTGCTTTTCAATATATGCTTAGGGAAGTAGTAAGGCAGCTACCAATAAACCCTGGTGGCATAACTATGAATAGAAGGTCGCAGTGGATTGCATATGCTGACGAAATTGTTCTTGTGACAAGAAACAAACAGGCACTGGAAGAGGTGTACACCTCTCTGGGGGCATGCTTTAATCAACCTAGGGCTGCAAGTGAACAGCCAAAAGACAAATATATGCCGATGAAGAAGAATGTCTGAAAAGAAAGAATCTCAAAAATAAAGTTAATGGCAATGAATTTGAGAGGGTAGATAGTTTTAGATTTCTTTCTTGGGTCCCTCTTGATGTCAAAAAATCAGATGGCAATGGAAATACAAGACAAACTAGGCATGGGAAAAACTTTGCTGCCTATCCTAAAGTCCAGAAACATTTCTAGAACCTACAAGGTCCAGATTTACAAAAGCATAATGCGGCCATTAGTATTGTATGCTTCAGAAGCCTGGACCATGATCTCAGCCCAAGAAGATATGATCATAAGACAGAAAAGAAAGATTCTGATAAGGATTATGAGGACAAATGCCGAATTGTACGATGTACACAAGGACACCGGACATCATCACAGTAATAAAACAGGGTAGCATTAGGTGGGTATTGGGTAGGTCATGTACAAAGAATGACAGAGGATAGAGCAGTGAAAAAAGTATTCATTGGAGGACCAGGAGGAAGAAGAGCAATAGGGAGGCCAAGAAGAAGATGGGTAGACAATGTAGATGAAGACTTGAGAAGACTGGGAGTCAGAAGGTGGTGAAGAGTCGCACAGGATAGAGACGAGTGGAGGCATGTCGTTCTAGAGGCCAGGGTTCTTCATGAGCTGTAGCGCCGTGGAGTAGTAATAGTATAGTAGTTCATACATAGTGTTATGCCATTACAGAACGTTCTACATGTTTCTCGGCTATCCCAGCATAACAGGCTGTAATGTTGTGTGTGTACGTGATTCTTAACATGTGTTAACAAGACTGTTCCAGACTTCACCGGTCCACATGGACTGTGTTCAAGGCCACAAAAAATTATGCTCTAGTGTTGACACGTATTATGGATTATTCTGGAATCTCAGTGGGGTATAAATATAAGCATTCAGCAACTCTTAGTTTGAATTTAAGTGGTGATTTATTCATGTGAGGTTCGAGTTATTGTCAGGCGATTTTCACAGTACGTTTCAAGTTCTGTATTAGTAAAAAAGTGATTATAGTGCGGAATTCTTTTAGTTGACATTATAATTTGTGTGGACAGATTAACTTGAATTGTTGTACAAGAACACTCTTGTTGAATAGGTTTTTGTTGCAAGAACATAATACCCCAGAACTGGGTCTCCTACAAGGTGAGCTTAATAAACAAGTTACTAAAATATCGGAGGTACAAGAATCAATGACACTAAAAATAGCTGAAGTAGAAAAATCTGTCTCGAGTGTTGAAGAATTGATGTCTACTAAAATATCTGTCATAGAAGAATCCATGTCAAATAAAAAGTGAAGTTGAGCAGTTCATAAAGATACAACCAAAACAAATTCTGAACAGACTGTACCAATGATAAAGACAGAAAAAACAGAGAAAGTCACCTTGCCTATGGTTGGGACAGTTCATGTCAAGGCTCCAACCTTTGATGGAACCACACACTGGGCAATGTACTTTAGGTAATTTGAAGCTCCCGCATGTACAAATAATTGGACAGATAAAGAGAAGGGAGTTTCACTCATTCTCGCTTTAAAAGGACCTGCTGCAGAGCTACTACAGAAAGTGCCACCTGTCAGCTAGAACACCTACGCCGAATTGATAAAAGCTCTAGAATTAAGGTATGGTGACAAACATTTGTGAGATGTGTACTGGGCTTAGATAAGCCTAATTAGATTGGCCTATCCTAAAGAGCAAGAAGATTTTTCGAACGGGGTCTGCGATGCAGACATTTACTGATGCTGTCTGAGATAAAGAACTACAGCAAGTGTTACGAATGGGAAAGACACCAGGATAGTGTGGACGCCCTGACACATGCTTTGCAATTTGAGGCCGCCAAGTCAGCAACTGGTTGGACAAGTCATAAAGTGTGTGCTAAAAGATTGCAACAGCACAGACGATGGAGAAGAAGAGCAAGGAACAGAGACCCAACGAGCGGTGCCACAGAGTAAAGTAAGAAAGGATGGAAGACCAAAGGGGAAACCTGGACATCTACAATGAGATTGTCGGGAAAGAGTTCAGCATCTGGGAAACGAGCAGCAGTCGATACAACGGGGCGTGTGCTGACTAACTGGAGGAACGAAGCCCCTAGACAATACGCAATTTCTACACTTCAGAAAAACAGTGGGAGCTTGGTGATTCCTGGATTCGTTCAAGAAAGGCCAACCTCAATAACAGCTGACACAGGCGCAACAGTTTCCACTGTGCACCCTGATGTGGTGAAAACTCTCAAGCCAGTCTGGTGCTTTTGCAGCTTGCGAACAGCTACTGGACAGCCTGTAAAAGTGTAGATATACCTACACCTTGGTCAACTTGAGTTTGATCAAGTACTTGTTGCAGACATTGTGGATGAAGCAATTCTTGGTGTTGATGTTATGAACACATATGGATTTATAGTTGACTTCAAAAACAACGTCTTGAGAATCAGAAAAGAAGATGTAATGCTCTCCACAATCAGTACATCAGAAAAATCGATGAACAAGTGGCTGTAACTGTCCCACCAAACTCTGAAAAGATCATCATGGTTAGAACTGAGGTAGATACTAGGGGCACCCAGTGCTCTACATTCGAACCCCAGGTAGTCAGCACACCAGGCATACTAATCCCCAAAAGTTTAGTAAAAATCTGACGAAACCGGAAATGTACCTATTAGTGTCGAATGTTTTGAATCAACCAGTCACTTTACAAAGCAATATGCAGGTAAAATGTCTCCTGTGGCCTGGGTAGCTGGAATGATGCAATGAAGATGCAGTACTACGGACACTTCCGAATTACCAGAGGAACTTCAGAAACTGCTGAACAGATATTCTAATGATCTCTCAAGTGGTGAGGTAAAAGAACTCAGGACAGTTTTTACATGAATTTAAAGATTCTTTGGCAGTTCGGGGCCAGTCACTGGGAAGAACCTCTCTGGTACAACATTGCATCCATACCGGAGACACAACACCGACATGCCAACCTCCTCGAAGGCCTCCGTTATCTAAGCAAGAGGAAATGTCTTGGTTAGTACAGGACATGTTGACAGAGGGCATAATCAAGCCTTCATCAAGTGCTTGGTCTTCTCCGGTACCTAAAAGCAGAATGTTTTTCATCTTTCTGCAACGGATTTTAAGAAAACCAAATACTTTCTGCAAGCATTTCAGTAGTAATGTAGTTAAAATTGTTTGATCCAATGGTTCTCTCCGTTCTATATAAGTATTAAAATAATAATCCTTAAAATTTCAGGAGACAAAAATTGAGATATTTTTAGATTTAGGTTTTCGGAAATATAAGGTCTATCAGGATTTATTTGAATTAATTTGTAAATTACATTTAAATATATTGATATTATAGGATATTGATTTTAGATTGATATAAAAAAATCAGTCCAGAAATAATCCGGATTGTGAATTACTACGCCGGAGTGCGGCCGCGTGACTCAGTCTGCCGGCTGCAGCTGGCGCTCTCACTTCAACAGATTACATGTAACCTTTACCGATCGGCCTCTCATCTGAAATTTATCGGTATATTATTGAGTCACAAACATAGATTTTGTTATTGAATTGATTCGTTTATTCGTATCTGTTTTTATGCAACAATTTATTTTTTTTAGAAATTTTACGGCAGCAAATTTTTTACGCGTTTTTCGTTAACGCGGTGGACAATCTTTCTGCAGGCCTCGTTTCCTTTCTGCGACAATGTCGCACTGTCGCCCGTTGTTCTGCTTTGGGGCTCCGGTAGTGCTGGTAGCGAAGAAGGATGGTGGATTACGTTTTTGCATTGACTACCAGAGGTTGAATAACATGACAAAGAAAGATTTCTATCCATTACCTCGCGTTGACGATACACTCGACACGCTGTCTGGAGCACAGTGGTTTTTCACATTGGATCTAAAGAGTGGATACTGCCAACTGGGTCTTCATCAAGAAGACAAAGAAAAGATTGGTTTCTCGACCCCAAGTGGCTTATTCCAATTTAACCATTTGAACTCTGTAATGCACCAGCAACA
Organism: Magicicada septendecula; assembly: GCA_034769895.1. Lineage (NCBI taxonomy): Eukaryota > Metazoa > Arthropoda > Insecta > Hemiptera > Cicadidae > Magicicada > Magicicada septendecula. Next base: position 171,530,494 of record CM068368.1, on the reverse strand, counting down.
TCCGAAAGATTAATGGCTCTGGTACTTTGATGCCTGACATGGAAAACTTGCAAAGACCGTTTGGAAAACCTTAATGAGGTTCTAACTAGAATTCACGGTGCCCAACTGAAGCTGAGCCCAAAGAAGTGTTCTCTATTCCAGAAGGAAGTTCAGTATCTGGGCCATCTGGTTTCGGCAATGGGTGTTAGCATGGATCCTAATAAAGTAGACACTAAGAGACTGGCAAGTTTCAAAAAGTAAACATGAAGTTCGGAGTTTCCTGGGGTTATGCTCATATTACAGACATTGTGATACAAGGAGAGAGTTGCTGGCAATCGTCAGAGCTTTGGATCATTTCCATAAATACCTCGATAGGAGGGAGTTTTCACTACGCCCCGACCATGCCGTGCTTGCATGGCTCTTGAGATTTAAAAATCTGGAAGGGCAGTTGGCAAGGTGGCTCAAACGTCTGCAAGAGTACAACTTCAAGGTACAACATCGGTGGGAGCGCCTACATGGTAATGCAGATGGCTTATCACGAAGACCGTGCCCAGAAGACTGCCGACACTGCCACAGAAAGGAAGAACTAAACCCAAGCGAACATGTTCAAGCCATCACTGTAGATTTCCTGGCAGACAGCTGGACGACACTAGATTTTCGACGAGAAGAGATGACTGATGAAGACATTGGACTGATCTAGACAGCAAAATATATCTGCCATGGTTTGGAAGTGCTGAAGGATTACTGGGCACAATGGGAATCTCTTACCTTAGAGAACAGATTACTGAAAAGGGCTTGGTAAAGTGCCGATGGACGAGACGTGGTAATGCAATTGATAATTCCCTGAAGTAAAGTGCATTCTGTTTTGAAAGAGATGCATGATGGAACGTCTGTAGGCCATCTTGGCGTTAACAAAACCCTTGACAAAATACGGAAGCGATTCTATTGGATTTCTCTTCGCCACGACGTAGAGGAATGGGTTCGGATGTGTGAAATATGTGCTGCAAACAAGGGCCCACAAACCAGAAGTAGGGGAAAAATGAGACAGTATAACGTTGGATTGCCTTTCGAGAGAATTGTGTCAAGGCTGCAATTAATTATGTAGTACACACTGGCACTAAGACGTAGTTTGGAACGTTCTGGTCTGTGAGCGGAGGTAAAAATACATGGCGGCAGCGGTCTTAGTTTTCAGTATTAGTTGCGATATATTTACAGTGCGGTCCGAATTTATTGTCAGGGGATTACAAGTGATTATCGAGCGATATTACTGTGTGCGTTCAAGTGGTTATTAGTGAAGTGTTTAATAATCGGGCGGTATAATTGTAATACAATTGTGTTTAATATTAGTGGACATTTATTTGCATGTGAACAATTTTGATTTGATTTATTGTAAGAGACTGTGTTGTTAATTACACACTATTTAACTGTAAAAATTAAAGCTGATGATTAATGACTTAATTGGTGTATTGTATTTGGTTTCCACTGTACCTACGACGATCAAGTACACCATCGTAACAGTGGTGTCAGAACTGGGATAGAACGGTTAACAGTGGAAACAGTGTACACTTTATACAGGACGAGTGTAATTCGTAATTAATTGGAACACAATGGATGCCAGTCAGATGATGGAAAATTTACAGGCGCTGCTGTTACAGACGGAGAAACGACAGGATGATAAATGCAGGCAGGAGGCGGAAGAAGCAGAAAAATGACAGGATGAAAAACGCAGGCAGGTGGCAGAAGAAGCAGAAAAATGACAGGATGAAAAACGCAGGCAGGAAAGAGAAAAGGCTGAGGAATGTCAGAAAGCACTAATGCTAGAAACAGAAGAAAGACAAAAAGAAGAACGTAAGCATGAAACAGAAGACATCAAAGTGTTAATTAAGAGCAAAAGCAGATTCAAGAACATACTACCGCAGAATTGGGTCTCCTACGCGGTGACGTAGGTGAATTACGAGGTGAGCTGAACAATCAAATTACCAGAATATCTGATGTAGAAGAATCCATGTCAAATAAAATAGCTGAAGTAGAAAAATGTGTCTTGAGTATGGAAGAAGCTATGTCAACAAAATTATGTGCAGTAGAAAACTCAATGGCAAACATAAGAGAACAAATTAAAAATGAAGTTGAGCAGTTCATGAAAATACAACCAAAACAAATTTCTGAACAGACTGTACCAATGCTAAAGACAGAAAAAGACACAGAAAATAAGTCAACAGAGAAGGTCACCTCCCCTGCAGTTGGGACAGTTCATGTCAAGGCCCCAACCTTTGATGGAAGCACTGGGTGACGTATTTACGCCAATTTGAAGCTGCTGCATGCGCAAATAATTGGACAGAAAAAGACAAGGCTGTTTCACTCGTTCTTGCATTAAAAGGACCTGCAGCAGAATTCCTAGAGAATGTGCCACCTGACAGCCAAAACACCTATGCCGAATTGTTAAAAGCTCTGGAATTACAGTATGGTGATAAACATTTGTGAGATGTGTACTGCAATCAGTTGAGAGCAAGGTGACAGCATGCCGGGGATAGCCTTCAAGAGTTTGAAGCAAGTATCGACAGACTTTTGCGAGTTTTGCAATGCAGACATTTACTGCCAGTGTCTGAGATAACGAACTACAGCAAGTGTTACAAATGGCAAGACACCAGAACAGTGCGGACGCCCTGGTACATGCTTTGCAATTTGAGGCCACCAAATCAGCGTCTGGTTGGACAAGTCATAAAGTGCGTGCTAAAAGATCGCGATGGCACAGACGATGAGGAAGAAGAACAAGGAACAGAGACTCGACGGTCGGTGCCACAGAATAAAATAAGAAAGGATGGAAGACCAAAGTGTTATAGTTGTGTGAAACCTGGACATCTACGAGATTGTCGGGTTATAATTCAGCAGCAGGGAAACGGGCAGTAGTCGGTACAACTATAGGGGTGTGTGCTGACTAACTGGAGGAACGAAGCCCCTAGAGAAAACACAATTTCTACACTTCAGAAAAACAGCGGGAGCTTGGTGGTGGTTACCGGATTAGTTCAAGGAAGGCCAACCTCGTATACAGTTGACACAGGCATAACAATTTCTATTGTGTGGCCCTACGTAGTGAAAGATCTCAAGCCAATCTGGTGCTCTTGCAGCTTGCGAACAGCTACTGGACGGCCAGTAAAAGTGTTTGGAAAAGTGGAGATACACCTACGCCTCATTCGACTTGAGTTTAATCATCAAGTACTGGTTGCAGACATTGTGGATGAAGCAATTCTTGGTGTGGACGTTATGAACGCATACGGATTTATAGTAGACTTCAAAAACAATGTCTTGGGAATCGGAGGCGAAGAAGTAATGCTATTAACAATGACGACAGCAGAAAAATTGATGCACATCATAAACCAAGTGGCCGTAACTGTTCCCCCAAACTCCGAAAAGATCATCATGGTTAGAACCAAGGTAGATACTAGGGGCAACCAGTGCTCTATATTTGAACCCCAGGTAGTCAGTACACCGGGCATACTAATTGCAAAAGTTTAGTAAATTCTGACAAAACCGGACATGTACCTATTAGAGTGACGAATATTTTGGATCAAGCTGTCACTTTACAAAGCAATATGTGGGTAGTCGGAATGACACAACGAAGATCCAGTTGTGCTTCAGATACTTCCAAATTACCAGAGGAACTACAGGAATAATTAACGACAACAGATCTTCTAACGACCACTCAGTGGGTGAGGTAAAAGAACTCAGACGGTTTTAACATGAATTCAAAGATTCTTTTGCAGTTCGGGGACAGTCACTGGGAACAACTTCTCTTGTACAACATCGCATCAAGACCAGAGACACAACACTGATACGCCACCCTCCTTGAAGGCCTCCATTATCTAAGCAAGAGGAAATGTTTCTGTTAGTACAGGACATGTTGACAGAGGGAGTAATCGAGCCTTCGTCAAGTGCTTGGTCTTCTCCGGTAGTGCTGGTAGTGAAGAAGGATGGTGGATTGCGTTTCTGCGTAGACTACTGGAGGTTAAAAGACATTACAAAGAAAGACTGCTATCCATTACCTCGTGTTGACGATACACTCGACACACTGTCTGGAGCTCATTGGTTTTCCACATTGGACCTAAAGAGTGGATATTGGCAAGTGGGTCTTCATCAAGAAGACAAGGAAAAGACCGCTTTCTCGACCCCAAGTGGCTTATTCCAATTTAACATCATGCCGTTTGGACTCTGTAATGCACCGGCAAATTTGAAAGATTGATGTACCTGGTACTCCGACATGGAAAACTTACCTTGTTTATTTAGACAATATCATAGTCATCGGGAAGACTTTCAAAGACCATTTGGAAAACCTTAAGGAGGTTCTAACTAGAATTCTCGGTGCCCAACTGAAGCTGAGCCCAAAGAAGTGTTCTCTTTTCCAGAAGGAAGTACAGTATCTGGACCATCTGGTTTCAGCAGCGGGTGTTAGCATGGATCCTAATAAAGTAGACGCCGTAAGAGACTGGCCAGTGCCGAAGAGTAAACACGAGTTCAGAGTTTCCTAGGGTTATGCTCATATTACAGATGTTTTGTGAAAGGCTTCGCTACTATTGCTAAACCACTACATGAGCTAACGGAAAATAAACGAAACTTCCAGTGGTCGAGAGAGTGTGACCAAGCATTTAGGACTATGAAGATTGCATTATGTTCGCAGCCAATTCTCGCTTTTCCAGCTTCTGAAGGGAAGTACATCGTAGATACAGATGCAAGCAATACTGGTCTAGGAGCAGTTTTGTCTCAAGTGCAGAACGGTGAAGAACAAGTAATAGCGTATTACAGCAAGACACTTTCTAAACCAGAGAGAAATTATTGTGTTACAAGGAGAGAGTTGTTGGCAATTGTCAGAGCTTTGGAGCACTTCCATAAAAACCTCTATGGGAGATAGTTTTCACTACGTACTGACCATGCCGTGATTGCATGGCTCTTGAGATTTAAAAATCCGGAAGGACAGTTGGCAAGGTGGCTCAAACGTCTGCAAGAGTACAACTTCAAGGTACAACATTGACAGGAGCGCCTGCATGGTAATGCAGATGGCTTATCACGAAGACCATGCCCGGAAGACTGCCGACATTGCCACAGAAAGGAAGAACAAAACTCAAGTGAACATGTTCAAGCCATCACTGTAAATTTCCTGGCAGATGGCTGAACAACACAAGACTGTCGACAAGAATAGATGACTGATGAAGACATTGGACCGATCTTGACAGCAAAAGAGGAAGGTAGCCGCCCGACTTGGCACAATGGGAATCTCTTACCTTAGAAAACGGATTTCTGAAAAGGGCTGGGGAAAGTGCAGATGGACGAGACGTGGTCATGCAGTTGATAGTTCTTCGAAGAAAAGTGCAGTCTGTTTTGAAGGAGATGCATGATGGGACGTCTGGAGGCCATCTTGGCGTTTACAAAACCCTTGACAAAATACGGAAGCAATTCTATTGCCTTCATCTTCACCACGACATAGAGGAATGGGTTCGGATATGTGCTGCAAGCAAGGGCCCACAAACCAGAAGCAGGGGAAAAATGAGACAGTATAACATTGGATTGCCTTTTGAGAGAATTGCCATAGACGTTGCTGGACCATTCCCAGTTACTGGCGATGGAAACCGGTACATCACGGTTGTAGATGACTACTTTACTAAGTTGGTGAAAGCCTACGCAATTCTAAATCAGGAGGTTACCACTTTGGCAAAGGAGTTAGTTCACAACTTCTGTTGCCGTTATGGAGCCCCTATGGAAATCCATACGGATCAAGGGAGAAATTGTGAATCAGGAGTGTTTAAAGAATTATGCCATCTACTCGGAATTCAAAAGACCAGGACAACGCCTCTGCATCCTGTCTGACAGGATGGTTGAGAGATTCAATAGGACACTTGAGGAACATCTTTCGAAGGTTGTTGACGAGAACCAAACAGACTGGGACCAATGTATACCACTATTCCTCATGGCGTATAGATCATCAGTACATGATACAACAGGCATGACTCCAGCAAAATTGGTGTTTAGGTGGGAGATTTGTCTTCCTGGGGACTTGAAGTTCGGATCACCTGAGACTCAGTCCCAATAGCCACAGAACTATTCCTCGCAATTAGAAAACCAACTGCAAGAAATGAATCGCTTGATAAGAGGACGGCTGAAGATTGCCACCAGTGATAAAATGAAAACTTGGTATGACATTCACAGCAATAGTATGGGTTTCCAAGAAGCAGATCAGGTCTGGTTGTTCAACCCAAAGCGCCGTCGTGGTCGCTCACCTAAGTTGCAAACTAACTGGGAAGGACCCTACACTGTGAAAAAAAGAATCAACGATGTTGTTTATCGGATTCAACAGGAAGGACAGCGAAAGTTCAAGGTCGTCCACCTAGATCGCCTGGCTAAGTAGTACTTCAGAGATGGGTTGCCAGTTCGGGACAAACAGGCTTAAGGAGGGGGCAGTGTTACGACATCACACAACAATCTACGTGTTTATCGAAAAGTTCCAGAAGGATCCAGAATGTAATGCGGTGGTGTACGTGACACTCAACACATTCGTGAGACTTTTCTTGAAGCCGCCAGCCACACAGACTGTGTCAAGGTCGCAATTAATTATGTAGTACACACTGGCACTAAGATGTAGTTTGGAATGTTCTGGTCTGTGAGCGGAGGTATAAATACATGGCGGCAGCGGCCTTAGTTTTCAGTATTAGTTGTGATATATTTACAGCCCGAGTTTATTGTTGGGCGATTATAAGTGATTATCGAGCGATATTACTGTGTGTGTTCAAGTGGGTATTAATGAAGTGTTTAATAATTGGGCGCGATAATTGTAATACAACTGTGTTTAATATTAGTGGACATTTATTTGCGTGTGAACAATTTTTATTTGATTTATTGTAAGAGACTGTGTTGTTAATTACGAACTGTTTAACTGTGAAAATTAAAGCTGATGATTAGTGACTTAATTGGTGTATTGTATTTTGTTTCCACTGTACCAACGACGATCAAGTAGACCATCATAACAATATCGAAGGCAATGTCTGTTTCAAAGCAATTTTTTTTTTTTTTTAAACTTTACAACTTTCTTGAATAAGTTTCAGCAGAGATGGAAGAATTTTATATGCCACAAAATTTGCATAAATTTATCATGAAGGCAGATTAAAAGCTTTTGATAAAAAAATGATGCTGAATCTGTTGTAATTATTCTCTTATAATAAATTAAAACTTGAATGTAAAATACAAGTGAAAAAATGAATTAAACTGAATGTACTAATCACTGTAACGGGGCAAAAGGGAGGGGTTTTATTTTATTAAATATTTGTAACAATTCATTTCATATGCATGGCCAGTCACAGGTTGAATCTAAATCGTAGCGAACCAAGAACTCATAAGGCGAAGTTAATACAATGGAATGCGTCAACGTGCAATCACGCAATACCATTCTTAGAATTTTGAGACTGTGTGACACACACCCACAAGCGCGCAAATACCAGCAGATGCGCAACCGACGCCGAGTGGTTTAAAACAACATGGCCTGGAGAAGAATTTTGTCCAGCACGTGCTCTCAACATGCCGGAAACGAAATTAAGTCACGCCTACTACAGTGACGTAAACCACTGGACAACAAATATCGTCAACGTCCAGCACACGGGAGTTTGCACTTGTTAAATGAACCGTAACTATGACTTTAAAGTACCAGGCATTGGTTTCTGCCTTGTCCGAAGCAATCTAGCTGGGGGGGGGGGGGATTTAGTGAACGCTCTTCCCAGTTTTTCACTGACGCTTACCTGGCCAGGTAGCCGCCCAACGGGGCTCATTAACAAATTTTCATTATCAAATAAAAGTGAGTGCAGTTAGTCAAAAATGAAGAAGTGCGGATGGTTTCGACAGAAGAAGAATAAATTATAAACTATTTTCAGACCCACAACTAAATTCATAAGTGAGAAGCCACGAGTTCGGAGGAACCCCACGTTGCCGGGACGGGTATTGCATAATGTATTAAATGATGTTTTTAAATAAATAAAGAAGGGTTTTTTTTTGTTTTTGTAATAGAATGAATGTGTGTGCGAGCAGGCTGGGCTGCCGATGTAAGGTAAGATGTTAAGTGTAATATTGTAATATATTCAATCATGTCATAAATATGAGTAAAAGTTTTATGCATTTAAAATTTTGGATAATCGCTTGAGCTAAGAGGCAAAGAAATGATATAACTTGAAGTTTAAAAAATTTAAAGAAGAAAATAAAATCTTAGTTTGTTTCTCTTCACAAAATGCGAGTTGCGTCTATTATTAACACAACCTTTAAATCACTCTTGCATCTCGACGTTCATGTGACGGATTCTGGGATGAGAGGGCAAAACAAGGTAGGTGGAAGACAAATAATTTCATTTATTTGTATCTGTATTTTGTATAAAGTAATTAACCTAACAATGGCGCCCGAACTGGGACGAATTTTATTAATTGAATTGCATTAAAATTCCACACCTACAACAGATGCAAGTGTGATGTAAGGTTAAGTAACGGTATGTAGAAAATTACACAAAGTACACAAAACATGAATTAAGATGTTGTATATGTAAATTAAGAATTAGTTAAACAAAAATCAGTAAATTTACAACCTAAAAATGACAGGAAATAATGAAAACAATAGCAATGAAATAACTAATGTTGACAGTTTTGATGAGTCAGTTGTTATGCATAATATTGAGGTCCACTCGACTCCAAACGTGAGTCAGGACCCTTTTGGTGAGTCTGTAAAAATAAATGTGACAGATGAAACAAATATAACAGAGGATTCAGGAGTTCAGTTAACTCCGACCTCAACTAAATGTCATAAATTAGACAATGACATGATGAGTGTTATACTAAATCAATTAGAGAAAATGAACAGTAATTTTAATAATAAATTTGATGTTCAGAAAAACGAAATCCAAGAAATTAAAAGTCAATGATAAATTAGATGAACAAAACAATAGATTCAATGAACAAAATATTAAATTTGACGAAATTAGAGACGAAATTAAACAACAGAATGTCAAGTTGAATGAGCGAGTGAATGAAATTAATACAAATTTGAATAATATGAAAGAACAGGTAATAAATTCTATAAATAATAATTGTGAGAAACTGGTTAACGAAGTGAATAAAAATCTAGACAGAAAATTAGATCAGATAATGAATAAGAAGTCAGATGACAATGTTACGAATATTAATAATGACAAAATAGTGGAAGAGAATAAAATATTGAATAGTGATGAGATAGAGATAGTGAGTGAGAGTGAGAGAGTAACGGGAGTAGTAATTAGCGTTGATGAATTACAGAAAGAGTGGCAAGAGAGATTAGATGACTATGGAGGACAGAGGGTAAATTTTCCCCATATTTATGATGAACCAAGGTGTTCACAAATGTTATTGTTGAAGGGCAAGAGCCCCTTGTTATTGGAAGACATGAGGTCTTTGAGTTGTTCCCCGAGTTTTGATGAGTTAGTACCCTCTGTGTGGGATGGTGTCGAAAGTGTGAGATGGTGTTATGGTGAGAGAGATTTAGATAGAGAATTGTGTGTTGATAGAGAGATAGAATTATATAAGTTGAAGAGAAATTATAATGAGTTGAAAGAGATGTTAGAAGTGGCAAAGGTAAATGATATGAAATACTTACCCTGTAGACTAGAGATTGAGAATTGTTTTGATGATACCTGTTTAAATAATAATAATTTACCTTATGTTGTAATGAGTGTAGTAGGAGAATATGATGAGAAAATAACTGACTTTAGATTGAATAAAACTACTGATGGAGACCAGACTAAAATCACTAATGATGTTGACAGGTTTTATGATTTGATAATAATGTGGAATAATCCAGTAAATTATTATGTGGGTTTTACAGAACAATTTGAAGTATTAAAGAATTATTATATTAAATTTAATAAATTGAGTGTGGACAAGAACGATTTATGTTATAAATATATTAGATTACTATTCGATGATGGAGGCTGAACATTAAATTAATAAATGGACATTTTTAAATATTTTGATTTATGGTTCTGACTTGCTGATTTTGGAAATGAAGTGTGATAAATTGAATAATTAATGACGAAGAATTTGTAAATAATTTAGTGAAATTGATTGTGTGTATTGTAACAAGTATATAATGTAAACAATGTGTGTAGGTAATTGTTGTGATAATAATAATAATATTTTGCAGTCTAAATAAATAACAAAAATAATTTTGAAGAGGATAACAAAGGAATTGTAATTATTGTAATTGGTGAGAGTAATAAAAAATGTTGTGTTTTCAATAATTTATTTAATTAAAATAATTGAAGATGTTTAAATACTTTTGATTGATTCAAGATGTTATATAATGATGAATTTAAATTATTTTATGAGATGTGAATTTGATAATAATTAATAAATAAATAAGTGTTAAACTGTTTAGTATGGAATAACATTGTTGTTAAAATGTTTCAGAAGGTACAGGGAGTTATATTGATGATTATATTTGTGTGTTGTGACAGGGTATGAGCAATGTACTGTAAGTATAAATTTTATAATACAAGTTAAATAGAGTAAAATGGTTGCAGTTGTTGAAAAGATTTTACACTCAATGATGAAACTAATTTGAGATAATTGTACTAAATAGAAACTATAGTCAAAAGGTAATAATAACTTAAATATGAGATAAAATAAATGTTAACAATAAATTTGAAATTTGGGAGGAATATAATTGTAGTCAGTGATAAATAATTTAAATGATATATAGAAGAGTTAATAAAAATTTCAAGTTAGAATGTTTATAATTTTCTGTATAAATTATTTAAAAGAGAACTGTTTGTTTAATGTGAATGTAACAATGCTAATGATCAAGGTTAATGTCTATTTGTTTATTATGTTATGTTATGTTTTCATACGAGATATATGGGCAATTTGGGGGGGTTGAGTGGTGTTAATAGATGTGCTATACTTAGGGAGTGTAGAAACTGCAAGTGTAGAAGGTCTAGTTTAGTTATTAAGTGGCTAGTACCGTGGTGGCATGTGCCATGGTAGGTAGCGGTAAGTGTTGGGGGTGACAGAGAGTGTTACCTCCATCGGAGGCCAAAATGGCGTAAAATACACGGCACACCCTTTTATGTAATTTTATATTATATACTGATAGATTGCCGTGCCGTGTATAGTAATGATGTAGAGAACATGCTTGAATTTAGAGTTGATTTCCCCGACTTTTCGGGCGATTACTGCCTTACCAGCATTAATCGGGGTTTTGGCTAGCGGTCAACTATGGCCATAAAATAAGAACCTTGACCAAAGCTGGCTTGAAATTGGTGTATATTTGAAATTGATGGGGGGTGATTTTAGGGGAAATCCCCGGAACTATGGAACAGCGGCTGCCGCTCTGTTCGAGTAGGAACAGCAAGCCAGGTGGTAGACCCGTTTTAAGGGCATATTAATTTATAACATAGATATGATGATATCTACCAATTTTAAAATGTAACGCTGAAGCAAGGACACGGAGATGATAAATTCCTCCACCAATGCCGTCCTTGTGGAAGCAAATGGGCACAACAGTCCACCAGCAAAAAATAATACTGTGTGTAGTTCAGGAGGTTGCTCAGGGGAGCAACGAATTAAAATTTTGTAACTTAGTAATGGCAACTCACTCTTGCACTAATTAAATAATTGTATCATGATTGGAGAGATAGATGCATTCGATGTTTATTATACTGTGTTTATTCGGTCTTATAAATGTATTAGTTTATTGTGTTAGAGGTAAGTGTTGATAAAATGTGTAATTTGTATAGTTTTGAAATGTGTTTAAAGTAAGGTCATTCACCTTGCTAAGAAAATCAGCTGATCAGCAGTAGAGTATCACTTATAAATGATTTGAAAATTTTTCAATGTAGTTAAAGATTTGAACGTAAATAATGTTTCAATATAATGATTTTAATGTGTTAAAAGATTTTGATTTAAACGATGGAGATAATGTAAGATAGTTGAGAATTTTAAATGATTTGTAAAAGATAGTAGATGGGAGATTTTGGGTGATTAATATTTTGTTAGGACATGTAGATCAGTCCAAGTTGAATTTAAAGGGGTACTAGAGAGAATAATATTGTTGTGAATTAATGTAATGTAGAATTTGAGATGTAATAGTGACGCACTAGCTATGGGGAAAATATGTAGAGTATTGAGCGATATATTGATGTAATAAATAAGTGGAGATATTTTGTAGTAGTTGAAAGTGATGTATTGGAAGGGTAATTAGTTGATAGGGTAATTTTGTAAGGGGGTGGTGTGATAAGGAGTCCGCAACGAAAGGTGTTGGGACGGGAAGGGACCATTTAGCGCCGGAAAGGGTTGCCTAGGTAAAGTCCAGGGACCAGATAAGGGAATGAGCTTTTGGGGGGGGAACACACATCCTGAGTACAAAGGGGTAGAGAGTATATTTTTTTTATATAAGGGTAGAATGATGTGAATTGAGTTGAGTAGTAAGTTGGGTTGAGAGAATGTTTGATAGATGTTTTTGATAGAGGGGGGTGTCATATCAGTTAAAGCTGTTAATGAGTGTTAGAGTCAGAGGGGTAAAGATTATAAATATATAAATGTCAAGTGATACAATCAAGTTATTATGAATAATTAAATCACCCAAACTAATGGAGATTGAGAATGTTAAAGAAAGAGAGTCATAGTAAAAATATAAAATTAATGGAAACAAGTGACAGATTTTAATAGAAGTTGAAACTAATTAGAGCAATAAATATGTAATTTTTAATTAGTTTAAATGTCAATTTTATTGTTAATTGTAATAATAACCATGTTAATTTTGAATGTCTTATTATATTATGTTCGAAGATAAAAAATTTAAAGATGTTTAATGTATTTTATGATGTAGCCTAGGTATAACCTATGTAGGTCAAGGTTGTGGACTTGACCCAGTTTGATCAGCTGATGGTTGATGTTATAAACTAGACCAGTTTTGGTAATGAAGTGATGCAAATTTTGTTGTTTAATTGATTTAAATAATTTTAAATTTTCTGAATATTGAGAAAAGTATATTTTAATAAAGTTAAATTTAAAAAAAAAAAAAAAAATTTTTTTTTGATTTGTTGTGCCTGCCATCTAATTGATGTTTTGAGTTTTCAGTGTATTATTGTTTGTGTATTGCGAGGATATTATTGAATTACATTGTTTAGAATATGTGTGTAAACAAATGTTAGAGTAAGTGAATTCAGGTTTAATAAGGTATTCAATTTTTTCTTTAGGATTTTCTTGTAGTGAAGAGAATTAGGGATTCATGTAAAAGATTTTTATTGGGACTTTTGAGGAAATACAATTTGAGTTTAACATAAATGAATTTTGAATATAAAGAGAAATGTTTGAAAATTTTAAAGGATAATTTTGTTTAATGAGTATTTATAAATGTGTGTACGTGCCCAGTAACTGCTAAAGGCAGCCCAGTGTGTATGGTAAGGGGGAACATATCGGTTGAGGATCTGGCATGGTATAAGACCAGGGGTTTGGATTTTTGGGGTGGTATGTTAGAAGGTTATGTGTGCTGTGGTGCATGTCTGTTCGATTTTATGGTGTTGGGATCTCGAATAGAGAAGTCCAGTGATCTCGTTCAGATGTGGCCATAGTCGCCGAGCCAAGGGGGTAGGTTACCCATGATGTATAAGAACTAATGGGGGTTTGTTGGCACCATATCCTCACTGGTCCTCTTAGGGGTTTAACAATGAGATTTCTTGTTTCGACAGAAGATCTCTTATTGGGGGGGGGGGGGTATTGTAACGGGGCAAAAGGGAGGGGTTTTATTTTATTAAATATTTGTAACAATTCATTTCATATGCGTGGCCAGTCACAGGTTGAATCTAAATTGTAGCGAACCAAGAACTCATAACGCGAAGTTAATACAATGGAATGCGTCAACGTGCAATCACCCAATACCATTCTTAGAATTTTGAGACTGTGTGACACACACCAACAAGCGCGCAAATACCAGCAGATGCGCAACCGATGCCGAGTGGTTTAAAACAACATGGCCTGGAGAAGAATTTTGTCCAGCACGTGCTCTCAACATGCCGGAAACGAAATTAAGTCACGCCTACTACAGTGACGTAAACCACTGGACAACAAATATCGTCAACGTCCAGCACACGGGAGTTTGTACTTGTTAAATGAACCGTAACTATGACTTTAAAGTACCAGGCATTGGTTTCCGCCTTGCCTGAAGCAATCTAGCTGGGGGGGATTTAGTGAACGTTCTTCCCAGTTTCTCACTGACGCTTACCTTGCCAGGTAGCCGCCCAACGGGGCTCATTAACAAATTTTCATTATCAAATAAAAGTGAGTGCAGTTAGTCAAAAATGAAGAAGTGCAGATGGTTTCGACAGAAGAAGAATAAATTATAAACTATTTTCGGACCCACAACTAAATTCATAAGTGAGAAGCCACGAGTTCGGAGGAACCCCACGTTGCCGGCACGGGTATTGCATAATGTATTAAATGATGTTTTTAAATAAATAAAGAGGGTTTTTTTTGTTTTTGTAATAGAATGAATGTGTGTGCGAGCAGGCTGGGCTGCCGATGTAAGGTAAGATGTTAAGTGTAATATTGTAATATATTCAATCATGTCATAAATATGAGTAAAAGTTTTATGCATTTTAAATTTTGGATAATCGCTTGAGCTAAGAGGCAAATGTAACAGTACAGAATTGCTTGTACCAGAATAATGGTATGTAGGGGTATTTTTATTGTAAATCTTATTAGAATCATAAAGTTTAGCTAGGGCAAAGTTAGTTTGCACAAGTCCCAATAATACGCAGATTCACCAGAGGGGAGCCGATCCAAGGTCAGCGGCGTACGAGCAAAGTTAAACAACGGTAATGGCAGTTTTAGGCGCTACAAATTGACAATGCTGACTTTCTATTGGTCCACTGTAACAAATCGTCACCAAAAACAATGACGATATAAAAACCATTACGTATTAAACCGGGCGTTAGCGAAAAGAACAATGAACAATGACGTCAGACACAACCAATTTGCATAATAATTGTGTCTGTTTCCGCCCAGTTCAGCAACAGCAGTTACCCGAGCACATAGGCTCGCCACAGTGCAGTGGGCAAAATTTTGCCAATTATGTAATATTTACTAAACAACATGCAATAGTTATTATCAAAATTTAACAGTAACTACACTCGAGTCAGTGAATAATTTAAAATGAATTTCAAATACAGTCAGTGGACAAAACAGCACGAAATTCGGCCGACCACCTGCCAGATCGCCATGGAGAGGAGTCTACACCACATCAATTACAGGAAAGCCCCTATTCAAATTATTTTCTAAATTCAGAATTTTATTTAATGAGCTCAAAACATATTTTAAACAAACATGTGTAAAATTGCAGTAAAAGAGAGAGAGAGAGAGAGAGAGTGTGTTTTGTTGATTAACTTAAACATAACCTGAGGCGTTGGTTTGTGAAGGATATGAATCATTGTCATTAAAATATAAAGAAAACAAGAAATTTCTTAAATGCTAGTAGTAACGAAACTGAAAGAAATAATGGTAATCAAATAAGAAAATCTATGTACGTAACCTTGAACAGAGGTCAAGTGCGGAATGACATCGCCGCCATTTTGAAATTCTAAAATTATTAATAAATATCTATGTATCAAGCTACAACAAAATTTACTAAATACAATCAAGTTCGTTATCCTAATGTGGTGTACCTCATTATTTCAGTACCCAACAACCTCTGCCTCTGTCTGCTTAACGAAACTCTGGACCCAAAGCCTAATGCATGGAAATGAGCTGAGCACGTGTTATTCCGGTTATACGATTTATTATGCAAATTACATAAATTTTGACAATTCCATATTCATTATTAATAATTATTTATGTTACATATATGCGTAACTTAACACAAAGAAATGATATAACTTGAAGTTTAAAAAATTTAAAGAAGAAAATAAAATCTTAGTTTGTTTCTCTTCACAAAATGCGAGTTGCGTCTATTATTAACACAACCTTTAAATCACTCTTACATCTCAACGTTCGTGTGACGGATTCTGGGATGAGAGGGCAAAACAAGGTAGGTGGAAGATAAATAATTTCATTTATTTGTATCTGTATTTTGTATAAAGTAATTAATCTAACATCACATTATGAGTTATAAATAAAATTTCAACAGTCATTAAAGTTAAAACACTATGAATTGCTTGTACAACAAATCAGTATGACATTCTGCTAACTAAACTGTATGCAGTCTTAGCTGGTGTGAAACTGAAAATTCGGCTTCAGCATGCAAATAGTGGTTTCACATAAACTTGCAAGAAATTGGTGTGTTGAAAAGTGTGTCTCAATGATGTGTTACTACTGACCGTATGGAAGTATGAGCCTGCATGTTGTACTAAAATTGTGAAATTAGTTGTGTTTGCAAATGAGTAATATGTCATGTGTCATTAGTCTCTGTATATTTGTTTGGCTGTCTGTCTGACACACACACACACACACACACACACACACACACACACACACACACACACACACACACACACACACACACACACACACACACACACAAGACTCTGCATTAGTGTCATTAGAAACTTAAAACACAATCTATAACAAATGATGAAATGATAATGTCAAAGATACTGTGACAGGCCTCTTGCACACCTCCTCATTTTAATTTCAAGAAAAACATACGAGGGCAGTCCAGAAAGTAACTTACGTTTCAGTGTGGGCACCGATGGGGCGGGGCTAGCGCCGCAATCTTGGTGACACTGGGTGGCGTGACTCAGTACGCATCCAACTGGGGCCGGTATAGGTTTGTCTTGTGTTTCTGTGCTTTACTAATAATTTTTAAAATGAGTGCTGTGATTGAAAATCCCGCGAGCTGTGAAGTACGCTCAATACAACTTCTGCAAGCAGAAAACTGCAGACCGGTGGACATTCATCGGCGACTGTGTGATGTGTATGGGAAGAATGTTATGAGTGAGGGAGGAGTAAGGCAGTGGTGTCTTATGTTTAAAAATGGCCGCACCAATGTGCACGATGATGAGTGAAGTGGCCGGCTGAGTGTTCTTACTGACAAACTGTAACATAATCCTACTTATTCTCTTTATTATTATTACAGATACACTGATAAAATATGTATAACAAATACCATAATTTGGTACCTCTAAGTACTTACCAATTTCATCGGTTGCCGGGCTCATATTCTTCTTTTATAAATGTGTTTTTACCTAAGGGGTGCCAGGGTTCATTTACAGCGAGACTTTGAGACACAGATGGTGACACAAATGAATACACGGTATTGTTGAAAATAACCATCAAAATTTAATTCTCTATCAGGTATTACAGATGCGACCATGCGGTCAAAACAATGACGTCATATAAGATGACCCAAAAACAAAATGGCGGTTATTTTTTATATCTCATTTACTCTCTATACTTCTTTTGTCTGCTAAATTAATATCAGTGTAAATTGTATTGCTGCAGCTTAAAACCATTTATTAATTGTTAGTTCGTTAATACACAAACCAATGCCCTCAGCATCTGTGGTTATGGCCATACGTTCACTCGCTCACTCTCACACACATTCATCTTTAGACCAGTACATTCTTTTAATTAGCAATTCTGTATTAATGAGCTCATTAAACTATAAAAAATGATAAAATGGGACTTCTCTGCTTATCGTTTGGTGTTGTCCATCCGTTGCTGGTGGGTGACGCCCATGGTGATGGCCGGTGTTCGCCTTTAATTCTGTTGAGTTTAACTGGAGAGATATGTGCACTGATTTTACATTTTAATATTCATACTGTTAAACAAAGTGAGCCTTCATTGCCCCACTATTACTGATAATATTTTGATCTAGTTATTGTAAACTATTGTTAGAAAATTGTTCACACAGCGATACATCGCTGTGTCTCCTCTGAAGAACGGCGTTGAAATGAGAACGAGGCAAATGTAAATTTGCGCTTGTGTGTGTGGTTCTTACGTCATCCAGCTTTGTCTTACTGGACAACGCCTCGTCGCACGTATTGTAGTTAGTGCGTCATTGTTTTTGGTTATGACGGAACAGTGCTATAGTCCAATCACAATGCACATTTTAGTCCTTCGTCACAAACACCGCCATGGCCTTTTCCGATTCCAGCACGTCCATCGGCGACCTTGGTGTCGTACTCTTGCTGAATTTACTCTGCTCCACCGTATATAGGGACAATGGACCTAACCATTCTGTGTTTTACTGATTAAACAATACAAAACATTGAAAAATACCTTTATACCCATAATTATGGTACTGGGTCATTATGTACTGTTACAAACCCCCTCAATGAAAATTTTTGTGTCGAAACACAAAAACTTTCATTGACTCATTCACACTTTCCTAAAAGGATCAGTCTAGATATGTCACCACAACCCCCTGTAATGTTACTATAAAAAAATTTATCATCACTTACCCTTGGTCCCATGATGTTGGTCGCACCCTCTGACCTTACTGGACTTCTCCTGAGAGATCCCTACACCATAAGGCCATAAGGCACTCTACACTCCTGTTCTGACGCTCCAGCCAGCCCAGGACTGCGGTCACAACACCACAAAACTCTGAAACATTGCATACAAAATTTTAAAATAGTGGTCTAGTACATTTCCATATCTACAACTGATATGTTCCCTTTTAGACACATTGGTTTGTGTTTGGGGCATTGGTTTGTTTTTAATTCAAAAGTTTCAACCTAACAACAACAAGACTTCAAAATATATTGATTTTTTACTACCACCAAACTCAATCTCTTCCTTGTAAGAAAACAAACTATACATATAACTACAAATAACACAATACATAAACAATTCTTTAATATACCCCCAAAATACCTTCACCTAATTATTACTACAAATTCAACCTACGACTATTATGGCAGGCACTCTTATTATTCAAATTTTGTTACTCGAATTATAATCATTTATCTACTTTGTAAATGGCATCCTACTACATTTTTTGCACAACTTCATTTGTAACTTGAGAATTTCAACTTGTAAAATCTACTATTTTTTAACATTTGTTATCGTCATTACCAATAGCAATAAAACATCATAAAACATTAGACATTACACATTAACATTGTTACATTTATCTTACATTAAACAATTTACATTTACATGACTTGTACCAAAACTTTATCACATTTTTACTATCAACAATTCTCTATTAACTTTTAATTATTTAACATTCATTAGATTCTATACAACAATTTCAATTTATCATTTACCTTTCTGTTACATTATCCTCCTACCATGAATTTTCCTTTTCTAACCTTTTTATCCTTACTAGTTTGGGTGACTCTCTACTATTCACTATTTTCTCTATATCTTATTTTGGCATTGTCAATCTAACCTTACTCACCTCTTTTTTCTACTAACCGCTTCTAACCATTGATATATCATGACACCAATATCTCTATAATAACCCCCTTCACAAATCCCATTTAAAACCTCTGGCACCGCTCATTTTTTGTACTAGTATGTGTGTATTCCTCATCTATGCTCATTCCATCATTGGTTCCTGACCCTTTCAGATAACCCTTTCCGGCACACAATGGTCCCTTCCTGTCCCAACACCTCTCGTTGCGGACTCCTACACCAATACCCTTATTACAAAATATCACCATCAACAACAAATATAATTACCATTCACATCACTCAACTCTACTTATAATCACTAACCACTGTGTCCCTAAAATATCTAACACCTCTTTATATATTATCTGTATCTCAACACTTTATTTTCACTAACTCCCATTAACTCTATTTAACTAACTCCAATGCCTCTATTTATCACTATTACCCAAACTCTTTACAACATTTCACCTTAATATACCATTAGAAAATTCATCACTTACCTTCTAACAAACAATACCTCTCCATATCCAAATATATTACCTGCTTCATTCATTTACTAACCATTAGAATCTAAATCTCATAATTGTTTAAATTCCTTATCAATTATTTAAAATTCCACAGTACATGTGTACATAAAAAAAATACATAAAAACACAACTACAAGAATACACAAATACTCTGCCATTAATACACAAAAATATACAATTCACATAATCATTAAATCATTTACCAAAATCAGTCATAAACAGTCCATCCTGAAAAACACTGTTCACATAATTAAATGTTCATAACACAATAAAAGGTCTACCCTCCATCGTCAAATAGCAATCGAAACTTAAAACTATATACATGGTTTAATATTAGGTATCTTATACTATCATTATAAATACCTATCCAATTCAAACGTTCATTATTATCCCCAAACTCATTTAACATGTCATGATTGATCATTGTCCTGTCACCTCCTGTATAATAAGTCATAATTCGGTATTTTATCAAGTCATTATTGTTATCAACATCCTCTCCTACTACTTTAGTTTCAATACAAGGTAAGTTTTTATTATTTTTATCACTTCTATCTCCACCTAACCTTTCCATCAACTCTTCATAATCTCTACATATCTTAAAAATCTCTACTTCTCTTTTTCTCTCACAATACCTCTCACTTTTAAAACATCTCTCTCTATCACACCAAGCTACATTCTCTCTCTCTATATTTGCATCGGGCACTACTATTTCATAAAAACACCTCCTGGCCTCACCAGGTACACTAACACAAAAAACTAAGGGATCATTTAGAGACCACACGTCTCCCACATAAACTCTAGAGGAACCTTCCTCCTCAAATAACAATTTTGGAGTCTTTACTCCAACTATAACACTGGGAAAATTTGCCCTCTGCTCACTATACTCATTTAAACTCTCCTTACCCCCACTTTCACTCTCATCTACAACTGTCACCTCATCATGAACCTCTACTCTCATTAAACTCTCATTATTACTACCAACATCCACACTATTATTTTTATTTATTTTATCGTCATTTCCACTACTACTTACCTTGTCTTTGTTTCTATCTAATCTGTCTATTTCTCTACTCTTATTTTCTAACTGTATCTCATTAATCCTCTTGTCTAATTTCTCCTCTAATCGACTCAATTTTACATTTCGTACATTGTTTTGTTTCTTTAGTTCATTCTCAAGGCTATCAAACTTTTCGTCAATTTCTTTTAATACACTATTTTGCGTTTTAATTAATATAAACAGATCTTCCAACGACATCTTATTTTCAACTGCTCTAGGTGTAGAATTCGCGCTTATTTTGTCTAATAAAATAGATTCTGTGTCTGTATTATTTACACATAACATACTATCATTTCTATCTGCCATAATGTAACTGTTTAAATGACTATTAAATTTTTAATTATACAATTACTGGTTGCTTTGTTTCATCAACATAACCTGTTGTATTAGGTTATGTTTCGTCTTGTACCACCTTCTGTGTTTCTCAATCTGGCTGTTTTATATAAATTAATTTTTATATAAAGTCCACAGTTCAGGCGCCATTTGTAACATAATCCTACTTATTCTCTTTATTATTATTACAGATACACTGATAAAATATGTATAACAAATACCATAATTTGGTACCTCTAAGTACTTACCAATTTCATCGGTTGCCGGGCTCATATTCTTCTTTTATAAACGTGTTTTTACCTAAGGGGTGCCAGGTTTCATTTACAGCGAGACTTTGAGACACAGATGGTGACACAAATGAATACATGGTATTGTTGAAAATAACCATCAAAATTTAATTCTCTATCAGGTATTACAGATGCGACCATGCGGTCAAAACAATGACGTCATATAAGATGACCCAAAAACAAAATGGCGGTTATTTTTTATATCTCATTTACTCTCTATACTTCTTTTGTCTGCTAAATTAATATCACTGTAAATTGTATTGCTGCAGCTTAAAACCATTTATTAATTGTTAGTTCGTTAATACACAAACCAATGCCCTCAGCATCTGTGGTTATGGCCATACGTTCACTCGCTCACTCTCACACACATTCATCTTTAGACCAGTACATTCTTTTAATTAGTGATTCTGTATTAATGAGCTCATTAAACTATAAAAAATGATAAAATGGGACTTCTCTGCTTATCATTTGGTGTTGTCCATCCATTGCTGGTGGGTGACGCCCATGGTGATGGCCGGTGTTCGCCTTTAATTCTGTTGAGTTTAACTGGAGAGATATGTGCACTGATTTTACATTTTAATATTCATACTGTTAAACAAAGTGAGCCTTCATTGCTCCACTATTACTGATAATATTTTGATCTAGTTATTGTAAACTATTGTTAGAAAATTGTTCACACAGCGATACATCGCTGTGTCTCCTCTGAAGAACGGCGTTGAAATGAGAACGAGGCAAATGTAAATTTGCGCTTGTGTGTGTGGTTCTTACGTCATCCAGCTTTGTCTTACTGGACAACGCCTCGTTGCACGTATTGTAGTTAGTGCGTCATTGTTTTTGGTTATGACGGAACAGTGCTATAGTCCAATCACAATGCACATTTTAGTCCTTCGTCACAAACACCGCCATGGCCTTTTCCGATTCCAGCACGTCCATCGGCGACCTTGGTGTCGTACTCTTGCTGAATTTATTCTGCTCCACCGTATATAGGGACAATGGACCTAACCATTCTGTGTTTTACTGATTAAACAATACAAAACATTGAAAAATACCTTTATACCCATAATTATGGTACTGGGTCATTATGTACTGTTACAAAACTGGTGGAGAAAATCAATAAAAAAATCCGTGAAAATCGCCGCTTTATGATTGCTGAGCTATCACATGAGTTTCCTCAAATTTCATGTAGTTTGCTTCATGAAGTTGTCACGATAAAGCTTGGTTACCATACGTTTTGTGCGCCATGGGTCCCAAAAATGCTTACAGAAATGCACAAAAACCAGCGGATGGCATCAGCATTGTCATTTCTTGATGCCTATGACAAGGATGGTGATTCTCTACTGGACCGTATTGTAACGGGGGATGAAACCTGGGTTAGGTACATTAATTGTGAAACAAAAAATCAATCCATGGAATGGGGCCATACTTGCTCACCCAAAAAACCGAGGAAGTGTTTGCAGACCTTGTCAGCAAGGAAAAGGTGACAGTTTTTTGGGACAGAAAAGGGGTTCTCCTGGTAGAGTTTATGGAACGGGGTACCACAATCAACTCAGAGGTTTACTGTGAAAACTTAAAAAAGCTGCAGAGAGTAATCCAAAACAAGCGACGCGGTAAGTTGAGCTCTGGGGTATTGTTCTTCCACGACAACGCCCGACCGCATACAGCAGCACGAACGCAAGAACTTCTGGGAAAATTTGGATGGGAGATTTTCAATCATCCCCCATACAGCCCTGATCTGGCACCGAGCGATTATCACCTGTTCATGCGTATGAAAAAGTGGCTGGCAATGCAGCGCTTTGAAGACGACGACGAGCTGAAGGCAGGCATTAATGAATGGCTGAAATCGCAGGCGGCAGATTTTTACGATAAGGGCTTTCAAAAACTCGTAAATCGTTACGATAAGTGTTTGAACTTGAATGGAGACTATGTGGAAAAATAGTCTAAGAATGTAGTTTTCAAGTGTGTAAATAAAAAATTTTTTTTTTTTACTTATTCTAAAACGTAAGTTACATTCTGGACAGCCCTTGTAAGTATTAACAGCCGACTTTTTGATCTTGGCAAACTAATAAAAAATTTAATTCCCCAAGCTAGAATTAATAGCCATGTTTATACGATGACATTTAAAAGGACACTTACCATCTGCCCCTCGCTGTCACTGCTATGACAAGAATACTCAGCTTTCAACAGTGTTTTAATAAATGGCATATGAACAATTTTATTCATCATAAAGTAATATTTCAAATTAAATCTTCCGAAGAGACATTATTTAAATGCAATAATAGCTACTTATAACAAAGCCCCCCCAAAAACCCCCCTACTTATATAGGCTACCCCCAAAACCCATATTATGATTACAGACAATTTGATAAGAATTAGAGTCAGATTTTGAAGGCTATGCATTTCCTACTGGTTAAGAAGACATAACCTAAAAATTTAGGATATAAACTTGAACCATCTTAACCACTAGACAACTAATTTACATGAAGTGATTCCATACTTGTAAACTGGCTATAGCATACACAATTAAAAATGAAATTATGTAATTCCTAAGCATTTAATTCGACTTATGACTACATTTTTTGTTGGTTAAATTTTTTAATTTTGGACATTTTGTTTGTTCTTCAACCCATTAACTCTCCCCCCCCCATATACCCTTGCTTCGCCAGTGTCCACAAATCAAAGCCGTTTCCATAACCAAGTTTATGTTAAAATATCGGTATGGAGAACCATACATGACTTCCATGTTCTAAGATTTATATTTAAAATCATTTACGAAATGAAATGTTTCAATAGAAACTACTTCTTTCCACTTATTGCTTCCACCTTAACCACAGTACTGTGGTCACTAACGTATACCACCACACGTTATCGCACTCGATTTTCACTGATGATGGCAGTCGACGACACTGCAGAAATGTCTGGTTTTGCAGAAAACATTGATATAATTTACCTTATAATTTCCGTCAAGTGACTTCTAGCATAATTTGAGCTGGGTTACGCGTTTCAGGCCATATGACCCATCTTCAGACCTTCACTCCAAAGGAGCTCGTTATAAATTAAAATCCATATTAAAACGTGCACCGTGTCGGTTACTAGTACGCTTATAATATGTTCATTCATTGTATTTTACATATTTATTTATTGTGTGTTTGTTTTAATATGTATATTTTAATTTATAACGAGCTCCTTTGGAGTGAAGGTCTGAAGATGGGTCATATGGCCTGAAACGCGTAACCCAGCTCAAGGAAGTCACTTGACGGAAATTATAAGGTAAATTATATCATTATCATACAGTGACCTGGACCGCATTAATTATGTTTAGAAAACATTGGACTACGGCCAAACAGCCCGGGAAGGAATTTTAACAACAAACTACTACTTTGTTGCCGATAACGTAGTACACATATAAAAATTATCCCCTCCCCCTTCAACTATAATTTTCATTTACAGAAAATTACCCCCACCCCGTTCAACTAGCCTCTTCATTTATAGGTATTTCATTTACGTTTCTACAGTGGATTATTAAGATCTTCTTATCAGGATACTTTATTTATCAAAATTAAGTACTTTATTCTTGTTACAACAAAAAATGTTTCAGGTAAACTGCCCTATCCCTTAACCGATCTTCACCAAAATCAACAGACCTTGAGTACAGTAAACCCTCGATTTAACGGACCTCGGTTTAACGGACTTCGGATTTAACGGACAGAATTTGACAGACAAAACGATTAAAAAAAAGCATGACAATGTTTTTAGGCTTTTGAAACGTATAATGTGCATAAACTGCAGACTCTCCTGTTCTGGCGATATTGCTTGGCTATCGCAGCATTCTTTCGTTTCTTTTCTTCTTGTTTCTTGTTTTAAAACATGCAAATTTTCTCATCTTCAATTGTATTTGATGAGAACGGAGTATTCATCAAGAACTCATTTAATTCTTCACGATCCCTGTCTTTGGGTTGTCGTTGACGCAGGCGTCGCACACGTTCAGTGGAAGACATCACGATGGCTAACAATGAACAATATACACTGATATGCATCTTATTTCACCGTTAAATATTTGTCCATTGGCTAATACAGCAAGCATTACAGTGGCACGTAATTTTTCATTTCCCGTAATCTTTACTGTTACAGATTTGGTTCCCTTTTGGTCCACCGTAAATATACGTAAATAAAAAATAAAAAATACGGGCGTTTCATCGGCATTTCCCATGTGTTCAAGTGAATAATTATGCTTCTTGGGTAAACGAATGACAAACCGCTAATACTGTAGGGAGTTTTTCTTCGTAGTCACTCGGCAGTTTTAGCGCGAGTGATGTACGTCATTTAAGCGCAAATCCATTTCGCCACATCATTCGTCTTATACACCCGAAGCTGGCTTTGAAACCGGAACTTTTAATTCTTCTCCGATTTCTAAAGCTTTTAATTTTAAAACATGTCTAATGACAGGGAGTCCTTGCCTTCTTAAAAGCCGTACATATTCACAGATGCTGGACTCTACTGCTACAAAACGCCCAACTTGAAGTCCCGCGAATGCTCGTCACGCAGTATTTGCATTTAAAAGTCGTTCCTTCTGGTCCATTGTCGAATACAGGATTCATC
This sequence comes from Magicicada septendecula, assembly GCA_034769895.1. Taxonomy (NCBI): domain Eukaryota; kingdom Metazoa; phylum Arthropoda; class Insecta; order Hemiptera; family Cicadidae; genus Magicicada; species Magicicada septendecula. Next base: position 171,504,330 of record CM068368.1, on the reverse strand, counting down.
AATATCGAATTTCCTTGCAGCTTCGCGATTGCATGTTTTTTCTACATTTTGTATCACAATTAATTTATAATTCGCATCGTACGGGTTACGTTTAATTTGATTTGACTGCGTGCCTTTAGTCTCCACAATATCACACATACCGCAAACGCACTACAAAAACGCCGAATGAAAACAAAGTACAGATAAGCGATGTTGTTGCTGTTACAATAGAAAACTACACTGGCAGTTTACCCGTTATTTAGAAACATGTTACTCACACCCCTTCTACTCATCCTTTGTCTTGCTGCCTACAGAAGGGTACGTGCGCACGCACTTACACTTTATCTTCCTATTCTTTCTTCAGTTTGCTGTTAAAACATTCGGTTGTAGTCATAAATCATCACACCAGAGTTAACTACAGCCAGGGAAACTGCTGTTGCTTAGGCAGTAAACAACTCATAGATACCAAAAGCGTTCGTCCCGCCAGAAGTCAGGCATAACTTCGAATTTCGTTAGCGCATGAATGCAAGCCGCAGGCCAAATTAGCGACCATCATGTTTTTAGGAGAAAAAGTGTGGCTTGTATTCGGAACAATACGGTATTTGCATGATATTAATAGTATTAAAATTTCAAGTGTTATAGGCCTATTTGATTTAAATATATCCTCAAAAAACAAAATTTGCGATTTAACGGACTTTTGATTTTATGGACACCCCTCAGCCCCAATTACTCCGTTAAATCGAGGGTTTACTGTACTTAAAACGTCAGGAATGTATGCAAAAAATTATTTGATTCTCTTTGAATATGCGGCAGTTATCATTCGCCATAAAAATAAAAAAATCGGTATGGAGAACCATACATGACTTCCATGTTCTAAGATTTATATTTAAAATCATATTCGAAATGAAATATTTCCATAGAAACTACGTCTTTCTACTTATTGCTTCAGCATTAACCACAGTACTGTGGTCACTAACGTATACCACCTCACGTTTGCGCACTCGATTTTCACCGATGATGGCAGTCGATGGCACTGCCGAAAAGTCTGGTTTTGCAGAAAACATTGGACTACGGCTAAAGAGCCCGGGAAGCAATTTTAACAAAAAACTACTTCTTTGTTGCCGATAACGTAGTACACATATAAAAAATTCTCCCCTCCACCTTCAACTATAATTTTTAATAATAGAAAATTACCCCCACCCCGTTCACCTAACTTCTTCATTTATAGATATTTCATCTACGTTTCTACAGTGGATTACTATGAGCTTCTTATCAGGATACTTTATTTATAAAAATTAAGTACTTTACTCTTGTTAAATCATAAAATGTTTCAGGTAAACTACCCCTTTCTCTTAACCGATCTTCTCCAAAATCAACAGACCTTCCGTCCTCTACAATTCAGCGAAGCATGCAAAAAACTATTTGATTCTGTTTGAATGTGCGGCAGTTATCGTTCGTCATGGAAACATTTCTCTTGTTACAACATAAAATGTTGCAGGTAAACTACCCCTTTCCCTTAACTGATCTTCACCAAAATCAATAGACCTTGAGCTCTCTGCAAATCAGGGGGTGCAAAAAATTATTTGATTCTCATTGAATTTTCGGCAGTTATCGTTCGTCATAAAAAAATTACCCTTTTTAAAACATAAAACGTTGCTGATAAACTACCCCTTCCCTTAACCGATCTTCAACAAAATCAACAGACCTTGAGTTCTCTTTAGTTCAAAAAGGTATGCAAAAACCTAGTTGATTCTGTTTGAATTTACGGCAGTTATCGTTCGTCATATAAAAAATTACCCTTGTTAAAACATAAAATGTTGCTGGTAAACTACCCCTTTCCCTTAACCGATCTTCACCAACACCAATACGTATTGAGAACTCTACAATACAGGGCTGTATGCAAAACATCATTTGATTCTGTTTGAATTTGCGGCTGTTATCGTTTACGATAGAAAAAAATTACCCTTGATAAAAAACCGTTGCAGGTAAACTACCCCTTTCCCTTAACCGATCTTCACCAAAAACGACAGGTCTTGAGAACTCTACAATTCAGGGCTGTATGTAAAATATTATATGATTTTGTTTGAATTTGCGGCTGTTATCGTTTGCCATACAAAATACCCTTGATAAAACAAAAAATGTGGCAGGTAAACTACCCCTTTCCCTTAAACGATCTTCACCAAAAACAATAGGTCTTGAGAACTCTACAACTCAGGGCTGTATGCAAAACATTAGTTGATTCTCTTTGAATTTACGGCAGTTATCGTTCGTCATATGAAAAATACCCTTCTTAAAACATAAAACGTTGCTGGTAAACTACCCCTTTCCCTTAACCGATCTTCAACAAAATCAACAGACCTTGAGTTCTGTATAATTCAAAAAGGTATGCAGAAGAGTAGTTGATTCTGTTTTAATTTACGGCAGTTATCGTTCGTCAAAAAAAAAATTACCCTTGATAAAACATAAAATGTTGCTGGTAAACAACCCTATTCCCTTAACCGATCTTCACCAAAACCAGCAGGTCTTGAGAACTCTACATTTCAGGGCTGTATGCAAAATATTATATGATTCTGTTTGAATTTGCAGCTGTTATCGTTTGCCATATAAAATACCCTTGATAAAACAAAAAACGTGTCAGGTAAACTACCCCTTTCCCTTAACCGATCTTCACCAAAAACAATAGGTCTTTAGTACTCAACAAAACAGGGCTGTATGCAAACACGTATTTGATTCTGTTTGAATTTGCGGCTCTTATCGTTTGCCATATAAAATACCCTTTTAAAACATAAAACGTTGCAGGTAAACTACCCCTTTCCCTTAACCGATCTTCACCAACACCAATAGGTATTGAGAACTCTACAATACAGGGCTGTATGCAAAACATCATTTGATTCTGTTTGAATTTGCGACTGTTATCGTTTACCATAGAAAAAAATTACCCTTGATAAAAAACCGTTGCTGATAAACTACCCCTTTCCCTTAACCGATCTTCACCAAAAACGATAGGTCTTGAGAACTCTACAATTCAGGGCTGTATGTAAAATATTATATGATTTTGTTTGAATTTGCGGCTGTTATCGTTTGCCATACAAAATACCCTTGATAAAACAAAAAATGTGGCAGGTAAACTACCCCTTTCCCTTAAACGATCTTCACCAAAAACAATAGGTCTTTAGTACTTAAGAAATCAGGGCTGTATGCAAAAACGTATTTGATTCTGTTTGAATTTGCGGCTGTTATCGTTTGCCATAGAAAAAAAATCTACAGACACACAGACAGACACACACACAGACACTTTTTGAAAAACGACTTTTTTTCATGTTTTGAGTGTAGTACAATCAGAATCTGCAATAATCTCGAACACGATTTTTTTTGCCATCACCATACTTCCATTTCCTTAAGGAACATGGAAGTAATACCCTTTTAAAACATAAAACGTTGCAAGTAAACTACCCTTTTCTCTTAACCGATCTTCACCAAAATCAACAGACCTTGAGTACTCTATAATTCAGGAAGGTGTGCAAAAAAGTATTTGATTCAGTTTGAATTTACAGCAGTTATCGTTAGTCATAGAAAAAATTACCCTTGTTAAAACATAAAACGTTGCAGGTAAACTACCGCTTTCCCTTAACCGATCTTCACCAAAAACAATAAGTCTTGAGAACTCTACAATTCAGGGCTGTATGCGAAACATTATTTGATTCTGTTTGAATTTGCGGCTGTTATCGTTTGCCATAAAAAAAATTACCCTTGATAAAAAAAACGTTGCAGGTAAACTACTCCTTTCCCTTAACCAATCTTCACCAAAAACAATAGGTCTTGAGTACTCTACAATTCAGGGCTGTATGCAAAAAAATTATTTGATTCTGTTTGAATTTGCGGCTGTTATCGTTTGGCATAAAAAACAAATCTAAAGACACACACACTTTTCGAAAAATTATTTTTTTCATGTTTTGAGGGTAGTACAATCAGAATCTGCAATTATCTCGAACACAATTTTTTTTTGCCATCACCATACTTCCATTTCCTTATGGAACATGGAAGTAAAAATTAGCCCCTGCACCATAAACACAATATGGATTTTCTACTGAACTGATAATTTATTTGCTGAGAAAGTAATATGCATTATATATTTTTTACATTAATCAATCAATGTAGATAATCATTTGATTAAATTTAAGATACAAAATTCAACATAACAGCATGTTTGGAACACAAAAATAAACAATTCTTCCATTACCTCATAGCACAAAAAATATAAGACCTTAACATTAAGAAACCAAATAATTAACACATTTACATGATTTAAATTGCATTTATGAGTTCCAACACATATGAACGCATACAAACATATGTAAATTCATTAAATACAGCATTTTATTTAAAATAAAAATATGGAAATGTGACATGTATCTTACACCTATGAGGCCAGATGCTATTAAGGATTACAGAAATAAGTACACAAGTAAATTTATACTACCTTAAAAGACGGATACAATCCAACTTGATTTGTTCGAAGATTACGTCCTTTGGAATAACCATCCCAGTGGTTTCCTGCAACACCTACAATATCGCCAATTTCTAAATCTATCTGATCAGGACTGTTAGCACGGTGTGGAAAAACAGCAATCCTCCTAAACAGCGATGGTCGGAAAAACAGTAAAGCAGTCAGCCAAAACAGCATGTACAAACAACAAACAATTTTTTTAAATAGCTACTTACTACATAAATGAATTATACTGAAATCATCTATGTTCTATACATTTGAAGTATTAGTTATTACCTGTGTATGCCTTGACCACCATAATAATATATATCATCTAAAGAGCGAAACCTATCAGCAGCATCTGGATCAAGTGTCTGCATAATTTCATAGGCTACACGACACACCTGGAATACATAAAGCAAAGTTAAAGTATGCACAATTCAATGCAGCTTATCGAGTTTTATAAAACATTAAAAACTATTATGTACTGTTACCAATAGTCATATAAGTAATATTGTTAATGGAATAAATCCACTTATAGTCCAAGCCACGTATTTTATAATCAACTAAATGCTATGCAACTCACCGTCTGTGGCTTAAGTAAATGTCTTTATACAATTGACATGTTTCGGGACACTTGTCCCATCCTCAGAATAGTTAAAAAAGTCTCTTCATACCATCATACAATGGCACAGTCATCAATATATTAAAAATATTAAAATCCACATAACACAAAACACAATTACACTACACAAAGTATGCACACAACAATTTTCGGTGTACACCGCACGGTAACCGACAGCGCACTGGTTCATATTTGACTCGTGTCGCGACAATATCGCAACGCAGTATCATACAGGACATTAGATTTAAAGTTCAGCCGATCATTTAAAACATGTGGCCTGGTAACAGGATTATTATACGCTCTATATATTTCAAAATCTTCAAGGGCGTTCATGTAACGTCCTTTATTACAAAAGTGAAGGGGTATCAAGTTGGTATGAAAATTAGTATAGTGTAACAATAAAAAATAAGGCCAAAATATATAAAATAAATAAGATCCACTGCCAGAACTTACCTGCACGCAATTACAACACTTACCTGTTGTTGAAATTTTATCAGAAGACCAAGGTCGCCACGATTATTTTTTATAGGATAAAATATCGAAAACCTTTACACTTCACCTTAAATAAAACGGACAATTTAGCAATCTGACCCACCCAATTAATAACTCAGAAGATTCCGGTCCGTTAGACGAATTTCGCAACACAGAAATGAGAAAGTGGTAATGACGAAATAACTTAGACTAACACATTGTTTTAAAGTAAACTAAATGATTTTAATTAAGTAAAACAAGGACATAAAAAAGCAAATTTTCACATATACGTTTATAGATAATAGATTTCGGTTATATATTTAAATATTATTCAAGACAGCCCAATCTGCTTACACACGCTTTCACACAAGTTAATACTTTACCCCTTGTTATTATATTTTACAACTCCTTTATTGTTTTACAACTGTTCACTACCGCGTGGCCGGCCGAACACGTGTTTTGTCCCGATTCGATTCCAATGTCCGTAATTTAACTGTTTGCGATTCGCACTTGCAACCACTTTGTAACTAAGATGCGTTGATTATCTCCTCGGGTCCCGGTCGGTCTTACTGGATTAATTACATTTTATAACACCACCGACCGGGGCCTAAAAGAAACGGTAAGCGTCTGTAGTTGTGGTCGGGTTCTAGTTGACTGTATTGCTGTGTGTAACAGGTACAACTACCTGTTCCTGCATGGAAGTTGTACTTCCATGCCATGATGTTTTCGTCGTCGCATCTTGTTCCTGCTGTCGTGTAACCATTTTATGCGTGGCATAGAGCTGGTATATGTGTGTGACCAGAGCTTAATATTGAGCTTGGCTCTGCTGATGTCACCAACAGTAGGCGGAGTTAATGCGACTTCCGTGAGGTCTTATAGAAGACGACTAATATTGTTTTTACACTCTCGCCATCTTGAGTGGTTTGTCAGAGCGTCACTTGGAGCGTGATTGAGCAGTCGCGTATGTGCGCTGCCACACACAGGTACAAAGTTCGAAGAATTTTGTGGAGGTGAATTCTTCAGCCGTGTTACACCACTGATTGCGTTTCGCTTTGTTTCCAACTGTTTCTCAACACTGGTCTGTTATACGGACACACGTTGCACAATGACAATCCGCCCAAAATGAAATAAATAAAAATATAAATATATGCCCCAAACGGTTAAAACAAAAACACCCAAAATTTGACCCGCTACAATACCCCCTCGATGAGAATTCTGCTGTCCACGACAGAAGAAATCTCATCGATAACCCCGAAGAGGATCGGTGAGGAACTGGTGCCAACAACCCCCTGGTTCATAATCTGCATGGGTACACGACCCCCCTGGCTCAGCGACCATGGACTCATCTGAACGAGATCACTGGACTTCTCCGTAAGAGATCCCAACACCGAGAAATCGATCAGACTCGCACCACAGCCCACCTCGCCTTCTAACATGCTACCCCCAAAATCCTCAATCCCGGGCTAAAATTATTCCAGCTCCTCCGCCGATATGTTTCCCCTTTTTGCAAGCTGGGCTGCCTTTAGCAGATACTGGGCTCACACACATTAACATTACATATTATCATAACACATTAAAATAAAACTTCCTTTTAAAATTTATTATAAATTCAAAAAATTCAATATTCAAAAAAAAAATCTTTTACCAAAAAATTCTCTTCCTCTTTTTTCTAATTTTTGTTTCAATGACTTAACCTAAACATTCCTATTAATACAAATACATCCTTACTCTAGCATGAGAACAATTTATAGCCTACCAATATAAAGCAATACAATAAAAGAAACATCATTAATACATACACAACAAAATAATAATTATCTAACATATGCACTCGCTGGCAGGCGACAAATCAAGTTTTTTTTTTCTTCAAAAAAAATTTAAAATTTTCAAAATTTTAAAATTCAAAAAAAATTATTCATTAAATATTTATTAAATTTATTTATTAAATAACATTTATTAAAATTATTCAAATATTGGTTTGAATTAATCAAACAAACAAATTAAAATTGAATTCCTACTCTACAAGCTTAGTAGGTGTATGAACTCATCAGCTGATCATAACTAGGCCAAGTCCCAAACCCTTGACCTACATATGTTACGTATAAGTTCTGAAAACACTTTAAACATCTGTAATATCCTACCTTGAAATACAAAACATAATAACATAAAGTATCTAAAACAAACAAAATATTATTATACATAATAAACAGATTGACATTTAAATTATTTAAAATAAACACTTCTTGACTTTACATTATTTTCACTTCTATCAAAATTCTGTCACTGGTTGAAAAAAATAAACAATTGCATATTCTTTATCATGAATCTCTCTTTCTTTTCAACAATCTTACTTTAATATACTGTGGGTGATGTAAATCATTTATTCTCGTTTTTCTGTATTAGATTTCTATACCTATATAAACTTTCTCCCTCTGACTCTAATATTCATCAACTCAATTATCATGACACCCAACTCTACCAAAATATCTACTAATCAAAACACTCTAAACCCCAACTTACCATTTAACACAATTCGCCACCTTCTCTACATATATGAAAAAATACTCTCTAACCCTTTGTACATAGGATACGTGTTTCCTTCCCAAAACTCATTTCCCTTATTTGGCGGCCCGGATTCTACCTAAGGCGGCCCCTTCCCCACTAAATCTATCCCTATCCCGTCCCAACCCTTGTTGCGGACTCCCCCAAATACACTACCCCCTCATACAAAATTGCCATCCCCAAAAATCTCAATCTCATTACCTCACTACAAATACACAAAATAACCTCATTAACTATAAACATAAATATAGATCATTCAAAACTCTACATAAAGTCTCCATTACCACTGTGTCAGCATTAATACTTCACCAACTCTGTTACATCACATTAACTCAAAAACAACATTACCTCATACTCATCTCTACTATTTCACATTCAACTTTTAATTCAACTTGGACAGGTCTGCATGTCCCATAAAACATTTATCACCCATGAATTATCTTTTATTTATTTGCATAAATTATTTTTATTTTATTTCTCATATTCTTTTTATCTTTACTTCAAAATATCTGTAGTACACTAAACATTAATTACTTGTAACATTTACAAACCAATATACCAGTGACATGGTATTGCTGATCAGCTGATATCCTAACATAATAAAAACACCATGAATACCTTTCAAAATTGAACAATTACATGAAATACATTATCAACACTTACTTCTATTATATTGATTGCCTGCCAGGCGTCTAATGATTGGCTTAGGAAAAAAATTACACACATAATGAAAATACATTTTATCAACAACTATACCTAACACACAACAATAAAATGATACCTTTCAAATTATAGTAAGAACCGTATTTTACGAATAGCAATAAACCTGGATTATTAGCATACCTCACACAAACAATTCTCTTTTAAATAATTTATATAAAAATTTATAAACATTATTATTTAAAATTTTTCATTAACTCTTTCTATTTATCATCATGATGAATTTATCCTGTGTTGTAATCAGATTTTCAAAAATTCTAAGTTTATTATGAACATATTTTTAATCATTATGTTCCACAAAATAAACCATTTACCATTTATTTACTTATTAATTATTATTAAATCAAAATCTCACCAAACAATTTAATTACCTTATAAAATTCAAACACATAATATTCAATCACACTATCTAAACATCTCCACTTATTTAATTCAATTTATTATTAAAACTGAATATTCATTTGATTATTAAAATAACATATTTCAATTATTATCAACATTCTACAAATCATTAACTATTGTCTTCATAATTATTTTGTTATTTAATTGGAATGCCAAAATATTAATAATATTATTATTATTAATACATTTTCTAAAACATATACACATTACATTTCACAATACACACAAATGAATTCAATATTATTTACAAAATATACGTCAAAATTGTTCAAGTGTATCTCACTTCAGATGTCCAAATCAGCAAGGTCATTACCAAAAATTTACAATATCTAACAAGGTCTACACACTGATATTCTAGTTCAGCCACCATCGTCAAAAATTAATCTTGGTTTTAGATAACACTGTTGCTTTTTATTTACAAACAAATGGTTACTTTGTGTGTCATAACCAGAACAACCAAATTCACTCATTTTACCAGAATACTCATTAAACCAGTCTACGTTAAGTATTTTTGTTAAGTCTCCGTCATTACATTCATTCACTATCGGTCTAATTATTTTTTTCAAATCATTGTAATCATTATTATTCAAATATATTTCTAAGCCTTCTTTCCATTCATCATACTTTCTATTCAAATTATACAATTCTGTTACATACCATTCTCTATTTACCTCTCTCTCTTCATAACACCACATCACACTCTCACAATTATTCCGGACAGAGGGTACACAATTACTCCACAAAAATAAACACCTCAATTCATCTACCAATACGGGACTCTTGCCCTTCAACCACAACACTTGTGGACTCAATAAATCATCATAAACATCATAAATAATAAAGGGAAAATTTGCCCTCTGTCCCCACTCTACTACAACATTATTTTTTCTCTCTCTCTGTAACTCACTGACACACATTAACATTTCATTATCAACTTCTACTCTTTCTACCATTACGTTATCACTCTCAACATCTACACCATCATTTTCTAACACCACATTTTTATTTGTATTTCATTTTTTAACTCACTAAATTATGATTTTGTATTTCAAATTTAATACTTTGTTGCTCCAAAATTAATTGCAACATATTCATAATTTTGTCATCTTTATCTACCTCTTGTTTACTTTGGACAGGTGTCGCTATACTTTCTATTTTATCATCAGCGAAGCTGGCTTCGTTATTTTTTGCCATTTTTTTATCTGGTACTTAACTCATAACACAAACCTAACCTACGTGCGTAATTATAAATTACGATAAATCATATTTATAAATTCGTCATTACCACATCCTATTTTCTGTGTATTAAAATAGGTCTATCTCGTATAAAATTATAATTAAACGAAAATCCTGGCAGGGTCGCCATTTGTAACAATAAAAAATAAGGCCAAAATATATAAAATAAATAAGATCCACTGCCAGAACTTACCTGCACGCAATTACAACACTTACCTGTTGTTGAAATTTTATCAGAAGACCAAGGTCGCCACGATTATTTTTTATAGGATAAAATATCGAAAACCTTTACACTTCACCTTAAATAAAACGGACAATTTAGCAATCTGACCCACCCAATTAATAACTCAGAAGATTCCGGTCCGTTAGACGAATTTCGCAACACAGAAATGAGAAAGTGGTAATGACGAAATAACTTAGACTAACACATTGTTTTAAAGTAAACTAAATGATTTTAATTAAGTAAAACAAGGACATAAAAAAGCAAATTTTCACATATACGTTTATAGATAATAGATTTCGGTTATATATTTAAATATTATTCAAGACAGCCCAATCTGCTTACACACGCTTTCACACAAGTTAATACTTTACCCCTTGTTATTATATTTTACAACTCCTTTATTGTTTTACAACTGTTCACTACCGCGTGGCCGGCCGAACACGTGTTTTGTCCCGATTCGATTCCAATGTCCGTAATTTAACTGTTTGCGATTCGCACTTGCAACCACTTTGTAACTAAGATGCGTTGATTATCTCCTCGGGTCCCGGTCGGTCTTACTGGATTAATTACATTTTATAACACCACCGACCGGGGCCTAAAAGAAACGGTAAGAGTCTGTAGTTGTGGTCGGGTTCTAGTTGACTGTATTGCTGTGTGTAACAGGTACAACTACCTGTTCCTGCATGGAAGTTGTACTTCCATGCCATGATGTTTTCGTCGTCGCATCTTGTTCCTGCTGTCGTGTAACCATTTTATGCGTGGCATAGAGCTGGTATATGTGTGTGACCAGAGCTTAATATTGAGCTTGGCTCTGCTGATGTCACCAACAGTAGGCGGAGTTAATGCGACTTCCGTGAGGTCTTATAGAAGACGACTAATATTGTTTTTACACTCTCGCCATCTTGAGTGGTTTGTCAGAGCGTCACTTGGAGCGTGATTGAGCAGTCGCGTATGTGCGCTGCCACACACAGGTACAAAGTTCGAAGAATTTTGTGGAGGTGAATTCTTCAGCCGTGTTACACCACTGATTGCGTTTCGCTTTGTTTCCAACTGTTTCTCAACACTGGTCTGTTATACGGACACACGTTGCACAATGACAATCCGCCCAAAATGAAATAAATAAAAATATAAATATATGCCCCAAACGGTTAAAACAAAAACACCCAAAATTTGACCCGCTACAATAGTTGTGATTTTCATCAATAAGATGTTTAGCGAATTTAGATTTTACATTTTCTGTGTTGTGAAAATAAGTGGGTGGCTTATGTTCAACAAACCTCTTGAGAAAACCACGGCCCGTTTGGCCCACATAAAAAGCATCACAACTATTACATATTAATTTATAGATCCCTGTTTTCTTTTCAAGGACGGTTGGTTCCCGAGTACGAAGGCTATTTAAAATGTTATTTGTAGTCTTATATGTGACAACAACGTTTGACTTGTTTAAAACAGAAGACAGAATTCTAGGTAGAAAGCTCATGTATGGTATAGAAATGTATTTATACACACTGTCCCCAGGTGCCCTTAGCGTGTTTGCGTTTTTTCGTCTCATATGTTTTTTAAGGATATTATTTATTACTGCTTTTTTGTAGCCATTGGTGACCGCAATGTGTTTAATTGTATTTAGTTCGTCTTGATAATCCTTGTCGCTGAGGGGCAATGATTAGAGGCGATTAACCATGCTGTGGAAAGCAGCCATTTTCTGCGATACCGGATGATAAGATGTGGCGTGTATTACAGTGTCAGTTGTAGTGGGTTTCCTATAAATATTAAACTCCAATTTATTAATGTTTCTGGTGACCGTCAAATCAAGAAAATTTAATTTTCCACTGTCCTCGTGCTCCAGTGTAAACTGTATATTGTTATTAATACTGTTTAAATATGTGCGTATGCTATCTATTTGTCTATGTGTGCCTTTATAGATCAAAAAGGTGTCGTCAACATACCAGCCATAAAATATTATGTTATCATTGTACACACTATTGGAAAAAATAAAGGAGTTTTCAAAATGGTTTAAGTACACTTCAGCAAGGAGGCCAGAGAGTGGAGAACCCATTGCCACACCATCATGTTGGATAAAGAATTGCTTGTCATGCATGAAATAATTCTGGTTAAGAATCACCTCCAAAAGATCCATCAATTCATTAATACTTTCAACATTCAATTTATTAGTATTGACGAGGTTATTTCTCAAAATTTGTAAGGTATCAGCAACCGGTATATTCGTATATAAATTAACAATATCAAACGAAACCAGCTTATGATGAGGTTCAATCTTTAGATCCTTCACTTTATTGACAAAATCAATATTATTGGTTATACTGTGACTATTAACTATGTTTATGTTGTGTTTAATGACGTTTACCAATTTCTTAGCTGTTTTATAACCACGTGCGGTAGTGAAGTTAATTAACGGTCTTATCGGAACACCAGTCTTATGTAATTTTGGTAACCCTGTCAATGTGGGTGCCCTTGAATTGATGGGCTTTAACGATCGTCTAGTTCGCTCATCAAACAAATGCACACTCTTATTTATGCCCTATTTAGACACTTGACGTATTGTTCAGTAGGGTTCGAGTTTAATTTCTCAATGTTGTTGTTAGCGATAAAGTTCCATATCTTATCAGTATAATCACTATTGTCCATAATGACAACAGTGTTGCCTTTGTCAGCCTTGGTTACGAGAGCACAGCTGTCTGACAGTTTGCGTTTTAAACCCGTTAAGATATTGCGTTCTTTATTACAATTATTAAAAGTACATGGAACCGAAGAATGACATATAGCGAATTATTTATCAAATGCGTAGCAAGCAAACAAGCAAATTCCAAAGGTTATTAGACAGACAACAGCAGGAAGCCAACAACATTGCCTGTAAACATAAATTTTATACACGATTGCAGAACTTAACAGCAATAGATCTAACTAAAAAGAATCTAATTTGTTGAAAAAGGGATTAAATTATAATTTAGCTCGTTCAATATCTAACTTCAGCCATAAACATATTGCTGCTGAAATTATAAATGCTGAAGCTGTGGTCAAAGCAATAGAAGACCAGAAGGTCCAAGATGAGGCGCGGATTTTAATCAATAATAAGCTCAGTAATATCATAAGAAACCAGAATACTAATACCTATTCTTCAGTTCCGTGTACTTTTAATAATTATAATAAAGAACACAATATCTTAACAGGTTTAAAACGCAAACTGTCAGACAACTGTGCTCTTGTAACCAAGGCTGACAAAGGCAACACTGTTGTCATTATGGACAATAGTGATTACACTGATAAGATATGGAACTTTATCGCTAACAACAACATTGAGAAATTAAACTCGGACCCTACTGAACAATACGTCAAGTGTCTAAATCGGGGCATAAATAAGAGTGTGCATTTGTTTGATGAGCGAATTAGACGATCATTAAAGCCCATCAATTCAAGGGCACCCACATTGACAGGGTTACCAAAATTACATAAGACTGGTGTTCCGATAAGACCATTAATTAACTTCACTACTGCACCTGGTTATAAAACAGCTAAGAAATTGGTAAACGTCATTAAACACAACATAAACATAGTTAATAGTCACAGTATAACCAATAATATTGATTTTGTCAATAAAGTGAAGGATCTAAAGATTGAACCTCATCGTAAGCTGGTTTCGTTTGATATTGTTAATTTATATACGAATATACCGGTTGCTGATACCTTACAAATTTTGAGAAATAACCTCGTCAATACTAATAAATTGAATGTTGAAAGTATTAATGAATTGACGGATCTTTTGGAGGTGATTCTTAACCAGAATTATTTCACGCATGACAAGCAATTCTTTAGCCAACATGATGGTGTGGCAATGGGTTCTCCACTCTCTGGCCTCCTTGCTGAAGTGTACTTAAACCATTTTGAAAACTCCTTTATTTTTTCCAATAGTGTGTACAATGATAACATAATATTTTATGGCCGGTATGTTGACGACACCTTTTTGATCTATAAAGGCACACATAGACAAATAGATAGGCTACACACATATTTAAACAGTATTAATAACAATATACAGTTTACACTGGAGCACGAGGACAGTGGAAAATTAAATTTTCTTGATTTGACGGTCACCAGAAACATTAATAAATTGGAGTTTAATATTTATAGGAAACCCACTACAACTGACACTGTAATACACACCACATCTTATCATCCGGTATCGCAGAAAATGGCTGCTTTCCACAGCATGGTTAACCGCCTCTTATCATTGCCCCTCAGCGACAAGGATTATCAAGACGAACTAAATACAATTAAACACATCGCGGTCACCAATGGCTACAAAAAAGCAGTAATAAATAATATCCTTAAAAAACATATGATACGAAAAAACGCAAACACGCTAAGGGCACCTGGGGACAGTGTGTATAAATACATTTCTATACCATACATGAGCTTTCTACCTAGAATTCTGTCTTCTGTTTTAAACAAGTCAAACGTTGTTGTCACATATAAGACTACAAATAACATTTTAAATAGCCTTCGTACTCGGGAACCAACCGTCCTTGAAAAGAAAACAGGGATCTATAAATTAATATGTAATAGTTGTGATGCTTTTTATGTGGGCCAAACGGGCCGTGGTTTTCTCAAGAGGTTTGTTGAACATAAGCCACCCACTTATTTTCACAACACAGAAAATGTAAAATCTAAATTCGCTAAACATCTTATTGATGAAAATCACAACTATACTAATTTTCATACCAACTTGATACCCCTTCATTTTTGTAATAAAGGACGTTACATGAACGCCCTTGAAGAGTTTGAAATATATAGAGCGTATAATAATCCTGTTACCAGGCCACATGTTTTAAATGATCGGCTGAACTTTAAATCTAATGTCCTGTATGATACTGCGTTGCGATATTGTCGCGACACGAGTCAAATATGAACCAGTGCGCTGTCGGTTACCGTGCGGTGTACACTGAAAATTGTTGTGTGTGCGTACTTTGTGTAGTGTAATTGTGTTTTGTGTTATGTGGATTTTAATATTTTTAATATATTGATGACTGTGCCATCGTATGATGGTATGAAGAGACTTTTTTAAATATTCTGAGGATGGGATAAGTGTCCTGAAACATGTCAATTGTATAAAGACATTTACTTAAGCCACAGACGGTGAGTTGCATAGTGTTTAGTTGATTATATAAGTAATGTTTTAAAAACCCATATACATTACCTTATAACATAAACAAAATCTTTCAGTGTTGGGGATAGGAACAAATTTGTTATGTCTACAGTTCATTGTATAAATATAAGTGGAATATTACTATCCAATGTACATTAATTACATTAGATAGATTATCAACTAACTCACTTTTCTTTGCATTACATACTCAAATACAGTAAAACCCATATATAGCACTCCCCAACAGGTCATAAAAAAAACTTTATATGGTCACATCAAAAAAGATTTAAAAATTTTCATTTTTGGTTTGGTCTCCAAGTTGCGTATTTTAATAAATTATATAGACTGGGAATTACCTTTATCTAATTCCTTCCTTGCAACTTTTGATTGTTTGCGTAACGACACGTTTCAGGAACACAGTCCCATCATCAGGTTATAAAAATGAAATCGTGAACTAATCATGGTCACACAAAAATGGCTGCTTATAACACGTTCGTCCACAGACTCCTAAATGTGCCCCTAGAGAAGGAGGATTTTATCAAAGAAATAGACACCATAAAAAGCATAGCAATCACCAACGGATATAGCAGCACGATTGTCGACAAGTTGATCGATAAACACAGACGCAAAAAGAATCTAGGAGCAAACAAACCGAGACATGACAATAAATTTATGTCCGTTGATTACACTAACTTGATACCACAAATCATTAAAAATCAATTAAAAAAATATAACATTACAGTAACTTTTAAAACAAACAATATTCAAAACGTATTACGAACAAAAAGAAACAAAAATCCTGAAACATGTTCCGGCATATATAAAATTGTATGTGATGACTGCGATAAATTCTATATTGGACAAAACAGGAAGAGGTTTTAAAGATAGATATATGGAGCATCTGCCCAAGAAGAATATCAATAATATACAGTCCAGTTACGCGCAGCACTTAATAGAATACAACCATAATTATACCAGTTTTGCACAAAATTTAAAACCTCTACATTACTGTAAGAAAGGATGCTTCATGGATGCAATGGAAGAATTTATAATTTACAAAGCAAGTAAATTCCAGCATGACGAGTTATTGAATGATATGTTGTCATTTAAATCCAACGTCTTCTACGACACAGTAATATGCACACAACAAGAAGAAAGCAGACGACTGCCTGTGTAAGTTTGCGATAACAAAATCCGTCGACTTTTAACTTTACGACGACGCGTATTTGAATGTTGTGCAGTGGTTTTATTTTAAACTTAACGACGAGTGATTAGTTCATGATTTCATTTTTATAACCTGATGATGGGACTGTGTTCCTGAAACACGTCGTTACGCAAACAATCAAAAGTTGCAAGGAAGGAATTAGATAAAGGTAATTACCTGTCTATATAATTTATTTAAAAATTGCCTAAAAAGTTTATCTTTACCTATATAATCATGGATACAGAGATTTTTAAATCTCTGCTGATCAACTCAAGTGTTAAAAGAATGTAATTTAAAAGATCAAATATGCAGTAGTTGTAAATACACATTATCTCCTCAGGTGGCCACTGCATGGAATGTTCCATTGTCCCATTATATCCAAAGTAGCATTAGTCTCTTACTTTTATGTTTTATAATCTATTGCGATCATACAAATTGCATGACTAAAATATAACAATGCATATATAATTATAACATATTTATTATTTATACTGAAATTACCTCAAGATATTTTATTTTCCTTACTAGGAACATGTTTCGAGAGCTACTATTCTCTCATCCTCAGCCTTCGCGATTCTGCGTCTAGTGAAGTACCTATGTGTTGGTCTGTCGCCATTGGGTCTCCTATTGGTTTCTGGTATCTCAAAGTGGTATTTTTGTGTGTGATTGTGGTGTATGTATTAGTATTTTGTGTATTTTCGATGTTGAGTGCTTTTAAAATTGTGTCTTGTTTTGTATTGATTTGTACCCGAACAAATACAAATCAATACAAAACAAGACACAATTTTCAAAACACTCAACATCGAAAATACACAAAATACTAATACATACACCACAATCACACACAAAAATACCACTTTGAGATACCAGAAACCAACAGGAGACCACAATGGCGACAGACCAACACATAGGTACTTCACTAGACGCAGAATCGCGAAGGCTGAGGATGAGAGAACAACAGCTCTCAAAACATGTTCCTAGTAAGGAAAATAAAATATCTTGAGGTAATTTCAGTATAAATAATAAATATATTATATAAATCAAGAAACGGACTGTAGCAAAAAGAGTTCGAATTAATAATTATTGTAATGAGGCAATCCTGAGTGGGTGTCAGTTTATTCAAATGTTGTGAAATAAATATATAAAGTGTTGTAAAAGTGAATATAACCAGTGGAAGGGCGATCTGCAGCAACGGTGATTCATATTTATTCTGGCCTAAGACATTAATGGTGTGACAATGTCAACAACCAATCACAAATCTAATATCATTTTGTGACCATATACGGCATAATACGTCATATTATATTTACACCCGTCACTCAACAATGACGTGAATTACGCACAAAACCGGATGATACGTCATAAAGAACAGTAAATAATGCATACATTTGAGACAGTTATGTTCCGGCGACGAAAATTCAAAGGGCCGAGAGCGACGAATTTTTAGTCAGCTGTGTCGTTTGCATCCGGCAGCTCGCTGCTCTACAAACATGGACATTGCCGCAGCCAGACGTAACAAACGTCTGGTTGCGTGTTTTCAAAACTCTAGTTCACCGAAAGCCAGAAATCACCTGGAACGACCAACAGGATGGCAGAGGATAACCAACAGAGCCACTAAGCAACAACAGATACGTCGCGGGAATACATATTGGCCTAGCAGTTGGAAAACGAGACTCCATGAACACGCGGCGTGAGTGAAGGTAGCCATCATGTGCACATTCTGTTAAGTGTTTGAAAAATATACAGGTACCTGTTTTTAAATACCACTAATAAAAAAAATAATTGCCCCTGAATGATAAAGCGCTAAAGAAATGTAATTACAATTATTTAATTTGTGAGTGAGTGAAAGGAAAGGTATGCACGTGGTACTGGCGAATCTAAATGTGAATGAGCGAGTGAAGCCTGATTGTAATTCAGAATTGACTGAACAATAATGTATCAGAAATAGGATAAATGATGTCTTAGAAGAAAGGAGTTCATTAAAACCAATTTTTCATAACCAAAAGGTGTTGTGCAATTTGTTTGCTCGCGCGCGCCTACTGGTTTCTTAATCACTGTATCCAAAGTTTCGCATAAACGAACCGTGGAACTTCTGAGGGGAGATTTTGAAAAGTCAGATGCGTAATTTGGGTTGAGTGTCATCCACAAACAATCTGGCGACTCTGGGCACTTCTGAAGGTAAGCAGGTAAGTACATTACAGGTGCTACATCTACAAGCAAGAAGGAGGAAGTACGTTTACAATTGACGAAACCCTGCCAGGATTTTTAAAATGAATTGTAAGTTTACATTATAACAATCATCAAATAGAGAAAACTTAATGAACACCCTGTATGGGTTTAAAACTAACAATCTCGGAAAAGTGTGTCACATGAGGGGTGAGAGCTGTGTTTATGCTGATAAGTTTGAGTGCATTAGGCAGGTGCAGAAATTAATTTAATGCACACAAAACTATATATTTTCACACAATTTGCAAAAACTGATTAACAACACATGAAAACGGTGCATATCAACTAGTTATGCACCTGGGGACTTGAGGGGCTGCAAATTCGTGTATGTATATGGCAAGAGAGAAATTATTTACTTATTACTCCATTAAACAAATAATTACAGACAAGCAAAAACACTCTAATGAAGTGTAAAATGGTGTGAATCACGAACATGTGTTGTATTTGACAAGAGAGTTCTACAGGTAATAAAAATTATTAAGATAGGTAAACATTCTAACTTATTGAAACTGATGCCAAGCCTGTTGTGACAATTCAGGTTAGGACTGAAACTGTTTAGTCAATCTTGGCCAGGAATGGAATGCCAGGCCTCTCTCTCTCTCTCTCTCTCTCTATATATATATATATATATATATATATATATATATATACCCACATCTTGTAGAACCATTCTCTCTCTCTCACTCTCTCGCACACACACACACAGAATCAGACCATCAGTGGTGACTTATTGAGATGCACAATGGTTAAAAGGAAAGTAAGGATAAACCAGTGTGACGATCGGTGCTGACATTGCTCGCATAGTCAGGACAGTGTGTCCGCAGAACACATAGTTCACCATTCATTGTATGAACAAAATGCTATTGTGAGCAACTGTCATCCAAAAACTGGGAAAACGGTGCTGTTCCGAGATAATAGTTGGAACAAAGCTTTTTGTGAAGGGAACAAGAAGTATGGTATGGAAAAATGACTCGTAAAAGATCACACCATATGGTAATGCGGTCAGTCACTTCTCTTCTCTTGGTTGCTGCTCTCTCAATTATGGCATGAGTGACCGTAGACCTTTCTATATCGTGCAGGAAATTAACTTCACGAAAGCCTTCAAATATGTGTTGGCATATGTAAATTCATTAGAAAACATTCAGTTAGTGCCAAGGAGTGAATGGGATAAAAGTGTGAGACGTGGAACCTTTGTAAAAGTAGAAAAAATTGAAAAGTCATAATGCGGCCATAAACCAAGCACGTGGCATTCGTGAGATCATCCCATTGTGAGTGAAAGACAGTGATTGAGGGATATCCCCAGACTTTAAATTTAAAAAATATTGTGCAAATGTGAAACTCGGGGGGGGGGGGAGAAATTTCAAAATTGGACAATTACAAGGAGAGGCAATGCCATCTTAAGGTAACGAGAGAGAGAGAGAGAGAGAGAGAGAGAGAGAGAGAGAGAGAGAGAGAGAGAGAGAGAGAGAGAGAGAGAGAGAGAGAGAGAGAGAGAGAGAGAGAGAGAGAGAGAGAGGGGGGGGCTCTGTGTGTGTGTGTGAGGGAGAATCAATATCTAGAGAACAAAAATAATGTCTTGGTTACTGCTCTGAGGAGATTGGGCCCAAAATAAGGTGGGTATACTATATGTTATTTTAGTATTACAAGAAACATGCGCATGTTGAAGAAAACAGATGCTATAGTAAAAATTCTTTTTGTAACTGTATCACAATGGTTGTGATTTAATAACTGATGGTGTTCAAAGAGTTTTGCATTTGATGTATTTGAACAGAAAAGAAAATTTGTAGATGCATTTGCTAGTGGAAGTTAGCGAGAGCGGATAGAATTTGTTAATCTTTCATAGTAATACTTCGTTAACCTTTGTGAATGTAAAACAGTATTATGTGGGACAATAATTGAGTATTATGTTGTGTATGTTGTAATAGATAATATAAAATTAATGATGGTAGTTTAGGAGTTTTTATTTACCACCCAACCCTGACCTATCCTGTGCTCATGGGTATGCCTAAACGGACTTGGATTTCCCTATCTTCCAGTAATTTTTTCAACATCTCCATTGTTTGTGGGTATTGTGATATGGGCTCCTACATGCCATCTATCAAGTGTGGGTGGCGACCCTGGGTGTTTACTTCTGTACAGCTACAAACAATCTGTATAAATTGTAAATAGTTTATTTGATATAATGAGTTTTTTCAAGAATACAAAGTAAGAAATTTGAAATGAAGATTTAATTTAGCATAATTGGGTGTACATTGTTGTTACTGGGTGAATTTATTTGAAAAGTATTTATTATAAGAGTTTTTAAATTGTTGAATTGTCATTTAAATAGTTAAATTGTTAATTGTCGGTGATTTCTTAATCTGTCAGTCACTCAAAGTAAAATAAACTTTAATTTTATTATGTATCAGTACAAGGTTTCTAATTATAAATGTCAGGTAATATCAGTTGTTTAGACGATTATTATTTACATGTACACGCATGCTTAAGTGAATATACTTATTAAATTTTCAGTTTTGTTTTGAATTTAAAAAATTTTAATCTTTTTTGAAATTCATCTTAATTACTTCACTTCACGATACTGTCTCGTCTCTAGAAAATTAATGTTTACATGTGATGTATTTTTTGAATGTAATTCACATAAGCTTAAATCCCATAGCCTGGTTGGGTATGTAAATGTATTAGACATACGTTCAACACACCAACATGCACAAACCAGAATGTAACGTTGTATGTAAGATATCATGATGCTAATGTGGGCACAATGTATAACACTTTTGACCTTATGCCTGTAAAATTTATGGTCGCATCAAATTTTTGCTCAAAAACCCAATGCCCATAAATTCTATGTCTTGCACTTTGCATGCACATAACAGCATTCGTACAGAACATTTATGGGTTTCTGTTGTTTATCCATGTAGACTGGATTTTGCAGTTGCCTGCTGAATATACAGATAGCAGCACCATATCAGATTTCTGCTTGTGATGTTTTTGTCGAGCTCTGGATTTGTCTAAGTGTACAGTGAAGTGTCATCAAATACACCCTACCATGTGATGAGATACAGTACTGTTGTATGTTTCTCAGTGTGGACTGGTACCATTTAGTGTGTTTATATGTTTCCATGTTTATTTTAATTTTTTACTACTGTATCATGGATCAAAAAGAAGTACTAAATGAAAGTCAAATTTTTTCACAATTGAAACTGAAAAAATTATTAGCTACATATTAGCATAAAGAAGCAGATTATTGCAAATAGAGTGATTTGTACTACATTTTGTGCTTTAATTGTGTAAAAAGATGATTTTTGTAGTGTATTTTATTAATAAGAAACATTTATAATATGGAAATACATTGTAAAACTGTATTGTTTTTTCAAAAACATGCTTCTGTTCCAGTTATTAAAAACATAAAAAAAGAATAATTGGTATATTATTTCATGAAAATATAAGGTCCAATCTTTAATCTGACATTGTTTAAGATGTCCTTAACAAATCTTACTACTTTATTGTGTATTAATATTCTAATTGTGTATTAGTTTATTTGTTGTGTATTTCACAAGTGGGGCTCAATAAAAACAATAGAGTGAGGGGAAAATATGTGTCATAAAATAAAAATACTGATGCCAATGATAATAATAATAATAGTAATAGTAATAAAGAAGTAAATAAATAACACTAAATAACCAGTAGAGTTACAGTTTACCAAAAATCATCAGTATACATGAAACAACAAATTTGAATTTTAACAAATAATGAATATACTGAAACAAAGATGTCTCAACAGAAGGAATTAAACCTTGAGGCTATGTTTA
This sequence comes from Magicicada septendecula, assembly GCA_034769895.1. Taxonomy (NCBI): domain Eukaryota; kingdom Metazoa; phylum Arthropoda; class Insecta; order Hemiptera; family Cicadidae; genus Magicicada; species Magicicada septendecula. Next base: position 171,481,226 of record CM068368.1, on the reverse strand, counting down.
AAAGTCTCCAGGCACAATTAAAGAATAATAATGAAGGGTTCAAAGCCGAATTAGCAAAACATAATGAAGAATTAAAGCCTAGCAATGCAGAACTTAAAGTGAAATTAACTGCAAAACAAAATGACACTAACAGCAGAGCAGAAGCATTGGAAGCTATAGTGTGGCCGGACAAAGAGGGTGGCTGAAGGATTAGTAGACCCTTTGCCAACGCACCGCACAGGCCACCAGACAATAGCTTGGACCTGGCACTAAGACCCAGTCAGTGAATCACCAAGTGAGAGTGAAGTGGGGACAGCTGCGTGTGTGTTTTTGAGTCAGTGAGCCTACGCTGGTAGTCCAGCCACCTTTGTTAACTGGTGAAACTAGAAAGTACAACAGTCATTTAATGAACAAGCAATAAAGATAGAAGATAAATTTAAAGAGCATAAGTTAGAATGGGTGAAAGAATTAAAAGATAGTTTTAAACAGTTATCTGAACGCTGAAATGTAATATTTAGAATATCAAAGCAAGAACAAGAAATGATGATTAAAGAAGTCCATGAATGAGTATGAGAAAACATAATAAAACACAGGAGTTAGGAACTAGGACTACTACACTGGAAACTACAGTAGACGAGACTGACAAAACAACAATAAACTATTCAGGTGAAGTATCTGTGCTTAAAGAAGATATTGGATAATTGTGTCACCTGATGTGACATCATGAGACATGAGAGCTGTGTACTCTGGTAAGTTGTTTGTGTGCATTAGGCCAGTACGGACATGAATCTATTAATGCATGCAAAACTACATGCTTTGTGCAGAATGTTATATACCTGTAGACTCATGGTGTTGCAAATTCATATGCATATAAAGTGACAAGAGTAATTATTTGCTTATTACTCCATTAAACAAGTAATTATGGAGTAGCAAACAACTCTCTGCTGAAGTGCAAAATTAAGCTATACTGGAAACATATATGTCAATATATCTATCCCTTCAAAACTCACATAATTAGAAACACTAATCTAGTTATTTATAGTAATACATTATTGTGCTACTAGGTGGTTCTATAATTCTATATAGCAGTATATATATTCTATCTCAGTACAGATCTTAATAAGTATAATACACAATTTTCTTACTACACCTCATACGTTGAGTGGTAGACTTAAAGATGATGTCATTTTTTCAAAATGAGCTAGCACAACATTTAACGGATATTGTACTTATGGCATCAATATACATATTGTTACAACACAAATAAGCCACCCCAATACCAGGGATGAAAAAGATGATACTAAATATAAATATACTTCATATAAAATAAAATATTAAATATAAATAAAATATAAAGACGGTGACACGACAACGACGACATGACCTAACCCAAGTGATTGACCAAACAAACAGGAAAACAAAGAAGAAGGGAAAAAACCGAAACCAAATAAGAATAAAGCCAATTGAAGGAAGTGAATGAATTCATACAACCAAATGAAATAAAACCCAAACGAGAAGGGGAGAACCAAACTAAAATGAAGCCAATGGAAATTGAAGGAGAAGAAGAAGAAAAAGGAAAATGAAACTAATTAAGTGTCAAGGAAATGAAGTGAAACCAAGGGATAAGAAACACCACAAATATGTAAGGGAGAAATGGTACACTCAAGTATAATGTTGGGAATAAAGCCAATGATTATCCAATACCAGAAATAAATATTATTCTCACTTAAATAATGAATGTAATTGTTTTAACCAAAACCCAGTAAAGTAGTATTATAAAAAGAAAAGTACACTAACCCATGAATTAGAGTTAGATGTAATAAAAGTCTATAGAAAAATAACATTAGTAATACTGTGTATAATATTAGTAAAGAAAGAAATAGTAATACTGTGTATAATATTAGTAAAGAAAGAAATAGTGAGAAAATGAGAAAGTGACAAAGAGAAATAATTACAGGGATTACCCACTAAGAAACACTTAATGTAAACAGTTAAAAAGTGCAATAGTGAAAGTGTGAAACCCCAATATGGCTAGAAACCATATTTATGATAATAAAACGCTCAATTATCAATAATAAACAATAATTGATTAATAGTGAATCCAATAATAATTAAGAATAAGGTTTTAATGATAGAATTAGATGTAAGCACTTCATAATGTGGAATAAACACTGAAGAGTGATGAGGAAACACTATGTGATTAAAAGTGAAACAAATTAATAATTAAAAATATAAAGTTTTAATAATAATATTACATGTAAACAATTAGTAATATGAAATGAACACTGGAAAGTGATAATAACGTTATTAATTAAGAGAATTAAGATTAATCGTAAATGATTGTAATTAAAAGGGGAGTATCCCACGAAAAGATAAACAGCTAGTGTTAACATGGATTGAGAGTAGAGTTTAATTAGGGAATAAGAAATTAATAATGTAATAAATAAACACCCCAGATTGTAAGGGATAACCAATTATTCAAAAGGTGATGTTAGTTAACACCCAAAAAATAGTAATTAATGAAATGAGTTATAAACAAACTTTACTTAATAATTGTTAAAGAATTGTGTAGTTAGAGTTATGAATAGGGTATGACTGAAGAAATTGTACAGAGCATATGCCTAGATGTTATGTTTTTAATTGAGGAAGAATAGGGAGTGGTAGCCATCTTATTAACAAAGGCAAAATAGATAATTAAGAAGTTAAGACAATACAAATATAATTACACTAGAAAATCAGTAAATGTAGAAAATGACAGAACCATACAAATGGGATAATAATAAAACAAAACACATTAGAATAAAATGAGACATCATTTGTATAAATTCAGTAAATATAGTCAATGGCTACTAGTGCATCTGAAATGCCTAACTGTCAAAACCAATAATTACAAATTGTATAAAATCCACAAGGAATTTAACAAATCTAAGGCAAGTAACTAGCCAAGAATAATGTGTAAATCATTTTAAAAGAAAAATGTTACAATAAGAACTTAAATTAAAAGAAATATGTAATTAACAAATGTTAATATAAATGTACAAAAGTTAATATCTAATAGAACATGACCTTATGAGGGGTATTATTTTAATCTTTGAAAGGAAATACACACAATAGTGATAATATTTAATACTCAGGAAGGAAGACAGAAGAATAAAATCAATCAGAAAATATACAGTAATTTTGAATAAAAATTCAAATATGATAACAATGGTAATAAACCATGCCTTAGCCAATCAAAGGGTTTGAGTTACCATAGAAAAAGGGCCGCTGGTTACTAATTTTCCGTTAATTTTCAGTACTCGTATAATGACGCTTGTGTAGTAGGGATGCAAGATTTTGTATGAAACAAATTTTACTTTAAAATGTTAAAAAACTAGTCAAAATCCAAAAACATATACCAGTGAGAAGGAGATGAAGAGGAATAACATTTAACTGATGTCCAGGAACAATATAAACGGAAATTAAAAGCAGAAATTTTGAAGAATATTTAGAAAAGGACGCCAGCAGCCTATGTCACTCAAAATTGATGAATTTTCCATTTCCAAAGAACAACGATCTATCACAAACCTTCTGAACTGATAAGTATCATTTAAATACCCTAATCGCAGGAATAAAGCACTTTAAATATTTCTCATATCTATACAAACTCTCACTATGAATTAAAAATAATTTTCTTTCAAGGATTAAACAAAACAAACTTACGTAGAAAAACTTGTTAACTAAAAAATAAGCTTGCACAAGATTCCGAACTGTTGTAACACCTATTACTACACTGCAGAACAAATTGTAGCCACACTTTATATTATTTAAGTACGGATAATGTACGGTAGTGTACTTTTTTATTGTAACCATATTTAATGTTTTCTTTATAATCTAAAGGACCCCAGATTTTGGACGAGTTGACGAATAAAATACAAACAGTAACCATGACAGCTTCAGTATAGCTCGTTCAAAACCAATTTCGTCAACTTGAGATAATGCGTTTCATGTTTAATGTCGGAGCAATTTTATTGAAATACTAACTTATAATATTATTGTCACAATACTTAATTACCAAACAGCCATTAAAGAAACAGTACAGAGTGTAACCATTGTTTTATTTCATAGGAAATTGTATTATATATGTGTGTGTTAGCGAACTTACAGAGTCGACAACTAGCGCTTTTGCTATCGGTGCAATACAGTAAGCTGTACAAAGGCGGGAACCGATTCGAATGCTCCGGCCGTCACCACTGAAAACACCGTACTAACACATTAATTCATAAATTTAATTGTTTTCAACAAACAATTTGGCGCCACCCGGGATTCACAAACCCCTATGAAATTACAGGTAAGGTTTCCACTAGGTTGTACTGATAATTGTGACAACGCTACGGACTTCGTTAGCAGCAACCATTGATGTAACGACAAGGTGTGAGACGAACACACCACACTAATACATAAAAAACAATATACACATCTTTACACAGACACGACCGAGTCATCTCGTTACAGATTGGCTTCCATCGCGGGGCTTAAACGAAGACGATGACGTCTATTTTCTCGTTACAATATTCATCTATGTATTTCTGGTGTCTCAAAACATCAATAATTTTTACTGCCACATATTTCATCTGAATAAAACATTTCCCAAAATACTAATACTCTATGTTAACCTTTATGTTAACTCTATGTTAGTCCTTTCGAGTTAAGATAGTAAGTAAACACAATGTAATAGTGGTTACAACACAAACTGCAGTGTATACATAATTGTCCACTAAAGTGAGTTTATTCAATAATTTCCAAAAATGTGGACTGGCTGAGGTGGCCCTCATACATGGCACATGGCATGAGATTTGTCCTCAAAATTCCTGACATGTGTCCTCTCAACTTCTTTTTTAGGGAAGAGCTATATGAAAACACATTAGTGTATACTCAAAAGGTAGATAACATACAAGAATTTTTACAGAGAAAAAAATTTGCTACAGAAGAAATTAAGAACAGCTCAGGAATTTTGAGAATGTAATCTCAACTGCAATTAGCTCAACTGAAATGTATGTTCAGGCTGTTGGTGAACAACTGATACAAAAATTTAATTTTGTAAAGTAATTAACTATATTATGAAATAACAATATTGTTTTGTGAATTCAAATATTAGAAACTGATTTTGGTGGAAATACCAATGTACTTTCAACGTACTTTTGTGTTATTTTTTAAAATTAAAATACAACTTATTTACTTTTGCGGCATTTTGTGTTCATGTGTTATATGAATTTGTTACGGATTAAATTCCTTCCAAATTTGCTGCAAAACTATTAATATTTCCAAAAATGTTATTTTTTTCAACTTTTGTTAATTTTGAATTAGTGTGGACATCCACTGAAACATTGGTCAAGCAGGACTATAACCTGTACAATTTATTGGGAACTTACTGCATACTTTATAGCTATAAACTTGAAATAATAGTGCTATTGTGCTAATTGTTAAATATTACTCATAGTATTTTATTAACCAGGCATGATGAATTTAGTCATGCAAGGGGTGGCATTCAAGATGCGATATGATGGTTGTCAAGCCACTTGAATGCCTTAGTTCCATGTTTTCAGGACTACCATACAAAGAACAATCAGTAAATGTAAAAAACTATAAAAGACTTTGTCACGATGTAGTATATTAAAAAAATGTAAGTCTGTCAGGAGAAACTAAATCCTGTAATGTAAAACTAAATAACAAAATTTGTACAATTAAAGTAGACTCTCGGCTATCCGAATCCCGCCTATTCGACCTCCGGCCTATCCGACCCGCCTGACCCGCTACTCAAAAAAAAAAAAAAAAAAAAAAAAAAAGTTTTTTGAGTATGGTACATATGCAGTATTTCCAATCCGATTACTAGCGCCTTCAAACGTCATGTGAGCAATCCCGCCACGCGTGTGAAGGCGCTTACGCGTGAATCACCAGTTACCAATACAGTACGCCAATTGATTCTACTTGAGTGTGTAACAGGTGCATCAGTCAGTCTGTATCCAGAAGTCAGTCCGTGTGGTTCAGTTGTTCGTGGATTGTTAATTTGTTATAAAGTGTGTATACAGTATTGTTGGTGGCTTTTATTTTTAAGTGAAATATGGGTGACAAACGAAAAAAAGTGGTAGTAACTTTGGAAGAAAAACTGCAAGCAATAAAAAGAATGGATTCTGGTGAGTCGGTAAACAAAATTGCACTGGAGTTAGGAGTTGGAAAAACTACTGTGGGTGATTGGCGAAGAAATTGCGCAGAGATTGAAAAGTGGTGTTCTAAGCAAGCAAGTGGCAGTGGCGTGAAAGTTAGAAAAACTATGCAAAAAGGAAAACATGTGGAAGTTGAAGAGGCTTTATATCTGTGGTATGAAAATGTGAGGGGGAAAGGATTGACGGTTTCAGGCCCCTTGCTCCAAGAAAAAGCGATTCAGTTTAAAAAACAGATCGAAGGAGACGATGGTGAGTTTACTGCCAGTGACGGGTGGCTTGATCGCTGGAAGAAACGTTTTGGTGTTTGTCAGATGACGATTAGTGGTGAAGCATTGTCTGCTAATAAGGACGCTATCCCTGACTTTAAAAAACACTTTTTTGACCTGCTTGATAAGGAAGGTATTTCCGGAGAACAAGTGTACAACTGTGATGAGACGGGTTTGAATTACCGTATGTTGCCGTCTAAAACACTAGCGTCTAAACAGGAAAAGGCCACACCAGGGTTCAAGAAGAGCAAGGACCGCGTTACAGTTTTAGGTTGTAGTAACGCAACCGGAAACCACAAGTTGAGACTGACCTTGATTGGAAAATCTCGCAAGCCTAGGGCTTTTAAAAATCTTAAAGATTTAAGTTCTTTGCCCCTGCATTATACCCATCAAAAAAAGGCGTGGATGAATGGAGAAATTTTCAAAAATTGGTTTGAACAGGAATTTGTGCCACAAGTTGAAAAACATTTAGCTGAAAACAATTTAACAAGGAAAGCAATCCTAGTTTTGGATAACGCTCCTTCACATCCAGCAAATGACCAATTAAAAGATGGAGACATAAAAGCTTTGTTCTTGCCTGCAAATGTTACATCTATATGTCAGCCAATAAATCAGGGAGTGCTCCAAGCTTTGAAAAAGAAATATCGACGTAGGCTACTAAGCTATATCATCGCGACAATTGATAATACAGAAGTTGCGACGGCACTACAGTCAGTAGACATGCTTGACGTCATCAGATGGGTGTCCGAGGCATGGGATGAAATTCCATCTTTAACACTTGTGCGATCGTGGAAAATTTTGCTGGATCACAGAGCCAGTGATAAGTGGGAAGAGGTAGAACAGCAATGTGATGTGGAAAATGCAACTGATAACACTGCGCTTGTATCGCTGTTAGAAAAAGTTCCCGGATGTGAGGAAGCTTCATTGGAAGACATCACAGAATGGTTGGCAAAGGACGAAATCGAAGAAATTGCAGACGAAGATATTATAGCGATGGTATTAAATGAACAGCCGATTGAAGAGGAACAAGGTGATGAACCCTCCGATCGTATAACCCACTCCGAAGGCCTGAAGGCGATCGAGACAGCAGTGGAATACATTGGCCAGCAAGAAGAAGCAACACCAGCAGACATCATATTGTTACGACGGTCTACTCGATCGTCGTAGGTACAGTGGAAACAAAATAAGTACAAGACACCAATTAAGTCACTAAACACACCTTTAATTGTTACAGTAAAACAGTTCGTAATTAACAACACAGGCTACAGTAAATCAAATGAAAATTGTACACACGCAATAAAATGTCCACAAATATTAAAACTCAATTTTATTACAATTATACCGTCTGATTATAAAACGCAACACTTCAATAATAACTACTTGAACGTACACAGTAATAACTCGAACCGCTCTGGAAATATATCGCACTAATATTCTCGAACCGCACTATCAAATATCTCGCATTGAACTGAAAAACTAAGGCCGCTACCCGATGTATTTATAGTCACGCTCACACACCAGAAGCTTCCAAACTGCATCTTATCTCTCGTGAACTACGTAATTACTACGCCCTTGACTCAGTCCGAGCGCCCGAGTGAAGCCCGGCACAGTCGAGTCGCAAAATGCGTCTAGTAGCACGTACACCACACACTTACATCGAGATCCTTCTGGCATATTCGATAAACGCGTACATTGTTCTGTGCTGTCGTAGCAATATGTTTACGTAAGTGGAAGGATATAGCGGCGAGGAAATTAATGCGAGGAAAGAAGCAGGTCTCAATTACAGACTTTTTCAAACCTTAGACAATGTAAGTTTCACTTGTTCTTTCATTATACAGTATGTAGTTTTAGGTTATTATAATTTGATTTATATTAACAACTAATTTGATTGAAAGCTTTCGTATAAATTTCAACTCATAGTAAAACTTATTCAACTTATTGTTAACTACACATTTTGTTTCGTCCTTCAAATAAAGGTTTTGTGAAAGATACTGTAGTTGCGAATTCTTATTTCATTTCTTTCTAATTCATTTATTACTGTACGTCATTTATAAGGACAAACTGATATGACGTACGCATCCAAATAGCAACAAGTACATTCAATGCAATAGGGTGGCGGTCATTGACCTTACAGAGGCTGGTATGCCTACGGCTCCGGTGTATCCGACTTTTTTGCTATCCGACCCGGCCGACCGCCACATTAGGTCGGATAGTTGAGAGTCTACTGTAATTTCATGCAGACCTACTCAGATAATTATGAATAAAAATTCAGTTCAATGTTCAGTGTTAATATTTCATGCTGATTAGTTTAATGCTAATTGAGACAGTAAAATAACATTTAAATATTTAAAATATAATGAGAAGAGAACATTCTGTGTATTAACAAAAGACTAAATATCTTTTGCCCTCCCTTGCAAAGTGTGTAGGGGGAAGACTACACTATCCGCCATTGCTGTCCCATACATGTTAGCATTAGGTGGGATGGCTTCTGTTGGTACCCACTACCACCATAATGGGGGTGATGACATACTTCGTATTCATACAAAACGAATTACCCAATACAAATGCTACTAGGGTTGAACAAATTACAAAGTTAAGACTGTATAAGTAAAGTTTTCCTGGCCGTTTGGCCGTGGTCTATAGTTTAATGACAAACCAAACGTTTCAACAGCACCATTGGCTGCCATCATCAGTAGAATTAAAAGAAATCCAAGGCAGCCAAATTCCACTGATGATGGCAGCCAATTGTGCTGTTGAAACGTTTGGTTTGTCATTAAACCATAGACCACGGCCAAACAGCCCGGAAAACTTTACTTGTACAACTGACACCGGCCGTGAAAGCTTTAGGACAATTTTATACAGTTCAGATTTTAAAGAAGTGCCTGTGAAGTGTACCTGTGATGAGAATGTACAGACAAGGTAGTCACAGAGTGAGAGGAAGTGTATGTCCATGACAATGCCATTCAGTGAGCTGTCAGAGTACCTAGTAGCAACGGCTGCACTTTTTGCAACGCTTGGATCCCCAACAACTTCATACTCTGGATATCTGTAGATAAAAATACACAGTGAATTATTGAAAATGAACTGCAGTACCTGTTACAGTATTTCAAAATATGCTAATGTCTTTAATGCCATGTTCAAAATGTGACATACAAAGCAGTTTCTTTGATCACACACACAAGTTTTTTAAATCTATAAATGCACTGGTTTAAAAAAAATGTAGCAACAACATTAATATCTGGTATTAAATGAAACTGTGTCCATATGTACTGTGGTCGTTAACTGCAACCTATAATAAAAAATAAATTTTCCTATGAAGCGTACGTCTTTATCACACTAAAACCATCCAGAACATACGGAAATGCATTTGTTCTAATTTTTAACCACACACACACACACACACACACACACACACACACACACACACACACACACACACACACACACACACACACACACACACGTGCGCACGCGTGTGTGTGTGCGTGGAAAAAACAATTGACTCATTTTTTTCAGTTAAACAAATGAAGCCATTCTTTTTGTAAAAATGTAGAAATAATGTTATTAAACATAATTATGTTAGGTATTAAATGTGATTGGGGACATGTATGTTAAACGTACGAAGGCTCATGTTCATGATGCCAAATTAATTAAACAATTTAATCACTTTTTTAATTCCTACTTAAAATGTTTAATTGTTATGACAATTGAGATTATACAAAAATTAATGCTTACACTATAATTTTCATAAGACTATAAATATTAAAAATTGTACAAGATGTGTCAGCTAAATCTGGGCAAAATTCAATTTGAATTCAATGCTACACTTGACTTTAGCAGTAGTTGATTATTGGTGTTCGGGTAAGTGAGACGTGTGTGTAAGTCATGCATACCGTCAAAATGGCTGAGTGGAACTGAGTGTGGAATACAATTGAAGGGTGGCAATATTTAAAGTGCCTTGTGCCGACCATTCGCCGACTGAAATTATTCAGGTGCCCGAGATCGACTGTTTATGACATTGCATAAAAGTATGCAGATGCGGAGAAGCCTGAAGAAGGTTTTGCTAATCCAAAAAGACAAAGTAATTCAAAAGAGAAGACTGCACGGACCTCAGCCATCATCCAAGCAGCTCAAGAACTCATTTTGGAAGACCCAGGTATGTCGCTCCATAAATTGTCCACCACACTGGGGTGAGTGAATGCATTAAATTGCTGAAAAGGACATCTTATGTACTCAGGGTACAACAAATGCTGTTTGATGCTGCCAAGGCCAAGAGAGTTGCCAGCTGCTTTATCTGTTCCATGTTCATTGAAACACGAAGCCACAGGTTTTTTTCTGACAAGATGTTTACAGTCCACGCAAAAGTAAATTGGAGGAATGACCGTTGGCTCGACCATGATTCCGAGGATGCCCTGTAAATAGGATGAAGTTTCCCACTTCATGTCCTAAGTGTTGTCTCCAGTAAGGATGATGTCATGCCACCACATTTCTTTAAATATGGGGAAACCATCACACAGGTTTACCTCTGAATTCACGTAGTGAAGCCATGGATGGAAACTGTGGCATCCAGGAGGCTGTACATCTTTCAACGGGATGGTGCACCGGCTTACACAAGCCAATTGGTGCAACTGGCTTTCTGATAATGTGATCACTCAAGTAGTTCAGATTTAAAACCCTTTTACTACATTTGGAGTGTTATTGAAAGATGTCTAACAAGTACAGTCACCCCAACATGCCAACCCTTCAAGCCGCTGGGGTCAATCCATTTCAAGTCATCCAGAAAATATTTAATTAGTTGCTTCACTATTTTTAAAAAATCTGATTTTTTTTATACAATTACTCTTACATGTTGGAAGTAGAAAATCATAATTTTTTAAATTTTATTGCCACCGGTTTTTGCATGGTGGCCATGTTTGTTTGTCGAACCGCTACAATTCAAGCATTTACGTAAACACCTGTATCTCTTAATCTATTTGTCTTATCACCATGGGGTAAAAAGGAAATTATTCAGAAAATGAAGGGCTAAATTTTTGGTTCCATATAGACTTTTTATCTAAACTTAAGTCTTAGGGGGTGAAATTTGAGAAGAACTTCAGATTTCTACTGCATTTTTATCGTTTTTAAGGGTAACTTTTCTTGAGAAGGAATAGAATCTACAAGACAAGTTTTTTTTTAGGAAGTATGTCTACTCGTACAGAAAAATTCATACCTCTGGCTTGCACCCTATTTCTTAAAAAAAATTTCAAAAATTTGAAATTTTCAAAAATTGTCATTTTTAGGGGGTTAATATCTCTGGTGGGGCAAAATATAAAAATCTGAAATTCTGTCCTGTGATAGTACTTTACGGCAGTAATATGTACAAAACATTTCATTTTGTAGTTTTGGCTACAAGCTGAGATATGACAAGGTAAATATGTAAAAAAAAAGTGCTTCCCGGAAGGCGTAGATAAACTGTAATTGTGAAGTATTGTAGTTTATAATTAAACGGTTTATATTCTAGTTCTGTATATCAGAAAGTTAACCCTATTTAACTAAAAGTTATTAAAATTATGTTTACTAAATACCAATAAATAATTAAAGGTGGTGTTCGATGAAAAGCTGAGATATTTCCTCACACAATTTTGGAGTGATATTGTAGGAACGTCCAGTTACTGTAGTCAGCTCCACAGGTGTTACCTTTTTTAAAATTTTGTGAGAAGGAACCCAACACTTGTCATCTTTTAAAAGAAGTTCTTGGACCTGTAGGCTCATAAAAATGAACTTTAAAGTCACTATTCTCAATGCCTGCTTCTTCAATAATTCCGAGTTACCACTGTTCTCCACACACACACGTAACAATATTGTTTTCTTCAAGAGTGAAAGAAAGTGGTTTAGATATTTTTACTTCATAAATGTATCCGATGTAGAGGTGTGGTAGCATTGTACAGTTGTTTCATTGACAGGAACATACCTATGATATGAACGTGTTTTAGGAACTGGCAAGCAGTATTTAAATTGTTTTTCCAGTTCTTCTTCATGCTTAACTACTTCTTCCAATGGAACATACATGTATTTAATGACAGGAAGATTTCTATCGCAAAAGTGAAACATCTCTTCTGGAGACAGTATATGATTTTCTGTCATCATCTGGAGGCTCCTTTTCGTAACTTATCTTTTTGTGGTACCTCCTACCCCATCACAAGCATTTTTCCCATGGCTGATTGCAAAAAAGTGCCACTCTGCTTGAAGGCAAAAGACTTTTTCGTGATGGCAGAGATAAGCTCCCTAGTGACTGACTAAATGCTCTGAAATTGAAATCCAGCACTTATTTTTTCCCTTGACCAAGAATCTGGAAGTAAACTTACAATTCTTACCTTATCTTCCTTACCAGCTATTTCACATTTTTCTTTAAATTTTTTAATTAGATGCTCATATTCTTCAGCTAAATTTGCAGCCTGGAGATTACCAGTCAGGGGTTCATTAGGAAGATGGTCAACTTGGTCTTCAAAAGATGTCTCAAGTCTCCTTTTAATAATTTCTGAAAGCTTTTCAAACTTTGCCCGCACAGCACTTTGTCTTTTTCCACAATTTAGTTTCTTGATTTTGGAAACTGGAGACAAGCCCAAATTTGAACAGGCTGAATCATGTCTAATCTAAAATAATCTATATGTTCGGACGGAGGTATAAAACAATTTTCTTCTTTATTGTCCCTGTCTTTTATTTTAAAAAGCTTGCTATAGCATGAAGTACATAATGATTTCCCAGGAATAAGAGGTAGTGGATAATTTATTTCTCTTGGAAGATATTGAATTTTGATTCAACACTGCAAAATTCACTAAAAAGATGATGGTACTTAACAAAAACTTTGTCTCATGGTACTCACATGTATTTTCAACAGCACTGTTTATCCTTAAAGCAATAAGGGTTTGATGTTCTTCACTTAACTCACTAATTAATTGAATACTCTTTGATACTGATTCATAAACACACTTATGACACTCTTCACGAATTAGTTTACCAATACTACACTCCATTTTAACTTCCATGTTCCATAAGGAAATGGAAGTATGGTTATGGTGAAAAAAATTGTGTTCGAGATAACAGCAGATTCTGATTGTACTACCATCAAAACATGAAAAAAAGTCATTTTTCAAAAAGTGTCTGTGTGTGTGTCTGTGTGTACATTATTTTCTATGGCAAACGATAAGAGCCGCAAATTAAACAGAATCAAATAATTTTTTGCATACAGCCCTGAATTGTAGAGTACTCAAGACCTATTGTTTTTGGTGAAGATCGGTTAAGAGAAAGGGGTAGTTTACCTGCAACATTTTATGTTTTAACAAGGGTAATTTTTCTTATGACGAATGATACCTGCCGCACATTCAAACAGAATCAAATAATTTTTTGCATACGTTCCTGAATTGTTAAGTACTCAAGGTCTGTTGATTTTGGTGAAGATCGGTTAAGGGAAAGGGGTAGTTTACCCGCAACACTTTGTTTTAACAATGGTAATTTTTTCTATGACGAACGATAACAGCTGTAAATTCACACAGAGTCGAATAGTTTTTTGCATACAGCCCTGAATTGTTAAGTACTCAAGGTCTGTTCATTCGGGTGAAGATCAGTTAAGGGAAAGGGGTAGTTTACCAGCAACACTTTATGTTTTAACAACAGTAATTTTTTCTATAACGAATGATAACTGCCGCACATTCAAACAGAATTTTTTTTTTTTTGTACGTTCCTGAATTGTAGAAAACTCAAGTCCTATTGATTTTGGTGATGATCGGTTACAGGGAAAGGGTAGTTTACCTGCAACATTTTATGTTTTAGCAAGAGTAAAGTACTTAATTTTGATAAATAAAGTATCCTGATAAGATCTACGTTTCACTGTAGAAACGTAGATGAAATATCTATAAATGAAGAGGCTAGTTGAACAGGGTGGGGGTAATTGTCTATAAATGAAAATGATAGTTGAAGGGGGTGGAGATAATTTTTATTTATATGTCATGTGTACTACATTATCGGCAACAAAGAAGTAGTTTGTTGTTAAAATTCCTTCCTGGGCTGTTTGGGCTTGATCCAATGTTTTCTACAAAACCAGACGTTTCGGGAGTGCTATCGACTACCATCATCAGTGAAAATTGAGTGCACTATCGTGAGGTGGTATATGTTAGTGATCACAGTACTGTGGTTAAGGCTGAAGAAAGAAGTAGTTTCTATGGAAATAGTTCATTTCGAAAAGTACTTCAAACAGAATCAAATAATGTTTCGCATACAGCCCTGAATTGTAGAGTTGTCAAGACCTATTGTTTTTGGTGAAGATCGGTTAAGGGAAAGCGGTAGTACCAGCAACGCTTTATGTAAATGTTTTAACAAGGGTAATTTTTTCTATGACTAACGATAACTGCTGTAAATTCAAACTGAATCAAATACTTTTTTTGCACACCTTCCTGAATTATAGAGTACTCAAGGTCTGTTGATTTTGGTGAAGATCGGTTAAGAGAAAAGGGTAGTTTACTTGCAACGTTTTATGTTCTAAAAGGGTAATTTTATTTTTATGACGAATGATAACTGCCGCATATTCAAAGAGAATCAAATAATTTTTTGCATACATTCCATGAAGTTTTAAGTACTCAAGGTCTGTTGATTTTGGTGAAGATCGGTTAAGGGATAGGGCAGTTTACCTGAAACATTTTGTTGTTGTAACAAGAATAAAGTACTTAATTTTGATAAATAAAGTATCCTGATAAGAAGATCTTAATAATCCACTGTAGAAACGTAGATGAAATATCTATAAATGAAGAGGCTAGTTGAACGGGGTGGGGGTAATTTTCTATAAATGAAAATTATAATTGAAGGGGGAGGGGATAATTTTTATATGTGTACTACGTTATCGGCAACAAAGTAGAAGTTTGTTGTTAAAATTCCTTCCCGGGCTATTTGGCCGTAGTCCAATGTTTTCTGCAAAATCAGACGTTTCAGCAGTGCCGTCGACTGCCATCATCAGTGAAAATCGAGTGCGATAACGTGTGGTGGTATACGTTAGTGACCACAGTACTGTGGTTAAGGCGGAAGCAATAAGTGGAAAGAAGTAGTTTCTATGGAGACATTTCATTTCGTAAATGATTTTAAATATAAATCTTAGAACATGGAAGTCATGTATGGTTCTCCATACCGATATTTAAAAATACCTTATAGGTTTTTTTAAATATCTTATAATTAGTAAGAAACTTCAGTTAAAAAAACATCACTTAAAACAGCTACACAACATCACTTAAAAAACATAAACACTAACTGCCATAGTATTAATAAAAAACTACAATATACAGCACAAAAGTCTCTCTCTCTCTCTCTCTCTCTCTCTCTCTCTCTCTCTCTCTCTCTCTCTCTCTCCCTCTCCCTCTCCCTCTCCCTCTCCCTCTCCCTCTCCCTCTCCCTTTCTCCCTCTCCCCCTCCCCCCACGCCCTCCCTCTCTCTCTCTCTCTATTTATGCACATAAGCATTCAAAGAATTTTGACTAAACCGAAACATCGAAGCATGATAATGTTTTTAGGTTTTTGAAACGTATAATGTGGATTAAGTAAATAATTTCCAAACCACAGACGATCACAAACAGAGCATGTAAAACCAAATTTATTCTCACTAAAACGTTTGCTAACCTCAATGTCAGCAGCGATTATTTTCTGTCTTGATGCGTTTACATATCAAATTTCTAGAGTGTGGGGAATCGAAAGTGTGGAAGCGTCACATTTTTCGATGACGTTTTTGTGGAATGACACCCAGCCTGAACATTATCATGTTAATAAAACATCAACCTACCTAACAACCTAAACTGCTAGTTTATTTCAGCAAGTTCAGTTCAATAAGTGAACAAGGGAGAACATGCCAACTCATGTCTGAACTTGGCTGATACTGTGTTTACCATGCAATGTTTAATTATGTTGTCCTATTTCTGTTATGGGTTTTCCCATTATTTTCCATGAAATATATTAGAAACTCATACACCTCGGTAAGTAAAATAATTATTCTTATTAGGGCCCTACAAAATTTTTATGTAAAAAATAAAGTATTAAATGAAGAATGTTTTGGTAAACAATAGATTCTTCTGTTGTTCTGTTTTATTTGAAATTATAATACGTTTTATATATAAAACAGTAAGCATACATCTTAGCCTAACAAGAAACAATAAAAAAATATAATATTTTGGTGTACTATCACCAAATATTAAATGATAGATGGCTCATAGTTTTGAACATAAACTACAAAAAACTGTCTGGTGTGGTTCTATCTTAGCATAAGATGTTTGGTGTGCTTCAATTTTCCCATAATCCCCCTTAAATTTGTTAATGGTATTTGGTAAACATAATTTTAATAACTTTTAGTTAAATAGGCTTACCTTTTGATGTACAGATATGTAATTATAAATTAGAATACTTCACAATTACAGTTTATCTACGCCTTCCGGGAAGCGCTTTTTTTAACATATTTACCTTGTCATATCTCAGCTTGTAGCTAAAACTACAAAATGAAATTTGTTGTACATATTACTGCCATAAAGTACTATCACAGGCCAGAATTTCAGATTTTTATATTTTGCCCCACCAGAGATATTAACCCCTAAAAATTACAATTTTTGAAAATTTCAAATTTTTGAAAATTTTTTTAAGAAATAGGGTGCAAGCCAGAGGTATGAATTTTTCTGTACGAGTAGACATACTTCCTAACTGTTTGTAAAAAAAAACTTGTCTTGTAGATTCTGTTTCTTCTCAAGAAATGTTACCCTTAAAAACGATAAAAATGCAGTAGAAATCTGAAAAGTTTTTCTCAAATTTCACCCCCTAAGACCTAAATTTAGGTAAAAAGTCTATAGAAAAAATAATTTAGCCCTTCATTTTCTGAATAATTTCCTTTTTACCTCATGGTGATAAGACAAATAGATTAAGAGATACAGGTGTTTACGTAAACACTTGAATTGTAGCGGTTCGACAAACAAACTTGGCCGCCATGCAAAAACCGGTGGCAATAAAATTTAAAAAAATTATGATTTTCTACTTCCAACATGTAAAGGTAATTGTCAAAAAAATTTAGATTTTTTAAAAATAGTGAAGCAACCACTGCTGGATGACTTTATATATGGATTGACCCGCTGGTGAGGCAGCATTCGTGAACTTGGACAAGGAGCAATTGAAGACAGCGTGCTCGCACTTCACAGAAAGGATCCCTTAAAAATGGACAAACAAATTTTTGTATTTTAGCTGATGCACCCTGTGTATTACAATATTAATATTACAACCATCTCTTTTATTGATTTTTATTGCATCTAAAAAATTTACTAATACTATCTATCTTATTGGTTCATTATATGTTACTGACTTATTTCTTATATCCGAGAAAACTTTAGGGTCATCTGATGCAAGATATATCCTCTTGACTGTGATGGTCTCCGTCATTGCTAACTGCTTGTAATATTCTTCCACAGCAGACATATATTCATCAACTGAATGAAAAGCAGCTTCAGTTCCTACTTTATCTGTGCGACGAATGTGCACCCTGAAACATCATTTCATACTGAATAACTTGTTATGTGGAACTCAACATTACATTAAGCATTATAAATACCGAGTATATCATTGCCTTCCCTGTCAGATGATGTGATTTGTTTTCTGCAAGTCGGACACAGTGCTACAGAGATTTATCATCAGTTGTATCATGATATACAGTTATATATGACAGAGATGTGGGCACAAAAATGTGCACAATGAGGAACAAAGCCATTATATGATTGGTGACTGATGAATTCATTCAAGAAACTGGAAACACTGTGAATGCTACAAATTGTTTCACAATTTTTAATGAATTTCCACATACTTCAGAGATAATTCTTTGTGGGATCCTTATGAGTATACTAAGTTTCTATATGTATTTGTGAAAGATGCAAGGAGTTTCCAAAACAACCAAGTGAAGTTTAAAAACATTGTATTTTTATACTGTGTGAAAAGTACTGGAATTAACCTCTTAAAATAATTATGAGTACGGTAAAGTTTGTGACTGTGGATGGTTTTCCTGGCAATATGGTCATTTGTGCATTAAATGTCATTTTGTCAGTAAAAGAGTTGAAAAGTAAAAAAAAATTAATTTATTCTTGTTACTTTCTCCACGTTTTTTCCCAAACATCTATAGTTTCATTTCCACTTAGTTGGAGGCAGCATATTGGTAACAATCTATTATTTTTCAAGTTTAATATATATTCTAGTGACTACAGACTGGCAGCTTATTGCAATGTAAACCTGAATTTCTTAAATATTTGTTAACAAAATCTAGAGTACAATCAAAAGTATCAAAGTATTAAAAGATATGAGTGTAATAGTTTCTTTATACAGTGTGCATATAAAACTTATATATTAAATAAAACATATTTATATCCTTTAAAACACACACACACACACACACACACACACACACACACACACACACACACACACACACACACACACACACATACACACACACACACACACACACACACACACACACACACACACAGAGTTATCTATAAACACTTACCCAACAATTGGTTTCTGAAAATTAAATTTTTCTCGAGCCATTTCTAACATGTTGGTAATACCAGTTTGTGGCCTCAGTAAGTATTTAAGGAATTGTCCAACCCACCACACAATTGGGTCTCCATGTAACCTTGCTATCCTTGGAGCCAGGTCCAACGGGACTGCCAGTGGTAAATACGAAGGCCTTGGGGATAGAGAATCTATTATAGGTAACATTACTACTTGTGTGCTTGCTAAACCTGTGTGCATAACATATCCAAATTAATACTCATTCAGGCAGCTTACATCCCACTTTCACACTAAATTAAAACACATCCGGAACAACATTTCTCCAATACCTGAGATAAATTTGAATATATTTCTGATTAAATTATTATTCCTATGTTGCTTCTTACGAGGGGGTACCCAAAAATAACAGGAATTTTTTTTTAAAGCTATGTATTTAATTTTTTTTTACAAAACAACCTTATCACCTTCAAAGTACTCTCCATTATACTTAATACATTTATCCAATCTGCGATCCCATTCCTGGAAACATTTTTCAAACTCGTCTGTTGTGATGGCCGACAGCTCCTGCCTCATTTTTTTCTTTACCGCTTCCACGTCGTCAAAACGTTGTACTTTCATGTCCCTCTTCATTCGTGGAAACAAGAAGAAATCGAGCGAGGTCAGGTGAGTAAGGGGCGTGTGGCAAGGGAGTCATGTTGTTGTTTGCTAAAAACTGGCGCACTGAAATGGCTGCGTAAGCAGATGCATTGTCATGGTGGAAAACCAGTCCCTCGTCTGCCACAAATCGGGCCTTTTTTGTCGCACATTGTTATGCAATCTTTTTAAAACCTCCAAATAGAAAGCCTGATTAACAGTCTGACCTGGTGGGACGAATTCAGAATGCACTACCCCTCTCACATCGAAAAAAAAAAATCGGGTGGGGCTGTGTCGGGGTGCACGGCCGTTGGTTTAATGTGAAATGTCTATGTCAGCGAGTCCCTTTTAGCGTATTGGATTGAAATGAAAACGAGACATTGACTTTGTACCAAATTTTATTTTAACATAAAACAGACACTGAATGGTACATGATAATTATTTCGACTAATATTCGACGACGATTTTGTTTTTCATTGGCCTGTGATATGAGAAGTAAGAGACATAAGGCATAATATCAACATCAATCTGTCTGGTGAACGTACAATCGATAGTGGTATTGCCCAGTGTTGTTGGTTCTGTGGGCACGTAGTTGAGGCCGAATTCATTCTTCATGAAGTCAACGAGGTAGCTGTTGTGTCGTGGATCGTTATTGAAGTCGCCACAGAGAACGATCGGAGTCTCCAAGTCTGGTCGAGAGCTCGGTAATACTTTTGTCAAGTTCGCTGAATATGGCAAGAGTGATTGATAAAGACATAGCTTAACATCTTCGGCTGATGCTTTGTGATATATATATACGGCACCGAGGATAAACAGCGTATGATCTCCGACTTTCACGTCCACCAGGCATATGTCGCCGACGTTATGTTTTCTCAAGACGGAATTGCCGCAGAGACTGATGGCATCGACAATGATTTCTCTGCAGCTCGTGAAGCTTTGTAGGTTTCTGTAGATTGCAGAACCTCCGGCTGCAGAAACTCGCGCCAGCGGCGGTTCGGACAAGGTAGACGGACGATCTCTACGATATTCAAGCACGGTATTATTGTTAGCTTTTAGTTCGAAGCCGTTGAGCTGCACAGTGTTCGCGCAATCCATCCAAGTCTTGCTAACTGCCATGTAGTCGGAATGTTTGAGTATGCTGTCGTTTTCAATATCTCCCGCGTGAGCCACCAAACTTTGAGCATTGAAAGCAGAGACGATCAAATCTATTGACTTGCTACAGGTACTGCATAAATGAAATTCCGCTACATTTTCGCCGGGGAATTTAGTCTGAAGAAGAGGAATGTTACAAGCTTTTGCCTTCTTTAAATCTCTCTCGAACCAAAGTCGATCACAAATGCTGCAAGATAGACCAAACGGATTGGTTTCGAATACCGTTTTGAAGCGTTCGTCCGCTGCACGCCAACGGTCCTGCATCGCATCAAATCGAGTAATGTTGATATCCATCAGCTCGGAGACGTCTTCGACAGATGTATGGGTGTTATCTTCACTCGTTATGTCCATTGGTTTGGGGACAGCAGCGGTAGAGGTGCTCGCGCCATCGGCGTCGTTCACTGAGCGCGCCGTGCCAGCTTTGTGACGCTCCCGAAACAGTCTCGCTCGCTCGGCATCGGACATTGGGGTACCTGTGCGTGGCCCATAGCCTCCTCTTTCCAACGATATGCGTAATTTATATTTTTGACTGGCTTTTGCACGGGCTGAGGCTGACATATTGAATTTCTACAGTTTTTTACATGCTTACTTTAAGTTTTTATATAGAAATATTGTCCAAAATACACTTATTATTACTTAAATCGATCGATCTCTACAAACTCTATACACACACACACACACACGAATCACCACGCTACCATGTCTGAGTCCTGAGTTACACTGAATGGAAAGGAGTCAGAGCGTCGGTTTTGGCCAATCAGCGCTGTGCCTCCTCCCCACCAACCCGCTCGCCCGTGACACGAAATCAAGGTCGTATCAGCGAGCTGACCATATATGTTAAAAAATGACACCGCACTTATGTCTCTGAGACTAATATTTAGGGAGTTATTAAGGCAAGATGATATAGACCTTTTTGTTACGGTACAAATTTCTCTTCTGGTACCCGTATGTTTCGGTGTGATTTTAAAGACGTTTCACGTCAAAACAAATGAGCATCGTCTTGATGTTTGATTTCACTTGACGAGCTTCTTTTGGGCGAGGCGACAATGAAGTTTACCACTGGCTTGACTGTTGTTTAGTTTCGGGGTCGTAACAATAGCACCATGACTCATCACCAGTAATGACCTTGGAAAAAAAATCTGGGTCGGTTCGGAGCTGGTCTTTCAATGCACGCCATGTTTCAACTCGATTCTCTTTGCTGTTCAGTCAGGACCCGAGGCACAAATTTTGCAGTGACCCTTCTCATCCCCAAGTCTTCTGACAAAATTCGCTGAACCGAGCTCCAAGTTATTCCAGATAACTTAAATCTCTTCAATGGACTGTCGTCGGTCTTCAAGCACGATTGCATGGACTTTTTCAACATTTTCCTCAATTCTGGAAGTTGATCGACGTCCAGAACGAGGTTTGTCACCAATTGACATTTCACCTTCTTTGAAACGAGAAAACCATTGGTACACTTGAGTTTTTCATATACAGTGGAAATCGTTTAACGTGAAAACGGTTACCACAAAATATCGGTTAACACGAAATACCACTCGGGTACCGATCGCCGTTTGTTATGTACAGCATATTATTTGTACGGTTAACACGAAAGGTTTACCTGAAAAATATCGGTTAACACGAAAAATTTTTGTTAAAAATAATTTTTTTTGGCTGGCTTTTAAGTAACTGCATACAAAATAAAGCAACACAAGTACACCCAAAAGCTTGTTTTCGATGTAAAGGAATCCATTCTTCATCTCTAAAAGAGAAAGAGCAGGTAGTGACCATAGTTTGTTTTGTCTACCTGTTTTGTTTTGTCTTCAGTACCAAGTTCTATTTACAGTACGTACTGTATACAGTGTACCAATTATTTACGAGAAACCATAGCCTCTCCTTCAGCACCAAATGTGTTGTTCATTGACCGCAAATAAACCGTTATCGTTTAAATTAACTACCTATTCTATAGGGTGTGGTGAGTTCAGTTCAGTTGTATTCTGTGCATGTACAGTGGTGGTAAAGTTTGCGGTACGGTACCGATAACATTTTATTGTAAAAAATTTACTCAGTTGTGAGGATTAACTGTTTACTTTTTTACTGTACAAACTTCTTAGTCTTTTACAGCCAGTTAAGTGACGTTAAGCGTGTGACGTGTACGTGTTAAGTGAAGTTACGCTTTCGTAAATTTCGTTTTTGCAGTCCGGAAGTAAAATGGAGAAGAAAGTGCGTAAACAAAGTGCCCTCTCTTTAGAAAAAGAAGTTGAACTCCTCCAAGCTGTTAATGAGGGTATTCGAACTAAAACAGAAACCTGTAAAACATTCGGTATACCAAACTCGACGTTATCCACGATTATAAAAAATAGAGATAAAACTTTAGAACTGTATGAGTCGGGCAAGTTTGAACCAGGCAGAAAACGTTTCCGTAAGGCAAACCACGAAAACTTAGAGGCTGCTCTTCTTGTTTGGTTTAAGCAAGCAAGATCACAAGATGCTCCTATTTCTGGACCACTACTGATGGAGAAAGCAAACGTTTTTGCTGAACAGATGTACTTAAAGTTCACTGCAAATCCTGGCTGGCTAGAAAGGTTTAAAAAACGAAATGGCATAACCTTTAAAAACATCTGTGGCGAATCAAGACAGGTGTCATAAGAAATGACATCATCGTGGTTGCAATCTACGCTGCCTGCAATTTTAAAAGACTATCCACGTAAGGATATTTTCAACGCCGATGAAACAGGACTATTTTTCCGTTGTATGCCCGATAAAACACTTTTATTCAAAGGGGAGCAGTGCTCTGGTGGTAAAAAGTCCAAAGAGAGAGTGACAGTGATGGTAGGTTGCAATGCTGATGGGTCAGAAAAACTTCCATTACTTGTTATAGGAAAAAGTTTAAAGCCGCGCTGTTTTAAAAATGTTAAAAAGTTGCTAGTAGAATATAGAGCTAACAAACGAGCGTGGATGACGTCTTAAATTTTTACCGAATGGCTGGTTTCGTTAGAAAAACATTTCACTTCTCAGAAGAGGAAAATTGTGTTAATTATTGACAACTGTCCTGCCCACCCATGTGACCTAAAATTGATGGCAATTAAACTTGTTTTTCTACCACCGAACACGACTAGTGTCCTACAACCTTGTGATCAAGGTATTATTCAAAATTTAAAATTTCAGTATAGAAAGTTACTTCTGCGGAAATACTTGGCCACTATTGAGGGGAAAAAAGATTTCTGTGTAAATGTTCTGGTGCTTGTAAATTGTTAAGAACAGCGTGGAACCTCGTGACGCCTACAACAATTCAAAATTGTTTCGCTCATGCTCGATTCATTTTGAATTCAGAAACTGAACAACCCGAAGAAAATGAAATTGATCCTACACTATCTGAAATGTTTAATCGTGTGTCATCTGTATTAAATGTTTCAATTTCTCTAAATGAGTACGTGACTGTCGACGAGAACGTAACTACGGTTCCCGTATTAACAGATACCGATATCGTGGAAACAGTGCAAGTTGACAACTGTGAAGGTGATGATAGTGACGACGAACTTGACATGGAAAATGGTAGTGAAAATGTTCCTACCGCTACCGATATGCTTTCGTTGCTGAGCCGTGTTCGTCGATATTTTGAAGCCAACTCGGAAGGTGAAATGTTTGAACACGTTGATAAATTAGAACAATTTTTTGAAAATAAAATAGTGCAAAATTGTGTGCAAAAGAAAATAACGGATTATTTTAAATAAAGATAAACACGAAAACTACGGTAAAGTTGAAAGACATACTGTAGTCTATAAGAAAACCTAAATCATAGGACTAAATTTAGAACAGCTAATAATAATTTTAAGAAAAATTAACAATAATAAACCATGAGGATAAATAAACGGTTATATTTGTTGCATTTTACTAGACAGTACAATAAATAATCTACAGTACACTATTTGTTCACTTCCTCATTTTGTTTCACTTTTTGTTCGCTTAACGCGAAATTCGGTTTACACGAAAAAAATAACTGGCCCCCGTCATTTCGTGTTAACCGATTTCCACTGTAGCACTATCCTTGTAAGCTGTTTTCAATATCACAACAGTTTCTGCGGCGTTTTTCCCAAGCAGGAAGCAAAATTTCACAGCAGCACGCTGTTCACTTAAATCCGCCATGACAAAAAACGAGGAGCAAGCGAAACTGGTTTTACAAAACGAATTACTGTGACCGGACACAACCTTCCCAGCTGATAACAATGACGGCACTGAACTCGGAATGAGTTGCGCTACACTCGCCAAGCGGGAGAAATGCGTACTATGTAAGCTCCGCCAATCCAGCGCTATTCCGGTTATTTTTGGGTACCCCCTCATACTTTTAAGGTGTCATGAACAATATGTCACCAAAAATACACAAAATATTTGTCAATACAAAATGAAACACTTCTCAGATATACAATTTGACTTACACAGTGTCTATTCCTTTTCACACGACTGGTTCATCTTACTATGCTCTCTTTCAGTACTCATTATCAGCTTTACAATTTGTATGTTTCTTTAAACCAAATAGATAACACAAGATCCTCTTATACTCTTTACTCAAGAACTACTGTATTTCTTAACATAACTTGAGGTATGTGGAATGTGCTGTTGATGTAAGAGACCCTTCCATGTTAGTCCGTCTCCTTCCAATTTTTCATTACATTATGTTGTTGAAATGGTAATTACTAGAGCCCGGATTCATAACCACAATCAAACAGTAAAATAAGCATGCAAAAATACATGAAGAATGGAAAAATATGCACCAAAAGCAAAAACGTAGATAGATAGAATAAATAATTAGATTCGTAGAAATCCTACCTTATTCATGGCGGTTACAGTATATAAGGAAAGTAATCCTGAGATTTTCTTGAGTGAAGCTCCTGTGTCTATCACTGAAGAAGGATTTGTACACTGAACATGTTCTTTCACCGTCACATGATGTCACAGGCGCATAAAAAGCAACACAGTTTTCCTTCAGTGAATTTCTCTTTAGTATCTATTTCTTCACCAGAAAGCTTTTTAGAAATATGACACAGTCTTTGGTAACCAGGAATTTTTAGTAACAGTCAACTGAGCTAGTCGAATGCAATTTCAGCAACACTATGAGATTCTGAAGACAATGTTATTGAAATTTCCTCTGTCAGAGAAAGCACATGTTGCAAGGAATTATTTTGAGCTTCCAACTGTGTTATTTGGAGAAGCAGTTATGGATGTACTGTATCTTTTCTTGGATGCCATTTTCAGCAAACATTCCTGGGCTGTGGCTATGCTTGCTGCATCTTCTGCATTTAAGGAATACAAAAATGTGATGACAGTTCATAGAAATGTTCCATGACACAGCCTCTAACCATGAACCCCATCAAGTTAAAACTGGCTGAGGAGATAAAGGCAAAGTTAAAAGCAGTTCACAAAATTTTTGAATTCAAATCGGAGCCTTTACAAACACTTTCTTTGTGACGGAGACAAGAAGCTCTACGTCTTTATACTGGCCTCTAACAATTTCACTGATATAATGTAAACAGTGAGCAAGACACATCAGGTGAACTAATTTAGGGTAAAGAACTTTCAATCCAGTACTGCTTTAACAATATATGGAACACCATCACTGAGAAATAACAATACACTGTCATACCATACCTCTTCTGGCCACAAGAAAGTTAATGGGTCATTAACAAATTTTGCAATAGTAGAATGATTTACTTGGTCACGTAATATACTTGGTATATTAAGAAGAAATGATCTGCTGCCTGCTTTCAAAGTACCAACTCCAGCACTACACACGCACTGTCCTGGTGCACCTGTGGTTTTTTGCCCTAGAAATCCACAGTTTTTCGTGCGTCAGTGTATCACGAATATTACAAATTACATCTTGAAAACACTGTGGCACATAGTTTCTACACAAAGTAGATTCCTCGGTCACCCTTCTGTTTGTGTACTTTTCTAAAAAACCCCAAAATTTCACATTATTCAATTTCCAAAAAGGAATGTTAAAACTCACTAATGATAAACACAAGTCTTTGGAAAACGTATCACTTAAACTCGATTGTTCACCTACTTGTAATCAGTTACTGATTTAACTTAGATTTATTCTTAACATTGTCTTTATTCCATGTTGTATTAATATGCTGCACATCATATTTTTTCTTTGCTGAATCACTCTTTTCACAGACCAAACAAATAACACTTTGCCGCTCTCACTAAAAATATTACTTCAAAACTCTTTAAACAGTTGTACTTTACGTATTTATGTAACAATGCCAATTGTGACGCTTTTGAGGGAGGCATTGTTCAACTCCACTACAGCACCGATCACATTCAGCTTATTGTAATAATGTGTGAGACACGCCTAATGCATTGTAACTGTGTGAGTTAATGACTTGAAGAATCGGGTATTCACCAACTGTGTGACAAGATACCGATCCCCAAGTGGACTGATCGCAGAGGCAGCTCAGTGGGGAATCCAAACATTTTCTTCTAATTTTAACTGTGCAGTGTTATTTCCCATTTTGCATTCAAATTTTAGCTTTTTTTTACACACTTGACTGAAGCTACTATTTTATTAGCCAATAAAAAAAGGAATGTGATAATGACGGTTAGGAGTGAAATATGCACTTTTAATACAACAGTCTAGACTGAAATATGCAATTTTAATTCAAAATTGTAAAATATGCAAGCAAAATCTTTTTCCCCTGGAATAAGCATTTATAAATACCATTAAACATTGTTAAAATTGCTCATCAGGATATGTATTGCAAAGTATAACATTTCTGCTTGTGTATAGAAGCGTTGAAAAAAATAAGCATTTTGCGTAGAAATCCGGGCTCTAAGTAATCACACTCTAATGCGATACACAGTATTCAATGGAAATAGCCAGTTTGTTGGATTTAAGTCACAGAATGTTCTCTATAAGTTCTCAGCCATGGGGAAGAAGCCACCTTATGATTTTAATTTCTAAAAAAATATCCCCTCTCACCATCATCATCACCATTCTCCTGGGAACATTCACATGTTGGGAACATTGATTTGTTTGTGTCATATTCAGTACCAGTTAATATCCCACAGTATCTAAGTTAAATGAAAAAATAAAATTAACAGTTTTTTCATGCTGTCACTTAATTTTTCTAAAAACAGACAAACAAAAGTCACATAATATGACCGTATGTTTGTGCCAGGTATTTCTGTCCTATGCATATGACATATCAAACTCAATATGCATACTCAATATGACTTTTGTATGATGTACACTGTTATGTCCATTAATAAATGACATAATAATAATACAAAATAAACGTTAAGAAACTTCTACTTACCATCACTCGGCTTCAGGGTTGTGTCATACGTACTTTAGGATACAGACGTAATTTCTTAAGGTTGTGTGAATAATTTGCACAACACATTTGTATGAAGAGAATTGAGATTTTAATTTTGATCAAGTCATTTAAATTTACATATAAACACAAATGTTATCCTGCTTTTTGCATCTTACTCGTAATAAAACTTACAACTATGGCTTACCTTGTATCATTTATAATTATACAACTGAATTTACACACTAACAGCCCAGCATTGCTCACTCACTACTCACATTCCATTATAAGACCCCATTACCCCAATTACCCGATTGAATGCATGATATAAGGTCACTACCGGCAACGCATTCTTCTGTGACCTCGTGGCCACACCGCGGTAGGTCGTAAACGTCTCGAAAAAGAACAAAACTGAAGCACGAATTTAGATGTTAATGCTCTGCGACTCTTCTTCCATCCTGTCACTAGTTTTAAAAAATGATTACTTCACTTTTATATCAAATACTGATGAAATTTAGATGAGCGTATTTAGCTCTCGTGTCGGCGCCGACACATTCAGTGATGAACTGGGCAATGTGCTTGTTTTTGTCGCGGGAAATGCGCAGTCACGGCCATCAGGTTTTAGTCGCCGTTCATGCTTAATTGTTGTGGGGTAACCACTTTATGCATGGAATAGAGCTGGTATATATGTGTGGTGTGCGAGGACGATATTGGCCTCGGCTCTGCTGATGTCATTAGTAGTAGGCGGGGTTTAACGACGTTTCCTGTACTGGTTGTTTGGAGCTACTAACTTTTCGTCCCAGCACCATGTTTCACAGCTTCGGTTGAGTTTTCAAAGCATCACTAACGGCGCTCCGCCCGGCTAGGTTACGTACGGGCGTCGACGCACATATACAAAGTTCTTAAAATTTCGTGGAGGTGCGAATTCTTTTGACGAGTTACACCACATTAATTGCGTCTCGCCTTTGTCCCAAACTGTTCAGCTTACCATGAGTTCTCTTGTAATGAAATAACGTTGCACAATAATTTTATAAATCCCACACAAAAACGAAATAAGCAAAAATGTAAATCCCACACGGTAAAAAATAAAATGACCTGAAATTGACACGTTACAATACCCCTCGATGCGAATTCTGCTGTTCACAACAGAAGAAATCTCATAGATAAACCCCAAAGAGGATCGGTGAGGAACTGGTGCCAACAACCCCCTTGTTCTTAATCTGCATGGGTACACGACCCCCCTGGCTCAGCGACCATGGACTCATCTGAACGAGATCACTGGACTTCTCCGTAAGAGATCCCAACACCAAGAAATCGAACCGACAAGTACCACGGCACACCTCGCTTTTTAACATGCTACCCCCAAATATCCTCAATCCCTGGCTCAAATTATGCCAGATCCTCCACCGATATGTTTCCCCTTGTATGCAAGCTGGGCTGCCTTTAGCAGATACTGGGCTCACACACACTCACATTACATATCATACCTTGACAAAATCTTTAAACTTTACGAAAAATTAAAAAAATCAAAATTCAAAATAATATACTTTAGCAAAAAAATTCTCTTCCTTGTTTTTTTTTTTTTTTTTTTTTTTTTAAATGACTTAATTTAGACATTTCTCCTATTCAAAACATATCCTTACTCTAACAGGTGAACACTTAAAGTCTAACAATACAATGCAATACCAAATAAATCAATAAAATAAACGTAGGTAGCACACAAATAAAATAATCATTACTCAAAATATTCATTCGCTGGCAGGCGAAAAATCAAGAAATTTTTTTTTTTTTCAAAAATTAAAATTTCAAAAAAAATTTTAAATAAAAAAATAAAAAAAATAAATTTATGAAAATGTTTCCTTCTTTTTTAGATATTATTTGAAAATTGTTTTAACTTGATTAAACAAACAAATTAAATTGACTTCCTACTATACAAGCTTAGTATGTGTATGACCTCATCAGCTGATCGAAACTAGGTCAAGTCTAAAACCCTTGACCTACATATGTTATGTAGACTTTCTATCTGAAAACACATTCAGCATCTGTAACAATCTAACTCGAAATACAAAACATGATAAAATAAAATATTTAAAATTAACAAAATATTATTATAAATAATAAGAAAATTGACATTTATATTACTCAAAATAAACAGTTCTTAATTTTACATGATTTCCAAATTCTGTCACTGGTTTAAAAAATGAAAATTTTATATCTTTATTATAAATCTCTATTCACAATCTTACTCTTCATTTAACAATCTCACTCTACTTTACTGTGGGTGATTTAAATTATTTGTCTCATTGACTGTACTAGATCTGTATACATATATCAACTTTCTCCCTCTGACTCTAACCTCTAACAACCTTTATTAACATGACACCCCTCTCTATTAAAACATCTCCCACAACACTCTAAACACGACTTACCATTAAACTCAATTCGCCACCTTCTCTCTATATAAAAAAATACTCTCTAACCTTTTGTACATAGGATATGTGTTTCCCCGCCCCCAAAAACTCAATTCCCTTATTTGGCCCCTGGATTCTACCTAAGGCGACCCCATCCCCACTAAAATCGATACAAATTCCCGTCCCAACATATCATTTTGTTGCGAACTCCTACATTACACTATCCCCTAATACAAAATTGCCATCCCCAAAAATCTCAATCTCATTACCTTACTACAACTACAACAAAATAACAACATCAATTATAAACAACAATGTATCATTCAAAAACTCCACCATTATTCTCCATTACTACTGTGTCAACATCAATACTACTTAAAATTCTATAATATACATTACTTCAAAACAACATTACATTATCTTCACCTCTACTATTTCTCTAACTTTGACTTTAACTTGGACAGATCTACATGTCCCACAAAATATTCATCACCCAAAACTATCTCTTGTTAACTTTCACAAATTGTTACATTATTTCTCATTTTATCAAATTATTTTTCCCATTACTTTAAAATATCTGTAATACATTAAAACATTACCTGGAACATCAATTACTTATAACATTTACAAGCCACTATACCAGTGATCTCATATTGCTGATCAGCTGATCTCCCTAACACAATGAAAACACATCTCAAAATTGAACAAATTACATGAAATATTTATATATGCATTTATCAATACTCACTTTTATTATGTTAATTGCCTGCCAGGCGTTTAATTATTGGCTTACTTTAACGTATCCACATATCATGAAAACACCTATTTTATCAACACCTATATCTAACGTACAACAATAAAATAATACATCTAAAATTATAGCATGTAATGAACACCTCATATTAAATATCTAAGCAGCTAGTTACTTGAACAGAGCACAAGCAGTTTTATTTGACTAAATTTAAATTAGCCAAAACTTTTTATGTCATAAAATTTAAATTCGTGGCTCATCTGAGCCACCCCCTGATCCACACACACTATTTCAAAATTATTCTTACAACAATCATCTTACGTACACACATTATTTACTTCATTCCAAAATGTACACAAATAAATTCACTATATTTTATTTACAAACTCTTATTAATTGTTCAGTTTTTTCCGCACTTCATTGTCCAAATTTGCCATGTCGAAAACCAATAAACACAATGTTTACATTGTCTTTTATTGTTTTAATAGTTTACCCCCCATCGTCCCAAATAAGTCTTGTTTTTATACAACATCGTTCAATTTTATCACCACACAAATGACTGTTTTGTGTGTTGTAACCATACAAACTAAACTCGTTCATCATACCAAAATACTCATTCAACCAGTCTACATTCGGTATTTTTGTTACATCTCCATCGGTAAATACATTCCTGATCGGGTTAATTACTTTAGTCACATCATTATAATCATTATTACTCACATATACTTTTAAACTTTCCTTCCATTCATCATACTTTCTATTTAAGTTATATAACTCTGTTACTTTCTCCACATACACTTCTCTGTTTAACTCTCTCTCATCACCATACCAAATCACACTTTCAACATCATTATTAACGACAGAGGGTACCACATTACACAACAAAAATAAACACCTCAATTCATCTATCAATACGGGACTCTTGCCCAACAACACTTGTGACCACGTTAAATCATCATCATAAACATCATAAATAATAAAGGGAAAATTTACCCCCTGTCCCCCCTCTACTACAACATTATTTTTCCTCTCTCTCTCTAACTCACTGACACACATTAACATCTCATAATCACATTCCCCAGACTCCTCAGTACTCTCTGATATGACATTTTCAATTATATTATTATTCTCATTGTTTTTAACAACAGCATTATTATCTATTAATTCTTTATCCAGTATCATATTTTCACACTTGTCATTACAATTTTCATTTGTTTTATTTTTCTCTGGATTCATCACAACTACTTCCATTCTCTCCACACTCTGTTCTAGTTTATTCAAATTAGTTCTTATTGTTTCATTAGTACTTTCTAAACATTTATTTAATTCTTGAATCTCATTTTTCAACTCACTAATATCTCTACTTTGTCTATCTAATTTTATGTCATTACTGTCAAAGCGACTATCTAATTTTATGTCATTACTGTCAAAGCGACTATCAAATTTATTATTCATTTTTTCTAATAAATTAAGTACAACACTCATTGGATCATCATCCACCTTATTGTATTTTGTTGAGGTCGGGGTTGCTTGAATCCCTGAATCCTCTGTATTATCTTTTTCATTTGTGTTACTTACATTCATAGTTTTATCGTCTTGACCTACATTCGGTGTTGAATGTATTTCAAGACTACTCATCACAGCTGATTCATCAAATTCAGCTGTTTCGCTTATCACAGTCGAGTCGGACAAATCGACTCCGTTCTCTGCTGTATTTTCCATTATTATTATTTTTAGATATTTACTCTGTTTCTTCTGTGAACAAATATTCTTTACTTATTTTGCGTAACTTTACATAAGTACCTTTTGCGTATTTTCACTCAACCTCTAAATTACGCTTGTATCCTATTTGTAGGTATGGAATTTATATTATTAAATTCGTTCCGGTTCGTGGCGCCACTGTTATGTCCATTAATAAATGACATAATAATAATACAAAATAAACGTTAAGAAAATTCTACTTACCATCACTCGGCTTCAGGGTTGCGTCATACGTACTTTAGGATACAGGCGTAATTTCTTAAGGTTGTGTGAATAATTTGCACAACACATTTGTATGAAGAGAATTGAGATTTTAATTTTGATCAAGTCATTTAAATTTACATATAAACACAAATGTTATCCTGCTTTTTGCATCTTACTCGTAATAAAACTTACAACTATGGCTTACCTTGTATCATTTATAATTATACAACTGAATTTACACACTAACAGCCCAGCATTGCTCACTCACTACTCACATTCCATTATAAGACCCCATTACCGCAATTACCCGATTGAATGCATGATATAAGGTCACTACCGGCAACGCGTTCTTCCGTGACCTCGTGGCCACACCGCGGTAGGTCGTAAACGTCTCGAAAAAGAACAAAACTGAAGCACGAATTTAGATGTTAATGCTCTGCGACTCTTCTTCCATCCTGTCACTAGTTTTAAAAAATGATTACTTCACTTTTATATCAAATACTGATGAAATTTAGATGAGTGTATTTAGCTCTCGTGTCGGCGCCGACACAGTCAGTGACGAACTGGGCAATGTGCTTGTTTTTGTCGCGGGAAATGCGCAGTCACGGCCATCAGGTTTTAGTCGCCGTTCATGCTTAATTGTTGTGGGGTAACCACTTTATGCATGGAATAGAGCTGGTATATGTGTGGTGTGCGAGGACGATATTGGCCTCGGCTCTGCTGATGTCATTAGTAGTAGGCGGGGTTTAACGACGTTTCCTGTACTGGTTGTTTGGAGCTACTAACTTTTCGTCCCAGCGCCATGTTTCACAGCTTCGGTTGAGTTTTCAAAGCGTCACTAACGGCGCTCCGCCCGGCTAGGTTACGTAAGGGCGTCGACGCACATATACAAAGTTCTTAGAATTTCGTGGAGGTGCGAATTCTTTTGACGAGTTACACCACATTAATTGCGTCTCGCCTTTGTCCCAAACTGTTCAGCTTACCATGAGTTCTCTTGTAATGAAATAACGTTGCACAATAATTTTATAAATCCCACACAAAAACGAAATAAGCAAAAATGTAAATCCCACACGGTAAAAAATAAAATGACCTGAAATTGACACGTTACAACACAAATGTGTGCACGTGTTTTAAATATTTTAACTAAGTCTTGAAGATGTGCCGGGCCCATGATGTGGGGACATACATCTCGAAACCGCATACATAATTAAAAAAAAATACATTTGTGTAATATAATTTAGTATTCTTCAAAACACAAGATAACAACAATACATACTGTAAATAAATAAATTATGTTGAAAATAAAAATAAATAGTTCCTGCTTAACTCCATGGATTTAATTTTTTTAGAAACTTGCACAAACTTTTTTTCAAAAAACCACTTCTTATAATTCTGAAATAATTAGAAAGTTTCTTAATTCAGAAACTGTCTTCATTTGTACTATCTTGTGTACAATTTTTGGTTACTCGATACACTATCACCTGTTCTTAATATATACTGTCTCCCGTCACATAAACTCCAACAGCTGACAGGAGTATAAAATGTAGAATAATCCATTCATTTATTTCAAGTGAAAAAGATGAATCATTCTGATAACAACAGAAAGAAGAAGAGATCCCTCAGTTATGTTACTCTACATACAGTATTCAAGAATTAATTTTAGAAGGCAAAAATATTTATTCACAAGTGTAAAAATATTTATACAAATATATAATTTACTTATGATGATACAAGCATTTATTCATAAATCAAAAATATTTGCTTTCTTTTGATATTACATTTGAACAAAGAGTGTTTATTTATGCAACTGAGTATTTATAAGTGAGATTTTACTGTGGAGTTTTAGAAGAACAATTTTACACAGGAAAAATTGTATAACATTTAAGGAGCATGGACAACAAGTACAATGACTGAACAAAAATACAATGATATTAAAGTAACCAACTATAAATTATATAGCAGTGATTCTCAACCTTTTTAAGTCCGGCACCTACCTTAAAGGATATTATACTTCATGGGGCCCATAAGCATGGGCCCCAGCACAATTAATTGTAGGGGTGAGCACCCAGTTTATATCCATATTTTTGTTAACATCAAGTACTTTAAGCCTTCTCTTATGAGTAAACAAATTATACATACTTAATTTTACTTAATACTAAATATGTAATAGGTTTTTAAGATAGAGTAAATACATTTTCAAGCCCGACTTCACGACCCACCAAACGCCCCCTCAGGACCCAACAGTGAGTAGGTCGAGAAACGTTGGTATATAGTATACATAAATATATATTTTTTTAACAAGTACAAATTTAAATTAGGTTTAGTATCAATTACCTGTTATAATAAATTCTTTTTTTAAAAAGTTTTCACAAATATATATATATATTTTTTTAAAGCCATTATTCTACTTTTTGTGGATATACACAAAACTTGTTGAGCATGAAAGACGTCATTCAAAAACTAATATAAACAATTTAATAACAAATGAAAATAAATAATAAAAGCCCTGAATTCCCACCTGGCCAGTTACTTGAAGGTGACCCTGAAGGGTCCATGCAAGTATCACTAACAGGCTTGAATACTTCCTCCCAGCCTGCTCGGTGATACTTCCATCCCTGAGATTTCAAAATCATTGTTCGTTCTGTACCATATGCTACTATCAAACAGTAAACTATATGGTGAAGTTGGCAGCCATATCCACAACCCTACAACAGCAACATAACACTGACATAAAACTGATAAGTACATCTGAGTTTAACATACAATACATTAACAATCTGCTTTACTTGAATCAATTTGGTCATATGCTACAAGATATGTTTCATAACAACTTGTATGTGCTTGTTTAAATATAGTACGCGTAAATGCATATGCTACTTAATATGCATTTGCTATACTGTTGAGTACTGTACTGGCCTGTTGAAAAGTGTTCTTTGGCCAAGTTCAAATGAGGTAAAATTCAATGTTCATATGTACTTTTTTTAACCTTTATCAGTTGTGTTTATTATTAAAATTTACTTTTTATATTGTAACTCTCTTTTCAAAACCCTAATTTCCTGTCATTTTATGTTTTCTGAAAAAGAATGACAATGGAACTGTGTTTGAAGAAGCTGGCAGTGACACAAAGCTGTCAAATCTGTCTAGTGAAATTGCAGACTATAAGAAAAGGACAAGTGATGTTTGTATTTGTTCATTAATCCAAAACAGTTACCAACAGTGTCACCACAATTTCCTTTCACTATTCAGCACAAAAACATGGGGAAGACGGTGTGAGCTACGACGCATGCCACATCCTTGGGACCCGGAACTGGAGAGCAGCTGCACTTGACCGGGACAACTGGCAGAGGCTGTTAAAGGAGGCCTTGAATCAGTAATGGGTTATTGTGCCGCTGATGATGATGATGATTCAGCACAAAAATAAATACCAGTGTCAAGCTGAATGATAGAAGGTAACAGTTTGTTGAAGTTTTATGATGACAGTTTAATGGGACTAATAACTCAATACACTAATATTTACACAAAATAATAATGACGATGGACTACACCACCATTCGTTTTTCGAATACCTAACATTTTTATCTAAAATACTATGTTTCACATCAGAATAGTATACACAAACCATTAGTGACACTCAGACGTGTCACAGACAACAAAACCTGAGAATTTGTTACTTTAAGTATACTCAAAAAGTACCAGCAACTCTTTAACACCTTGACTCCAGCATTATTGACAAAAATAACTCAATTCTTCTAACTCTAGTATTGAAGAACATAATATGTTGCAAAAGATTTTCTAGAAACCAAAAATACTTTATTTTATCGACCATAATGTCCATAATTTCAAAACTCATCGTAGCACTAAACTGAACCAAACCTAGTCTGTAGTACCATAAATTTTTCACACAGCAGTTTCTGCAGAAAGAGAAGTTAATATCAATAAAAGGTTTTTTTTACTACTTCCATGTTCCGTAAGGAAATGAAGTATGGTGATCGCGAAAAAAAATTTGTTTGAGATAAGGGGTGATTCTGACTGTACTATCCTCAATACATAAAAAAAGTCATTTTCTGAAGTGTGTGTGTGTGTGTGTGTGTGTGTGTGTGTGTGTATGTGTGTTAAATTTGTATTTAAAGTAAAATAATGTGTCATGTTTTGTACCCGCATTAATGAGTATTCAATATTATCAACTTTATGACTTTTAACTGATGTTAATCTGAGCATGAAAGTTTGAAGTATGTAACAAGTTGTGTGAACACATTTTGTCATGCATCATGGAATGAGAACTAGTATTGGGTACTTAACAAGTGTTATCTGTTTCCATAATGTAGTAAATTATGGCTTTTAAAGTCAATATTACTGCATATCTAATCAGTACCAGTGAAATGTACTTCAGTTGTCTGGCTAATTATAAAATGTTGGTGTATACTTGTTAAAATGGTTTAGAAATATTTACTGTAACCATCTAGGTATTAAATGAAGCAACCATTTATTGCATGTACATGGAAATGGATGGAATCAGTAAAGTCAGGATAAATTATAAAATCAGTTGTTTTACAAAAACCCTAATCACTTTCTAAATGCTGGTGTTTAGTTAAATGTCTTCACACATAATCTGCCCAGTGTACGAGGTGTGTTCAAAAACAGTCTGAACTATTTGTTTAGCACGTCAACCTGTGCATAGAGCGAGCTGCACAATTAAATGTTGCTAGGATGCAAATAGCCGGAATGGCATTTCTCTGTCCCATCATGATCATCAGTCTTCGAGCTACACACACTGTAGTAGATACAGTTCCCCCCTCTGTGTGTGTGTGTGTGTGTGTGTGAATTTTTTTTTTACTGATTCTAATATAAGAATGTTATAGAAAAGTTTCCATATTTTTAATTACAAATTACTTATAGATTTAAGTATATGTACTTCTTTGATACAATTTTTGTGAGCAGTGTTCGAGGTGTTTAGTGGAAGCTACCATGTGTGTCTGTGTTTCTGCAGTTATAATATAATTTTTCTTCTGCAAATATTAAACTGTAGAATTCCACATATGTTTCACAAGTGGTAGGTCTGTGTTTTCAAAGCTTGACTGTTTTAATGAATAAACAATTCAAGTTTTCAGTAAATATTATTTGATTTTTATGCATTCGCTGTTTTAACTGTTATTTTGACATTGCAAATACAGCATTTAGTTTGAACTATTACTAATGTTTATCACTACAGTGTTATGTTAATATTTTTTCTGCAATACAGGCAACACTGCTTTAATAAAAAGGAAATTTGGTTGTTTTCCATTATCTCCAAAAACTACTTTCCTGTCTGTTTCTATTCTCTATCGTGTCTTATAGCAAAAAATTGTTTTTATACTGAATAATTTTTTTATGGAACTGAATACCTATTGTAATAAGTAGAGGTTTCTTTATATTACGGTGTGTCAGTGTTACAGAATATATTAAATTATCTGAATTCAATTAATACTGAGATTAACAGCCAAGTTCTGAATCACAACTTGTATGCCAGAACATAAGTGATTCTGCTTCACTGGGCATCCTATTCATTTTACCTGGCTCCAGCAAACATTTTTCTTTCTTTCTTAAACTGAAATCCTCCTGAAAGACAATAATTTCAGATGACTGAATATAATATAAATATCTTGAGACCTAGCTGTGATTCCAAAAGATACCTGCCAGGACTGATTTACATGTAGGAATAGCATCAAAGGCAGTGCATAACATCAGGAGGGTTGAAGAAGATATGGCTCACCAGGTTCCAGATATATAGAAAAAATTAATAAAATGGTTTTTTGACTGTTGAACTGACTCTGCGTTATACACAAACAAATGGATTTAAATCTTTCTGTTTCTTTTACATTAAGGTGACTTTCTGAATTGAATGCCTTTACCACCTTTAAACCACCTTAAAGTTACCTTAAGTTTTAAGTTAAGGTAAAAAGAAGTATCTTGAAAATGACATTAAACAATCTGATCAAGCAAACAGAATTTACAATCATTATGAAATTTTTTCAAATAAGTTCATAAATAAATAAATGTATGCACTTAAACTTCTCATACATCGGATTTTATAAACTTACATAAATAATAAACGACCTTCAACTAGACCTGAATATAAAAATTATTCTGAATTATAATCAGCTTTTTATTTTATTTTAGTTTTTGCAATTTAACATAATATTGCAAATTGCATCACTGTACTTTGTGATCTGACAATATGCTAAAAAATAAGAATTTATTAAAATGCAGGGCATTTCATAAGAATCACATGATATATTTGTCAAGCCACTAATATAGGTTACAAAAATTCATACGACTGGGATCACCTGCACACATTACAAATAAAAATTTCATACAAAAGCTCATACCTTGTTCAGATTGCATACAAGTTTTCTGGCAGTACTACAGTCTTTTGGGTTCTGTAAATATCTAAACCGCCTTTGTACAAGATCAGACAGAGCAGCCGCTTCCTTTGCTCTCCAAGCTGCATAGCCATCTGCAGCTGCTAATTTTTCTATATCTTTCAGTAATGCTCTAGAAAATACACAGGCATGTTTGAAACTGATATATTTCATCTTTAGATATTTAACAGTATAACAGTTGTAACGTAAATTATTCAAAATTTTCATAACTTCTGTTCTTACCACCTATCCTTCAAAAGAGAATTTTAAAAATATGTACATACAATACAAAAGAATATATCTCAATCTATGAGTACAAATACCTAAAATGTAAATTTTATTCCAATTTTGGTAAACAAAATTACAAATATTAATTATTCACATAAAATAATGCTTGCCCCCACACAGACATACAACCATCAGCTTGAGGAAGGATTAGAGCAAAACATACAGTAAAAAGAGGCCAAGTTTCCCTACACCAAGATTGCTGCGAACAATAATCTTATGTGTTCCTAAGCCTAGATTCTGCTATTCTCTTGTTTCAGTTATGTTTTTATGAGTCTAGTTTTGAATCTTTTGAAGGCTCTCAAAAATTTGTGGATCAATGACTAATGAAACCCTTCTAAACTGAACACCATGTTAGAAACTGGAGCCCATTTTTCTTAGACACTGCTTCTGAGAGTAAAAACTGAAAGATTTCTAGCACATCTACAAAAAGTTTAAAGTTGTAAGACTGGAGAACTACGAGGGCCATTCAACAATTGAAGAGACAAATAGCTATAGAAGGAAAATGGTTTATTTAATCACTATGACAATTTTGTACTTTTCAACATAATCCTCAGGCAACATTAATACACTTTTCCGATCTCTGAATATGCTTTTTTATGCCTGATGCAAGGAAATGATCATGTTGATATCAGAGCCATAGTAGGACATTTTCTTTGACTTCGACTTTGTCATAAAACTTTGTTAACACATAATGCCTCCTTGAGTGGACCAAACAAATGGAAATCAGATGGAGCCACGTCTGGGCTGTACAGAGGGCAAGGTAGAGTCTCTCAAGCCAATTTACAGATGGTTGCATGAGCTGTGTGTGGACAGGCATTATCATAAAGGAGAATGATGCCTTTCGACAGAAATTCTGGATGTTTCTGCATCACTACCAGCTTTACTTTATTGATAAGCTTGTCAGAATAGTATGTGCTGTTTACTGTCTGCTGATCTCAAAAAATTCACAAAAACCGGTCCTTCAGCGTCCAAAAAGATCATCAACATGATTTTTCCCACTGATGGTTGGGTGCTGAACTTTTTCCTTACAGGTGAACTTGTACGCTTCCACTCCATGCTTTGTCTGTTAGATTCCGGCTCAAAATGATGACTCCATGTTTCATCACATGTTAGAATTCTACACAAAAAAAATCAGCTTCCTGCATATAACATTATTTCTGTTCTATACACACTCGAAGTCTAGTCTCACTCCACATTGTTCACCTAATTCCAAAATTTCAAGAAGACTAACCTTTGTTAAAGAGAATTTGAAGTTATAAACAAAACAATTCTAATCAAACCACTGTTCAGTGTTCACACAGGGATGCCAACTTACAGTTCTGAAACTATTGTACTCCACCTACCAACTGTTTATCCTCTACAGCTATTTGTCTCTTTAATTTCTGAATGACCCCTACAAACTATAGTTTATAGAGGACCAGTATGCTATTAAACATTCAAGCCCTATAAGTCACCAGTTGTGGATATAATATTCCTCATATAAATCGGACACCAAAGTTCTGGTGACAACATTCAGTATGATACTTAGAGTATGTCTGGCCTTTGGAGGCTAATTCAGGACTATAACTGTTGAGTAAATTCTTTACAACTTGTTCTCAAACAAATGATTAATTCTGCACTGGAGTACAAAATTAACCTATGAATGCTTATTGACAATGGCATGATATTTGACAATCACAATTGTATGTGAATGGTATAACTCTACAGCGGTGGAGCAGTGAACACTACCGCATGTGTGAGATAAGTTGAAGCCACGTAGAAAACTACTCAAGGCTCTCAAGAGGCAGAGGCTAATCTATAGGGAAAGTGACATGCATCCAGCACTGGGGATGATGGACATGATGTGTGTTACACTTAGTGATGCAGCCACATATCTGCCAGCTTCAAGTGACGTACTGAGAGCAATTGATATACATCTTTGCCTTTGATTTTTTTATTTTTAATATAATACTTTATTTTATAAATACAAATTACATTATTACATCCAGTAATTATTACATTTAAAATAGTAAAATCAAGTTTTTATTATGAAATAATTTTTATGATGGGGACAGTTTTATTTCTGACATTAAATTTAAAAAAGTTGTTTACGTTTCAAATCTAGACAGTTACAATAGTTTAAAAAGAAGAAAAGGCATGAACAAATCCCTACTGTTCATTGTGTGTATGGTCACCAAGTTGCAATGGTTAATTTTAAATAGGTTAGATACCTGATAATCCTTCATGCAACTTACTTGGTCGCTATGCACGATGCGTTTCGGGATCACAGTCCCATCTTCAGGTGCTCACTCGGGTCGAGCTCGTCAATTCATAATGTGTGTGTTTTTATGAATTGACGAGCTCGACCCGAGTGAGCACCTGAAGATTGGACCATGATCCCGAAACGCGTCGTGCATAGCGACCAAGTAAGTTGCATGAAGGATTATCAGGTATCTAACCTATTTAAAAAAAAAATCCCTACTGGTTTGAAAAAAGTATCTAATTTATACAGAACAAGAGCCAAGACAAATCTGTTTCTGAGCTACTGCTGTGTGATATACTTGTAGTAATTAAATTCAAATAGCTTTTTGCTTTCATGAAGACTTAAGATTCATATTTATTGGTGCTCAGGGGTTAGTCACTCTTGACTTCTGTTATTTAGTCCAAGAAGGGAAACATCTAGTTGACACAAAAGGTTGAAGAGCTTGTTGATGAACCACCACGTTGTGACGCCTTAATGTATTTCAGTTAATGGCCTTCTGGTATTGAAATTCAATGGTTCCACACTGTTACAGAAACAAATGTCAGATCTAGTGATTTCAAAGAAAAATAAGAAATGGTATTCTTTAGGCATGTTGATAGTCTGCAACTGTATAGTAATGTGTTTTATTTCTTCTAAAGAGATACAATTTGTATGTATTTTTAACAATGCACAGTTAAGTTGCTAGAATAAATGGATTGCTTAATGATAATTTTAATGGGTGAGTGAATACAAGAAGCATTTTACAGTCAAACAAGCCATATGTTATGATAAGCAAATTGGTCCACTCAAACCCAAACAAACTGGTTATCTGAACAACTACCCAGTACAAAGCTGTTTCATATATGCAAACATTATTTTCATTACATTATAAAAAATATTTGTAAATGCTTGATTTCATGACTGCATGTCAAATACTTAGTTAACAAAACTTTTAGCCCGCAATATTTTTAATAAACTTTGACACATGGTTTGACAGGTGTAGCAAAAATTAAGTACACAGCCTCACATAGAATACAATAATAATTAAGGCGTTACACCTCCTTAATTATTATTATACAATAATAATTGTATTCTAACTAGATGTATAATTAACTATGTGTCCATGCAAAAAAGTACTATGCAAATTTTGCACCATACAGAAAAGCTGATCAGACAACACAATTCCAAAATTGAGGTAAAAACAGAATATAACAAACAGAATTGTTGCAGTTACTCGGCACTTTCACCGAATGCAACAACCGTTTATACTAATTTAAACATAGTAAATTTTAAATAGTCGTGCGACCGAAAATTAACCGTTGATCGGTCAAAGTTTCTCTGACGTCACGCCTGTTTCCTTTACTAACGAAGCCGTCGGCTCGGTTAGATCACGTCAGTCGAACACCAGACCGCCCTTGTGAGCAGAGCTGTCCATTTAGCACATTAAATAAGACACCTCGATTACCAAGGTAACTATGATTTTTTTGGTTATCATAAATCAATGCTGGTGATGAATAATTTTTGTCTATCACGTTTGTAAAAAAGAAAACTTGTAATTTCTGTAAAAAGACTGTTATTCATAACCAACCATGATGTATCTTGTTTGTAATAGTTAGCCTCGACTAAAACCAATTTTCAGTCAGTCAATTTAAAGAAAAAAGCAAAAATATGTAAAGTTCAATGTCAGTACTTGTTGTATATATAATTTGAAGTTGTAATTTTGTAATATAATTTTGTAAATTTGCGATTATGCATTGTATGAATGAATGTGTGCGTGCTAGCTAAACTATGTGGGTGCGGAAAGTATACTAAAAGATGTGGAACTTTCAGTTCAAAGCTTGGTTCGACGTACGGGACTAAGAATACAAGAATACGGACCCGATGTAGCTTTTTTCTTCACACGTTCTTCCAGC
The DNA here is from genome assembly GCA_034769895.1 of Magicicada septendecula. Lineage (NCBI taxonomy): Eukaryota > Metazoa > Arthropoda > Insecta > Hemiptera > Cicadidae > Magicicada > Magicicada septendecula. Next base: position 171,437,200 of record CM068368.1, on the reverse strand, counting down.
ATGGACACGGCAGCAGTTCATGGCATGAGCTGAGGAACACGCATCCGTCGCAACCAGCTACTGCGGGCTGTGAGCAAACCTTTCCGGATTGCCAAGTAACACTTAACCGTTAACAACTTTCAGTGCAAGTTACAGTACAATTACTAATGAAAAGAGAGATAGACCTGTTTCCTCACATTATGTGACATGAACTAAAACTTTTTTACAAATATTTTGTGATGCAGAACAGTGCTAGAATTTTCATGAACAGATCACAGTTGTACAACAAACCACATTAACTGTAAACTAGTATTGATTTATGCAATTGTTCCATATTCAGCAATCAGTTTATCCAGTATGTAATTTATACAATTATTGAATTTTAGCAAACCATTTATTAAGTATTTAATCTTTTCTATATTTAGTTTATTTTGAGTTAAATTAACTCAGTAATTGACTTTTGCTGACTGATTTATGATTACATAAAATTTCGAGGCTCATTTTAATTTTAAATAAACGGGTCAAGCTCGACTCTGCTCACTAACGGGTGGTACTGAATTTTTTTTATACACACCTCCCCCTTTTGGGAATTATGTTAAACACTAAGGCTATTTTAGAAGTATGGTATAATGTGTAGAAAGACATAAATAGTATAAGTAGGCCTACTTTGATTATTTTTGTGTACCGGTATTTTGTGTTTTTTTTTTGGGCCAGCAGTGTAACGTGGCACAGAATGAAAGTCTCAGTTCGTTATAATATGTTTTAAGTATATATTCTTGTATTTAAACATGTAAGTACTAGTGTTACTTAAAAATGGTGACACTAAAACAAAGATATCAGGAGCTGGGAGTAGAAAGGGCGAATATCAAAATCATGGTGTTGGGAAATCGCGTTTAAAGTTTGTGAATACTCTCAGGATAAAAGGGCAAATATGTATTTCAGTATTAAAAAACATAGATTCTAATCAGTACACTTTTATTTTTAAATAATTAATGATAAGTAAAATAAAAAAATAATATATAAAAACAAAACAATTTAAGATTACTCTAAAATTTAAATTAATCGAATGAAAATTCGAAATGTTGATGACTGCTATACTTAACACTAGATATTAACATCAAATTCTTATCACATTACATACTACTGTGTAAAAAATGTAGTATTGAGCATTGCACATCAGTTTAGGTACTGATAACTTGCTGAAGATCCAAATTTTTTTCTTTCCATTTTATAAAAAAAACTACACTCACACTCACTGTTGTAATGACGCTATTATAATAAGACACTATCAGAATAACAAATAAATAACGTATGCAGTATAAGAAAGAACAAACTAATCACTCAAAATAACAATCACACTGACCAAACTTTTCATAGACATGTCAGGTCAAGTATAACTATGACTAAGCGTGGTGGAGAAAGGGCGAACCTAAGCAAAAATCATGCCAACGTGTGGCACCGTGCAGTATATTCACCCTTACTGCTCCAGTATTACAGCACTAAGCTCTCAGCAGGTTTTATGCAGTCCATACATTTCAATGCTATTTACAAAATACTAAGGGCGAATATATATGTGATAGTGGTATTACCATGTTCTTAACATATCAGAAAATACGATTCTGTAAAAAAAAAAAAAATAGATTTTTTTTTATTCGCCCTTTCTCCTCCGAGCTCCTGATATGTACTTTTATATGTAACACTCGGATTAAGCACAAATTATCAAAGAATGTACAATTCACATAAATGCTCAATAAATAGAAATAGTTTTCTGTGCACAATAATAGAAAATATGATAATATAAAGACACAGACCTGTTCTTACTTGTCATCTTTGATTTTTTTAACGCTAATTTGATGATTTTTTTTAAAGATGAAAATCTGTTAAGAACACTAATGGAATCATATATTGGAAAAGACAATATGTGCAATTGTACAAAGACAGGAATGATGGTTTGTCTTCCTATACTATGTTGAACACTATGGCACTTTTAATAAAGTCAAGCCATGTGATGAATTTATTACTACTAAAGTTATTAAGGATTGATAAGATATTTTATGATGACTGTTACTAAAATCTGTCACCATTTTGATGTGAAACTACCACAAAAGTGTCCAAAGTAAGTATATAATGAAACCTTAAAATCCAACATAAACTGTTCAAAAATTATACTTTTATAGTTCAGAAAGATGGTTTCAGATTCTGTTCAGATGGTTTGTTCTGTCAGTTGTGAATAGCCAACAGTTGTGTTGGCCTGTCACTGTAATAATCTTTCAAATTTATTCAGGCTACCACATGCACATTTCCTGTATCTAGAGTAACTTTTTTATAACAATAATAACAGTATGTCACACAATGTAGGTTACAATGTGTTACAATATCAGGAAATTGGTTGTAGGACATCACTGCAATGAATAGAGTACAAGGGAGAAATGATATTCTGTTACCAATAATTTTCATAAACACGTTTCAGTTCATTCCGAAACGATGAATGTCTCATTAAAAAAAAAAAATGCTTTATTCTATAAGACTTTGAGGGTTTTTAAACTTTAAATGGAGTTTTTTAGATTTATGAATCAAAATGAACACACACACACACACACACGCACACGTGTATGCATGCACACAGGCACACAAAACTTCTTCAATAATTATAATATATTTATTTTTTGCATGTACTAAATTTATAATGTTAACAATACTTTCAAAAGAAAGTATTTCAAATCCTTGGAATACAAAATCAATTTGAATTCCATTTACAATTTTTAAAATCATTTTAATGAAGTTTACTTAATCACTAGTTTGGTAGCTGTTTTTGTAAGTACATACATCTCTCAAAAAAATAATTATTAACATTTAAAATTTTGTATAAATATCTTGTTTAGTTTTATATGCAAATATTTTCTCATACACTAATACTGTGACCTTTGAATATGTTTTAAATTAATATCATATTTGGAAATCGCTGTTTGATATTTTGGTACATGTGTAGTTAAAATTGTTTTATGCATATGAAGCCTCAAATTTCTTTGATGAACAAAAAGAAAACAATAAGTCTACCTTGGCATGTACTATTTAAAAGCTATTTTAATTGGAGTATTCTATTATGTATTCCACTTTTCTTGTGAACGTTGGATTTAATTTTGCTTACAAAATGAAAAGTTATGTTATTACAACATTCTTTATAGAATAGATACTCGTCAAAAGTAAACAATTATTTCTAACAATAATATATAAATATAATAAATAAAATACAAAATAAAAACTGTGTATACTCTGTGTAAAAGTATATTTTGTATTTGTCTTAAAAGAATTTCTGTTTTGCCTTATTTTTCAAATTTACTGACACCTAAGACAACACACACACACACACACACACACACACACACACACACACAATGTCAGAATTGTTCATACCTTTTGTGCTCGACCCCTTCATCTAAAATACGATTTAACCGTGTGGTTAGTTGTGGTGACATATCCTGTGCTTGTTTTTGAGCTAACTTTATCTGTGCACTCACAAAGTACCATAGTTCACTTACACCATTTTTTATTTTCCGCCTTAGCTTTTCATACTGTAAGCTAGGTTCCTCTTTTGTGCCTGAACAAAAAAAAAAATATGAAGAATTACAGACTGAATCAACAGCTACGTGACATGATTAACAATAACTGTCATTTCAAGTAACTTGTAACACTAGAAATCTACCACTATAACACAAATGTCAGCCATGTTTAATAGAATAACACTTTGCTCTTCAAAATTATAAAACTTATTAGTATAAGGTGACAGTCCAAAACAAACATAACTGGAAACTATGTCAAAAGCAGTTGGAGAGGATGATCTTTTTATATTGAAGACACACATGAATTACGTACTGTCATTAATAACAAATCAACAATTGTCCATTCCGTAACTAATTAAAAATCTATAGCAAAATTAATTTTAAATTCTGTTCAAAATAATTCAAGCTTTATTAAATGACTCTTCAATTTTCAGAGTATTATACTTGTCTAAACAGGCATGTGAACAGGATTGTCTACATAATGACGAAAATGTAGTCTGAATAGTCTTTAGTTAAATCATATGAGACAGCTACAGCTGTATTTTTTTTTTGCATATACAGCAGAATGTCAGTTATCTAAAATATTGGAACAGAGCCATTTCAGATAACATTATTTTTCGGATAATTGATCTCTCTTGGTAGAAACAGCATTAGGAAAGGGATTTTACTAATATCAATAAAAAATAAATATTAACTGATTTTAATCCCAATACACATACGAAAAGATCATTACTAAGTACTTACTAATAAAAGTAACAAAAAAAGTTGCTTAAGATAGTGACAAAGTTTTAAATACAGTACACAACAGTATGTACATAAGAGCCCCTTAAATCCACAGTGGTGTAAGTCCATTTTTGTCAGTTTTGAGATATAAGGGATTAAAGTTAAATTTGAATAAAAATTTCCTGTAATATATATATTTACTTTTTTTGCTGTAAAGTTTTAGAAACAGGGTTAGTTTAAAATTTAAACCAGCATTCTAAATGATACTAATTTTTTAAGGGTAATTAACTAATTATTTAGCTAATAAAGTAACTTACACCATATTTCCTGTAAATACTTTTAGGATAGTGGTTGTAAGCAAACACAAAAATCATACTAGAAATTTGTTTAATGTTACAAAATAATGATTCTTTACAAAACTTCATCATTATAATATTGTACACAAGTCAAGTCACAACATTCTTCGGCTCATAATCCTCCTAATCTAGAGGTCTGATTCTTCGGCATCGACTTTTTCAGGCAGAGGTCCATTTCTTCGGTGTTGTCTATGCTTTAAGGCTTTTAAAGAAACCGTGACTAACAGGAGGGATAAAAGGCAGCAGATCTTGCATGTCTCGATATTTGGCTTTAGTGACACGGCGTGGTCCATCATACAGCTTTTCAAGAGGTACATTAGCAAGTTTGATTTTCGGGCCACGTCTTGTTGATGGCGTGAGGTCTAGCTCTGAAAAAGGCATGTCCTCCATCAGAGTTTCTTTGAAGAAGATAATGTAAGGGTCACTCTTTTTGTACCTTATCCACTGCATTCGAAGCCAATTGACTGGTTTCTTGTTTATGTCGAGTTTTCTCCTAGTCACACGTTTTTCCAAGTTATCCGAGCTCAAAAAGTCATCTGTAGTCATCACAGTCAAGTGAAAAGGATTTTTCTTCCTTGCCCTAATAATTACTGTATGCCAATCACTTGGACAGTAAATTGGTTGAGATTTACTGTAATTTTCAATGCTTGCAAAATCACAGTCATTTGGAAGATACGAGTGGCCACTCGTCAGAAATTTTTGGTCAATAATAGAAACCTGACCACTGTCTTTGCCTGAAAGGAACCTCATCAAGAGCAGGGATATTTTGATATTCCTATTCTGACCCGTACAAGTATCGCTGAACATTACTACATGTTCTGCTGTAGATGCCCTTGACTGTATGTTTTATAACACATGCTCCAATTTCCTGGGATCCACGAGATCCAATAGTCTCGTCCCAGCAATACATGAAGGCTAATTTTGAGGAGAGCTCATGGCAACCAAGACTGTACAAATAGCAGTTTCATTTGTAGTAAGCTTGCTGACAGGACAGTTTAGGAAAGGCTAAGGACTTTTCTAGATCAAAAGTAAATGCATAGTAAGTTTTATCAGATTTAGATTTTTTGGCATCTTCTTTCATCACCTCCCTAGCGTTCTCTGCTTTTGTCAAGTGTAGTGTGTGTTCTATTTCTAGTTTTCTTTTTTCTTCTTCGTCTTTTATGAGGTCAATTTTATTTTTATAGACATCACATTTTACGCATGTATCTTTATGTGGCGCGTGAAAATGTAAATTATATTCAGTGTTGAATGTTCTACGGTAGATGGCCTCTTTAACAGGTTCTTTGACCTGCTGCAAACAATAATCTTTGTACAGGTTATACATCAAATGAATATTTAAATTTTCTGCCAAATACTTACGATTTGGATTGTGGGCTCTGGTGTAATGTGATTCGTAAGCGGGGAAAGATGAAATGTGCTGCCGCACACCTGCCATTAGTTCTTCAGAAAGTTTGTTTACAGGAACTCTTTTTCCCCGTTTGTCATTACCAGGTGATTCCCCATTTTTAACCTTCTTTAGAGATCTAGTAATTCTACCATCAGAAACTTGGTAAGTGTCAAGAAAGTATTTTTTACAAACTCTTATGCTTGTTTCGTCAGTTTGAATTACATGAAAATGATTGACGACAGACCTTGGTAATTGACCACCTTGTCTAGGCCGTCTACTTTCTGGTGCTTGTTGTTTAACTAATCCACATAGAAAGGAATTTTGGGTAGAAAAAGACCCTATTTCCCAAAAAGTATCAAATGGATTTTTGCGGGATTCAAGAGTTAATTTTTCATGGCATTTTCGGTTACAGTTGCAGTTGTTATTTTTGAAAGTCTTAGCTTCAACTACCTTACCTTTTGCAGTTACGTAACTTTCCCCCACATTTCTTTTTCTTTTCCTCTGTTCTTTCTTACTTATATTTTTTTTCCTCTTACAAAATCGTTCTGTTGCTTCCTCTGCTCCTACTGCTTCCTCTTCACTCTGATCTGCCTCCAACATATAACAGTAAGCATTATAACCAATAAAATCTTGACCTAGTTAACTAATTGACTAACATACATAAAACCAATAAAAACATAGGTTCCAAAATCATAACCTAAACATAAGCCTACTTACCAGATAATTCTGATGGAATATATTCGTCACTTGACGCATTATAATTCAGGACACTTGGCTCACTATACTCCTCTTCACTATCTTCAGAATCCATCATTACAAAAATAATTAATTCTTAAGTAGTTTAACGTAATAATTATAAATAAACCTGGTCAATCATACAGCCACCTGTTTCAATAACCTCCTTCAAAACTGAAGTGCTCACTGGAAATGTGGTGTAAGTCCCAGCTACACCACTTTGCCTGTAAACCAATAGATGTCTCTGTTGAAAGCTTAAACCTGTGCTGCCATCTATGCGGCCCCTGAGTGAACTAGGACCTGCTTCACCATTCCATTAAACAGATCTGGCTACGGAGAATCCATTTCTGATTCTAACTCAAAACTGACAAAAATGGACTTAAACCACTTTGGATTTAAGGGGCTATTATAGTCACAAAATATGTACTCATTTTGTATAAAATATTAATAAGACAGCATGTAACGTCTTTCAAAATAAAAATATCAGTATGGAGAACCATACATGACTTCTGTGTTCTTCTAAAAAAATATCACCCACCCTCAAACTATTTTCACTATTTATAGATATTTTTATTATGGGGTAGTCATTTAATATTCTCGAGTCACTTTATCTATAAAAAGGCACTTCATTCTTATAAAAAAACTGAACTATGCAGATAATCATCCCTCCTCCTCAACCGATACCCCCATTAATGATATTTACACTTTCAAAGAGCGATAGTTTGATTATATGTAATTTCTAAGGTATCTTTTCCTTTAAAATTCATTTGTACTTTACGTACTTGATTTCAGCAAAGCAATTTTCAAAAAATCACCCCCTCCCCTTCAACTACCCACTCCATTTATAATTATCTCATTTACCATTTTACAGTGGATTAATATGACTTTATTTTCGGGGTACTTATTTATTAAAATTAAGTACTTTACTCTTGTTAAAACACAAACAATGCAGGTAACTACCCCTCCCTCCTAACCAAACAACCTGGTTGCCTAGCAATATTGTATCAACTCTTTGTATATCTTAATTACACAATCTTCACTGCCTAGTAGAAGTCTGCAGAACAGAAGTTTTCCATATCCTTTTTCAAGATCTCATTAATGTCTTGATCCATCAGCTGAATCAGGGATGCTATGTTAGCAGGTAAAAACATAATTTTAAAATTTGCACATGTTTCTCCCAAAATAGCAACACGTGGATTCCACGTGCAGCTGCATTATCCACTATCAATAGTACATTTCTGTTGTGAACATCATGAATTAACGCAATTCATGAAAAAAATCATACAACAGTTTAAAACTGAAGCAGTCCATCCATGTATTTTTTGAAGCTAGACATTTAACATGAAGAGCAGGCAAGTGAACTGTTTGAAACATCATGGATTCTGCAATTTTCCAATCAGCACTACTGGAATGTTATGAGTGCCAGTTAAGTTAGCAGAAACGACTGCTAGTATGCAATCTTTACTGACCTTTCGCCTGATTAGCAACTGATTCCTTTTCACTTGCCAATGTCTTTTTGGGCTAAGCCTTCCAATACAGTCCAGTTTCATCCATATTACACATTTATCTTCTTCAAATCCTTGGTTTTTATAAAATTTTATGGCATATTAAAAGCTTCAGCTGAATTTATATCTGCTGAAAGACGTTCCTCTGCTATATTCCTTGTTTTGAAGCATCTCAATCAGACAGTTGTATCCTTAAAATCAATTTTACGACTTAATTTTTCTTCTATAGACCAATGCTGCAGAAACCAAGTGTAAATGATGGACTCCACGTGAGTGTCACTGGTTGATTTCACAGTTTGGCAATTACCACTTTGTTGACTGGATTCAGAAAATTTTAATAGTTTTGTCCACTTTTCTTAATATCTGAAATCTTCAAATTGATTATTTTAAACTTTTTTGACAATTTTGTAGCACTTTCACCTATTATTAAACAAGAAATTATTCTAAGTTTATCATCTATGGAAAGAACAATGTGTTTCCATTTACCGCTATTAGAAGCATTCACTGGTATTTGGCAGGAACTTAAGTAAGTTTAACTTAAGAATTACAAATTATAAAATAAAACCATAAATGTATAACATACAAACATAAGGAACTTACAAATTTAGAACATACAAAAACGTTTTTAAAAAGGACTACAAATAGTACTCATACCATGAACTGTTTAAAAGCAAATGAAACAGGAATTGACAATGTACAGAATGTATGGGATGTACAGCCTACTACACACGTCCTAGATCAAAGCAATGTCTGTTATAATAAAAGACAATGAGTCAGAGGAAATTAGTGAATCATTACAACTGTACACAGTACATAATCAGTAGTAAAAAATTATCAACAAGAGCTGTCTTTTGAGTAACACATTAATCACAAAGTACCCCTACTTATCAGTACCACAACATATTTACATTTTTCAAATGATTTATTTTTCTGAAGTTGACTTCAGTTTACAAAATTTCCCGATAATTGATTTTTGGATAACTGACATTCTACTATGTAATTATATATAGGCGTATATATATATATATATATATATATATTTAGTCACTTTTTGCTACAGTCCGTTTCTTGATATATATAATACATTTAATATTTATAATTAAATTTACCTCAAGATGTTATTTTTATCCTTTATTGGAACATGTTTCGGGCACTATCTTGCACCCATCCTCAGCCTTCCGGTTTTTCTACAACCGGAAGAAAACCGGAAGGCTGAGGATGGGTGCAAGATAGTGCCCGAAACATGTTCCAATAAAGGATAAAAATAACATCTTGAGGTAAATTTAATTATAAATATTAAATGTATTATATATATATATTTTTTTTTGGGGGGGGGGGGAGAATACGTACCTCATCATTGGGTTTAACTCTCTCGACTCATATCTCTCAGTGCAACTGTTGTATTACACGCTTATTATTTTCTACTTTAGTGACATTATTGTATTAAGTGTATTAAACTGTGCCCAAATAGTTAATGAAAAAACTTAAGAACACTGAGCATCAAAAAGTATTTTTTGTTCAGACTTGTGCAGTGATAAGATGAATAACTACAAATTAAAATTCTACAAGAAAAATATATGAGACAGTGACTATTTAAAACAATGCAAAATCATGATTAGTATTAACTCTCACAAACGTGATAAATTCCATTTTATTTTATTTTTAACGATACACCCTGATAAGGAAATTAGTGGTTAGGTGGTCTCTAAAATGTTAAGTAATCTCTGTAAAATTACTATTAAATTTTTAAAATACAGTTCTCAAACATAATTTTATCAGTATACAGGGTGGGCCAAAGTCACTACCCATTGTGAGTTACTGAGTTACCCATTGTTAATAAAAAACACAGTACAAATTGAATTAACATTTTATTGAAGCTAGGTTGATTAAAATTGTTTTCCATCTTTGTCGATAAAATTGCACTCTAGTGTTTACATAAGAAACTATCAGACACAAACCAAAGGCGCGTAATTTAAAATCGATAGGAAGATCACAACCAAAGTTATCTTAATGTTTACAATGGGTAACTCAGTAACTCATAATGGGTAGTGACTTTTGGCCCACCCTGTATATCATTTTAGATAAGAAATGCCTAATCAAATAGTGCAAGTAATCATTAAAATTTTCTATAACATAGATTGTCTAATTATAATATAAATGGATATAATTCATTTACAAATTTTTTCAACCATTAACAGGACTGTGTGCATGGGCCATACTGTATGCCTTCAATATTTGTAATTTTTCGACCTGTAATTGAATAAACTATATCATTTTGGAATGTTACTCAGTTATGAGACGCCTTTATTTAGTAGTAATGTTCAAGCAGATGGAGAAAATGTATTTTAAAGCAATATTATATGCACACTGTTTTTACACATTGGTTTATTAGTCTCACCTGAATTCAACTGGCACTCCAAGGTCAAGGACAGCTTTTACCACTTACTCACACTACTTGCCCTGAAAACTACACAGTTCTGATTCATGACTGTGTGTACTGTTTCATTTGTGTCAAGGCTAAATGTGACTGATTTAGATTTTCTGCATCGGAAAGGTAATTTTGTGTTCTATTATAATGTGTTTTTACTCTCATGATTTTTTAATTGTGAATTGTTTAAAATGGCAGTTAATAGTACAGATATCAGAAGTCAGTAAAAAAAACTAATTTTCAGTGTACATGGTTATCTTAGGGCTCTTGTAACAAACTAAACAAACACTACCATACATGAGGCCCCAGGTCTTTGTCCATTCAAAAAAAGTGTTCAGCGAATAATGTCAGAAAGAAATAAACACCCATATTTCAACTTGATGAGTAATGTTGAAAGGCCTGTAGATAATGTTTTGTCCCCATACAAAAAGAAAGCTCACAAAATATCGATAACAGATTTAATTAATTTTGATAACAATTTTGAGCAGAGTATGGTAAATGAGTTTTCTAATTGTGAAGAATATCAGATCTGTGAGAAAATAAAAAATTCATTACAGAAAAAAGTTTGTTTTAAGTTTAAAAAACTGTCTGCATGTGGGTCTTCTAAAGATTAACATATGGAAATAAACAAAAAATATTTTACAATGTAATTTTAGACATGCTAAGCGGATTAGAAGACAGCTGAATCACTGTTATGGACAATTTAAGCTACCATTTTAAACTTTAGGAAAAAATACGTAGCCTACCACCAAAACCAAAAAAGTGGCTACTGTGGAATGGCTGATAAGTAAATATTCTGCATCACAGCACAACCCACAAGGCCACAGAACTACTACATATTGTTAGTGTTGTATACTGAGAATCCCCCAACCCATATTCAAAGTAATATTATTGGATAATAATATTGTATACTTATTAAGTGATTGGTATTGTTAAAACTATCTGTAATAAGAATACATAGGTTAAGTTTGTAGGTTATGTTACATAATATGTACATACATATTATGTACTCACATATATTTATGTTATCCACTATTAAATAGTATATGTTATCCACTATAAATTTTATAGAGATAATGTTTATAGAATACACTAGAATGTTCTGTAACAACTATACTATAAATTGATAGGTAAACATAGTTTATTCTAGTAGATTCCGTTTATGCGCCTCAAGCAATTTAGATATTTATAGTAGTGTCCAATACCCAAATAGTGCCATTACCAACCGACATAAAGAAGGGTAAGGGACAGAGTCAGTCAGTATTTATTAGTAGTTCGATTAGTGAGTTAAGAGAATTAGTGGGCGTATTTGATACCACATTTGTGGATCAATGTTATATTTGTGTTGTTGCTTGTATAAATTATGATTGTGTCTATAATCAATATCACAGTTGTGAAATGAAATTTGTATTTTATATGTTGTATATATTTTTATTTGTGAAAAATTATCTGTGATAACAATAAATAAACAAGGTGTCAACAGTGATACGAATGTGTTTCTATTTCGACCGCCGCCTAGAAGACGACATGAGACAGCTCCACAAACCAGTGCAGTTCTGCACTGCTCTGGAGATCGGTCATGAAGTGGTTCACCTACTGCCCTATCACTGTCAGAACAACCCAATCGAACTCATACAAGCACAAGTGAAGGAAGAGGTAGCCCAGGAAAATACCACCTTCAAAATAAAGGATGTAAGAAGATATTTAGAAGATGTGCTCAGTCTTGGAACCACTGAAGACTGGACCAGTGTGTGTGTGTTGAGCAATTGCAACAGGAAGATTGTGTGAAAGAAGTGTCTGCGAAAACAATATGCAACACATCGTCATTATCTGCAAGACAGTGACTGTGATGGGCAAGACATATGTGATTAAGGAAGAAAATACTTAAAAGTGAAGAAGCACATAATTTTAACATTTATAATGAATAAGTAATTTAATAATTAATCAATATTATTATGATATTACAACCAAATATGATAATTTTTTAAAAATAATAAACAAAACTTTTATGACTTTTTATTTATCAGACCTTTATTATAAAAATGATATTAATTTATAATTACTTCTGAAGAGTCATTAAATACTAAACATTTACAATATCCAACATCTTTGTATGGTCAATCCATTCCAAGTGGTTCAGAAAAAAATAATTGGTTGCCTGATCTTTTACAAAAAAGATAATTTCTCAGGACTGAGTTGTTCTAGGTAATTCAAATAAACTTTGTTCAAATATACTCTAACCTACAATTTAGAGTCCTGTTTACTGACCTAGTATATTTCTGTACAGGCGATCTTTGTTTCCGAAGTCAATGAATAAAGTCAATTTTCTTACTGTAAATTCTGAAGGAAGGAAAAGAATCTCAGCTCTAATTTTTTAAACATTATTTTTAGAAAATAATATGTATGTATTATTTTTAGAAAATAATATGTATGTATTATTTTTAGAAAATAATATGTATGTATTACTTTTACATATTTCTATGTATAGCTAATCCATAGAAGTGTCAATGGTGAGTAATGTATCCTGTAAAAATATAAATTAATTAATTTGTTTTCACATTTTAAGCTTTGATATCTGTTAGGGGACCAGAGAAAAATCTGAAGACTGTATTCATAAAAGGTTTCTTGCAGGCAGGTAACTTCAGTATAAACTTCAACTTTGAGATTCAATTTAGAGCAGACACATTTTTTGGAAAATCAAGTAAAAATGTTTGTTTCCAGCATAGGGAATTAGTGAGAATAAGCAGTAATTCAATCATTTAGGTTTGTTAAACTAAGACAATTATATTTCTTAAAAATATACATTAAATTTGTTGTTCTAAATATAGAACTTGAAACTTTTTTAGTTACAAAATTAGGTGTACCATGGTAGACATACAGTAAAATATCAGAATTTAATTTTATTGTGTGTGTCTGAACATCAATTGAATTGTTTGTGTTAACTTTCAATAATAATTTCTACATTGTTACTTACGACAGTTAATTCTTTTCATTTTACAAGTATTTATATGTGCCAATATCATACTTACAAATTTACGATCTATAATTAAGTTCAGTTTCATTTTTTCATAACACGAGTCAAGGCATTAAACATGCATGAGAAAAATAATAATAACAGAAAAAAGTTATCAATCAATCAATGAAGCCAATGTAAGGAAGGGTGGGTGCTGCCTGATGTTGGACTGCTGATAGTTTTCAGAAACACTACAGGACTAATCAAATGAACAAACATATTACGACAGTACACATTGCTAAATGTATCGAGCCACATGTTGGAAGCGACAATTTTATACATTGAATACTAACGTTATTGCAAATTTAATATAATTTAAATTTGTGGAGCCCCACGATCTTGGAGCACCAATTTTATATACAACGATACAAACGTTATAAAATGTAAGTGTGTCGAGCGCACGCTCATGAGCGATAAAATTATATAATGATAAATAACATTTCTCACAACGTGTACGTGTAATTAGGGGTAGGTGTAATGATAATAATGGTAGCATTTTTAGGAAATTCAAAATGTTCCCATTTATTAATTTAAACAAACATATCAAGAAATAATACTATACAAATTCGTCATACGATATTCATTATACATGGTTTCAAACTTTCTTAGTTTGCTGTAATCTCATCACCAAAATAAGGCTTATATCATAGACATAATATTATTAATTTTAAATAAAAAACATTTCTTCATTATGTTATACTGTCTGGACTACTCAGTCTGAATGTGTGCTTCCAATATAAAAATATTTAACTAAGTTAACTATTGTAGCATGACAGAAAATCCACATTGTTCTAATTTAAAAAATAATCATGTATAAAATAAAAATAAAAAGACCTCAAGGAAAACTACTATAAAAATTAATCAAGGACCACAGTAAAGGGAAATCATAGTTTGAAGAGATAAAATAAATTAAGACCAACCATGCAAACTATAATAAATTATAGGAAAATAATGATAGTCCAATTTATAAAGTAATTATACCCAGGTAGTATAGGAGCAGGTCAGGAAATACCCAGGATAAACAAACCTCTATAATAAAAGAATAACTATTGGAAAAACAACCACATATAATAAAATTAGAAACCCCAAAAAAGATGAAAATAAATAAGAAAAGTGCAATGGAATAAAATAAGAGTAAATGTAAAGTATGTGTAAGTAAAGATTCTAGATATAAAATTAAAAATGTACCAGTGCAATTTATTTTTATAATGAAAAGCAAATCCTGATGATATCATATAAGTGATATTCTTTATCATAAAATACCAAATAAAATGACAAAAAATAATATAAGAGTATGCAATAAATAGTGAAGTGAGCAAGGGGAAATCCCTAAACTAAAACCAAAAACAGTAAAGGACTGCATAAAAGTTAATTTTAATAAATAATTTTAATGAAAAAACAGTTGTGTTGTGTTGATGTTAACAGTCCATTGAACTCAAGACTTGAATGTTTGAGATTGAGTCTATTTTTTTGTTATAGAATATATTTATTATGTTTTAAGGATACCAATTAATAATAAACATTACTGTAATTAAATAAGGGTAATTTAGTTAAGATGTATTAAGAATTGTATGTCAGAGAGGGTATTAGCAAGCTGAAATAATAATAAACATTGTATTTGAACTAACATAAAATGTAGGCCAAATGGTAAATATCACCCACCTAATAATTAGTAAATGAGTTAATGAAATTAATTAAATTGATGAAAATTGTTTAATGTAAGTCAATAACTGTGTATTATAACTGTAACAATACTTTGTAAAGGTATTGAAGGAATGTATAAAATATTATTAGAAAAAATGCAAGTGTAATAACACTCTAGTCTAAGGAAAAGCCTAAATTTAAGATAATATTCAAATCAGTTAACCAAAACAAAAAATTACTGAGAATTAAAGAAATCAACCTATAATAAGTCAATCAATGATCTTGTTCAATGTTAATTAGAATCTAACAGAAATTGTAAACCATTTAATGTGACAGGAAGTACAGTTTAAAGCCTACATTCAAATATACTGTAAATATGACTTTTTGAGTTAAAAAATACTGTAAAGTATATCATGTGTGGTATTAAATAACGCAGAATTAAATAAGGAAATTGATTATGTAATTAGTATTTAATAAGAATAAGTAATAAGAAAAACATAATTAATCATATAATGTAAAAGTCAATTATTTTAGTTCAACATATCATTTAGGTGGAAATGCCAGATGATTAAAACAATGTCAATTTAATATTAAATCAGCCAGGACCTTTTGTATGGAGAAGAAAGAGAGTTAGTTGATTGTTAAACATTGAGATGCACACTTCAGAACGAGCTCACGCAAATTAATTCATTAAAAGAGACAGAAGAATAATTCTACAGACGAACTAAACCTATAAAAAATAAAACAGAGAAATTTAAAAATATGAATAATCAACACTGAGTTAAACTGGAATAAACCAAATTAATCTATTTATGAAGATTGGAAGTCATAACCCAGATAGTAGAACAATATAAATGTGAATTCAAAATTTTATCGATACGAAATTTGCCTTTATAAAACCTTACAACTATTGGAACAAGAACACATTTGAACACTGATTGCCGTGCCGAACAACCGACTACCAATCCCGAATAATTACACTGTGATGAAGAGGAATTAATCACTACTGCTTGGAAGAGGAACACATCAATAATCAACATATATTTGAAGGAATTCTGCTGTGAAGACTCATTGTACATACGCAGCACGGGGGCGGCCATCTTGAAAATGTCTGGCTTCAACTACGGTGACGTCTGAATATCGTCCAGACTCATTGGTTCGAGAAATCTAATTTATTAACATTTATATCTTAAATAATATTTCTATTTTTTATAATTAAGAAGTTTTTTTTTGTAAGTGTTGTACTTTTCAGCTTCGCGCTTTCTCTGACTATTTAAATAACAGCTAAAAGAACCTGTAATTCGATATTAATACTTTATATAACCAAACCACCTTGCCCTGAGATATGAGTTTGCGAGCTGTCGATTAGCAAATCGATTCAAAATCGATTAATCGCTATAACATTAATAAATCCAGTGAATATTATAATTTTGAGTTTTATTTATTAGTAAACAAATAGATAGAAGAATTTCAGATAATATTTGACACCTGGACTCCAAGAAAAGAAGAGAATAACATCATTGAAGGAGCACACTCACTGAATAACGGAAGACCACTAATCGATTATTACATTTTATAATCTATTTAACGGTGGGAAACAATTCTTGTTATTTGTACATAATAAATCCAATAAATTAGAAATTAAAGCAATAAATATATAAAAATAAATAAATAAAATTTTTTTTTATTTTCAAACAACAATTTTTCTTTCAAGTTATATTATAATTTTTGTAACCCCGAAAGGGAAACATTAAATATCGTTA
Organism: Magicicada septendecula; assembly: GCA_034769895.1. Taxonomy (NCBI): domain Eukaryota; kingdom Metazoa; phylum Arthropoda; class Insecta; order Hemiptera; family Cicadidae; genus Magicicada; species Magicicada septendecula. The sequence continues at coordinate 171,420,107 of CM068368.1, read as the reverse complement.
CAAAATTGGTGTTTCCAAGGTGGAGCTTAGTTAAACATTCATCAGAATTTTATATTGTTACAAAATTGGCGTCCAACTTAAGGGGCTGAAATTAGTAATTGATAGGCCATAAGAGATAAGAATAATTGCCCAATTTCTAATTTTAGCTGGCAGCTGTTATAAGGTCAAAAGGGAATAAAACTGCCAAAAAGAGCAATATCAAAGAAAAGGGCGGCAGAAGTTGAGAAGAAGATCGATATGGATGTCAAAGAGGCAACTCCGGTTGAAGATATAGAAGGAAGGTTACCTCCTGCGGAACCGAATCAACCCGCACAACAGGAGAAACAACCTGAAAACCCCACACCAATGGAGAGCATGAGCTTACAAGACCTGTTAAAACTTATAAGGGAAGACAACCAATCCTTGAGTAAAAAAATGGATGAAAATAGAAAGGAAATGAAAGATGACAACCAAATGTTAAAGGAAGAATTTAGTAAGGAAATGAAAGAAAACAACCAATCCACAAAGGAAGAATTGAATAAAGACAACCAATCCTTAAACGAAGAATTGGGAGAATTAAGTAACAAAATTGGAGAAACCAATAAGAAGATGGAAGAGAATCAGAAGAGCATAGAATCAATAAATAAAAACATAGAATCCACATAAGAAGAGTTAAGGAAGGACAACCAATCCACAAAAGAAGAATTAAGTAATAAAATTGAAACCACCAACAAGAAAATAGATGAAACCAATAAGAAGATGGAAGAGAAGATAGAAGAAAATAGCAAGAAGATGGAGGAGAAAATGGATGAGAATAACCAACTATTAAGAGAAGAATTGAGGGAGGTTAACCAGGAAAATATGGACGAGTTAGATGAAAGGATAGAGTTGTTAAAGGAAGAGTTGAGCCAGAAGATGGTAGAGAATGATGAGGCAACCAGCAAGAAGGTAGGAGAGGCAATCACCGTGATAGAACAAAAAATTACGGAAGCTGACGAAAGATGTAGTCAGACTGAGCGGGAAGTACAGGGTTTTAAGGAAGAAGTAAACACCAAAATAACTAATATCGAGGAACACAATCAAAACAAATTGGAAGAAAACCGAAGAGAAACACAGGAAGAATTAGGGAAGGTACGGAACCAAGTCACGGAAAGGTGTGACGGTATTTAAGTTGCCATGACAAATATAACCGGTCAAGTATGGCAGAGCCAAGAAGAGATAGAATTAATTCGAAATCGGCCCACTAACATTACTGGTATCCCTACTAATGAAAGTTGAGAATGGCTGAATTTTCGCCAATATAAAAGGAAACCCATGGAGTTTTTGGCCAGGATTGAGGAATATTTTGCTAAACATCGGGGAAATAGATGGAGCACAAACCGTGAACTATTAGATGAATCTTTCAGAGAAATGGCAGACAATTGGTGGATGGCAAATAGGAGTGAAATAACGGACTACCAACAATTTAAGAACCTGTTCAAGGCAAAATATTGGTCGGAGACGACACAAAACTTGATACGTGATAACATCTGTCACCGAAGGTATAATGCCCATGTAGGTAATACAATAACTGCATATTTCCTAGGGAAAGTGTGTTTTGCAAAACATTTGGAACCAACCATACCAGAGGAATGCCTGGTAAATAAATTGTCGTACCACTATGATGAAGATATCATAAGAGCGCGGAGGGGCAGCCAAATAAAAACTGTACAAGCTATGGCAGAATTACTAGAAAATTATGAACATGAAGACTACTATCGTCAAAGTAGGAGGAGAAGTGATAGACCGGACTTAAGAAATAATCATCAGTACCCTAATAATAATAATAATAACTACCCCGGGAACCGCAACAACTCTAATTATTATAATAATAATAATCATAATAATAATAATAATAACCGAAATAATAATAACTACCCAAATAATAGAAATAATTATTACCATAATAATAATAATTATTATAATAGTCAGAGAAACTCCAACCAAGTGAATACAGAACATTATTATAATAATAATAGGAATTATCAATCCAATAATAACAATAAAGTTTCTAGACCGAGAGTAAATTTCATAAGGGCAGAAGATAATGGTCAAAAGAGGTATACGCATCAGAGACAGAACAGTTTTCACGATTATGATAATCGGCAGATGAATGGGGGACGTGATAATCCTATATACAATCGACCCAGGCGAAGTACCAGTTTGGATGATCAAGACAGACAACCAAACCACGAACCACCATTTGACCATCGTACTGAGCGGCAGGAACTGACTCAAGGTTTCCAGACCGACATCCCGGTATGCCCAATTAATAACAACGACAATAATAATTTAAACAGGAGAAGGCAGTGATAAATTTTCACGACCTTCACTGCTCCTATCTCCTGGGTATGAACAAGAATTGCAAGGTGCAAATAACTTTAACAATATTACCATTATTAGTAGTAATTATTTAAAAAAAATAAGAAATTAACTATTAGAAGAGAACAATACCAGTCTCAATAGTCAAAATAATGAAATAATATATATAAACGCAGAAGTTGAAGGGATTTTCGCTCAAATAATGATTGATACGGGCGCTAATGTATCCATAATTAATAGTGCTGAATTAGAGAGAATCCAAAAGGAATGTGGTCGAACATTGTCAATATTACCAGTAAATAATATTATACTAATAGAGGCCACTGATCGCCAGAACAAAACTATAAGAAAACAAGTGTCATTAAATGTTATTAGCAATGGTGTAGCTATGAATATGGTGTTTTTAATTGCAACAGGATTGCCATTTAATATATTGGTAGGGTGTGATATACTAAGGAGAAACTCAGCTATTATTGATTTGAGCAAGGAAAAAGTATCGCTGTTTTCAGAAGGGATAACGTGGACGGCGGATTTAGTAGGTAGCGAGACGATACTTCCCAGTAGTATCCATCAACAATTTCGTGAAATCAATTATATATAGAAAACAAATCATTGTGTAACCAAATAGTATACGATAATACAGAAGATGATTTATGGGCACAGAAGATACAGGAAATAAGGAACTTCCGATGCGGGAATACAAAGGAAAAATTATCAATACAACAAACAAACAATTTAATACGAATATATGAGACGTATCAAACAGTGTTCTCAGATGAACCCGGTAAAATAAAAAACTACCAATGCAAAATTCAATTCAGGGAACCAGTGGAGTTTAACAGAAAGTCCTATCCTATAGCAGCATTCACTGAAGGAGGCAGTACGAGCAGAAATTAATAAAATGATCAGTAGTGACATTATAGAGAGTAGTCAATCTCCATTCACCAGTCCAATCATGGTTATTCCAAAGAAAAACGGTCAAGTCAGGCTTTGTTTGGATGCGCGCAAGATCAATAAAATGATTATAAATGATAGAACACCGCCTGGTGAAATTGAAGAAATTTTAAAGAGGTTCCACGGTACCAAGTTCATTAGTACATGGGACACTGTGTGCGGTTACTGGCAAGTGGAGTTGCACCCACAGAGTCGCCAGTATATGGCGTTCATATTCGAAGGACACAATTATCAATTCAAGAGATTGCCCTTCAGACTCGTGAATTCAGTAGCCATCTTTGTGGCATGTATGGACCAGATATGGGTCAAGAAGCACTCCAGTTTACCACTGTGTAAGTAGACAATCTACTTATTACCTCGGCAAACTGGGAGGAACACTGCTACCGAGTGGAACATGTACTAGAAAAATTAGCCATTAACAATATAACCCTTAAATTAGAAAAATCAAAATTCATTGCTAAAAAAGTCCAGTTCTTGGGATTTAATTTGAATGACCAAGGAATCTCACCGTCATTAGAAAAGGTGGAGGTAATACAGAAGTTCCCTAAACCCAAGAATAGAAAACAATTACAGTCATTTTTAGGACTCTGTAATTGTTATAGAAAATTCCAAAACCAATATTCAGAGCTAACAGCCAAATTTCAATATCAATTATCCTCCAAAAATACATGGATCTGGGGTCAAGAGCAAGACGTTACCTTTCAACTAATTAAGAACAAGTTTTTAAAAATAGTAATACTTCACCATCCAAATTTTAAACAACCTTTCTTTTTAAACTGCGATGCCAGCAACATCAGTCTTGGAACAACACTGTATCAAGAAGATGAAAATGGTCATCATTTAGTGATTAGCTTCACTAGTCACACATTAAATCAATGTGAAAGAAACTACAATGTAACCGAAAAAGAGTTACTTAGTGTAGTGTTTGCTTGTAGTAAATTCCGTACATATATTTTGGGTTACCCAGAAACAGTCCGGACGGACCATAAATCTATATCATTTTTAAGGAGATGTAAGTTGAGCCACGGCCGACTGACCAGGTGGATACTTGCCCTGCAAGAATATGATCTACGATGGGAGTACATTCCAGGAAAAAAGAATGTTGTAGCTGACATTTTATCACGGGTTAATTTGGAAGATCAAACTTTTGGGGGAGAGAAGGAGAGTATACTCAAGATTTACAACATTATTAGAACCAGATCAGATTTAGAGGCATTACTGCTGAACATCAGCATCCACCAGCAATCTGACCCAAAGTTAAGAAATATCAAGGATCGATTACCGGAACAAGATGACACTGTAGCCAAATTCTACTATGTTAACCACGGAATATTATTTATTAAAACTTCTCTAAATCAAGAAAACTGGAAGGTTATTATCCCGGCAAATATCGAAAAGGACATAATTATAGACTATCATCTACGATATGGACATATGGGAGCATTGAAGGTGATAAAGGCACTAGAAGAACACTGTCACATCAAAAACATTAATCGGAAAGTAAGGAATTACATCAAAACTTGTCATATTTGCCAACTGGTGAAGACAAATAACAAGAAGAAGGAAGGCATTATGATACCAATCACATCGAAAAAGAAGTTAGAAAAGGTATTCTTAGACATATGCGGGCCATTTCCTCGTAGTGGCGGTCGACACCGATATAAATATCTGATAATCATAATGGATCATTTCACAAAATTTATGAAGCTATACCCTGTTAATCGTGCAACTACTCTGAAAATTCTGGGAGTGATAACTGAACTATATATTCCAGAAATAAGAAAACCCTCATCAATCATAACTGATCATGGTACGCAATTTAAGGGGAGAAGATGGAGGAATACCTTATTATCACTTGGGGTTAAAACTTACAAAACATCGGTTTACCACCCAAGTAGTAATCCGGCAGAGAGGGTGTTAAGAGAGGTGGGAAGAATACTGAGGACGTACTGTCACCACCAACAGAAAAAATGGCAAGAATATCTGGCAGCCAAGGAGGAATTCCTCAATTTAGCTCATCATCCAGCTATAGGGATTATCCCACTCCGCCATGTATGAGAAACCACCCCCACGAGAGATCAAGGAAATCATAACGTTCCCTAATAATGATGAATATAAATTTGATAAAATAAAATTTTATAATAAGGTGGCCGAAGACCAGGAGAAGCGTCAAAACAAGTATCAGAAAGCAGTGGGAAAAATAGTAACATATAAAATAGGAGAAAAAGTACTACTGAAAAACCGCGAATTACCAGGCACCCTAGAAGGGATCACTAAGAAGTTATTACTGCTATATACTGTAACTTTCTTTTATTAGTTACTTTTTATTATTTTGTAATATCGATAATTTTGAAATTTTCATTGGGCGCCATGTTGTCACACAGTACAACAAAATATGTATACTTACCTAAGGTCAGAATTCGTGTTAGCGAACCAGTACTTGCGGAATGTATTACCTGAAATAACTCACTCTGGCTTATATTGTTTACCAATGACATTACCTTTTATTATCAAAAAGACTCTACGTACATATGAAAATGATTCTACTGAACTATGTGCCAAACACGCACGTTACTATGCCTCGGGACGTAGTCCCATTTATTTTGTAAACATATAATATCCCTTAAACATTTTATAAGCCCTCCAAAATAACATGTTTTATACTTATTACATAATAAACATAATATATAGTTATTAAAAAAATGACTTCACAACCCAGCACTTATTAATTGTTGTAATGAAATATCCTCTCTCTCACTCGCACTCTCATTCATGGTACAGTTATTTTGTAAAATTGAGCTCATTTTAATTAATTCAATTTAAAAGAAAAGATTATCTAAACCCTTAGTTGGACCTTTTGGACCCCCCCCCATTTTTACGACTTAGCTGGAAATTCTTCGAAGATGTCCCATCGTTGATCTCACACTCTTGATGTTTTCGTACCGCCAAATTTAGGGTTTACGTCGAACTGTTATTTTAAATATATAATATACTGCACTTTCACATGTTTAACAAACTCTTGGTTGTGCAAAATTTAGATATAAGTAGCTTTTTTTTTGAGAATTGCCGGCCGGCATGCTACTCTGATGAGACGAGACTGCTGCGGTTAGTAGCTATTCAATGCGGATGTGGGGCAAACTGCGTCACTAGTCCTTTCTTCGAAACGGCGAAACCCTGTTGTTTACAAATGCATTTATTGTGTATCGCATTCCTGTAGCTGATGTCATCATTGGGTTAGGCTTGTTTACTTTAATATGACGATCTGTTTTTTGCTATTACTGTGATTTTCCCCTGACCTCGACACAAATCCTGTCCGCTCAATATTACGTCGTTGAAAACTTTTGGACAACTTTACGCTGTTTTCTTTATAGGGCTTTAAAAACAATTATAACAATTATACTTTATAACAATTATGTCCCAAAATATTATAGGACCAGAATTGTACCGTTACAAAAACCCCTCAATGAAAGATTTTATGCCGAAGCATAAAAACTCTCATTGACACATTCGTACTTCCTAAAGGGATCAGCTAGGATATGTCGCCACAACCCCCTTACTATTTATATGAAAAGAATACAATAACTCACCCGTGGTCCGATGATGGTGACAGTACCTGCATGACCTTACTGGACTTCTCCTAAGAGATTGCAACACCATAAGGCCAATCAGGGTCTTTACGCTCCTGCTCTGACGCACTGGCCAGCTCAGGACCGCCGTCACAACATCACCAAACACTGAAACAATAAATCAAAAATATCAAAATAGTGGCTTGGTATAATGCTATATCCCTAACTGATCTGTTTCCCCTTAGCTATGTGCTGGTTTGTGTTAAGAAGCACTGGGTTTGCTTCAACTCAACAAGAATTATATAGAAATGCCATTCTCTTCATTGACTACCCTTAACATTATAAAATTTTTCGATTCCCATCGATAATAATTAACCCTTTTTTGTTTTCATAATTAATATAATTATTGAAGAAACACAAATCTTTATACTACAATTGAAACATATAATCCAAAATTTATGGATACAATTACCAAAATCTCCCTCTTCCTAAAACATTTTATAAAAAAATTTACTATTATTATTATTATTAATATTATCAGTAACAGTAAGTAATCCGGCGCTGTTAACAATATTTACCCCTCTTTCTCCTCCACACACACTATTTCCCCCCCTGAACTGTTGCGTTCAGTTGCCTCCACAAGGATTGAGGCAGAAGGAGTGAGCACTTTTTTCTTTTCTCTCTCTCCCATCCTTGCTTCGGCGTTACAGAAACTTCAAGGTCAATACCCCTACTTTTTATTTTATTACACACCCCTAAGGTCTACCACCCATATTTAGGTGAAAATAGCCTATGCAAACAAATAATCTTAGATTCCCCTGAATCTCCCATTAACTTTCTAAGTTGAACCAATTTCATAGGCAACCAACTATGGTCAGGTTTTACAAATTCTGCCCACAGCTGGTTGTCGTCCAAAACCACGATTAGTGCTGGTAAGACAGTAATCGCCCGAAATATGGGGAATCGCAATGGTTTGACACGTTGTGTCATATGCAGTTACATTTGTAACTACCCTAAAACTAACAATTTATACATACATATAATTCATATTTAAATTCCTATGCTAATACATAATAAACATAATACATAATAATACACTCATAACTAAGATTGCGATTATCACATTAAAACAAACAACTCACATTTAACTTTGATCAACATTTACACACCTTACATCTTTAAATTTGCGTATAAAATTACAAAATTACATTTTAATTAATTAATTAATTAATACTTTTAATTATTAAACTTTTATTAATTAGCCATCAATTATTTATCATTTACTACCATTTAATTCTTCACAATTTCAAATTTATTATTAATATTCATATTACATTATTATTATTATTTCATTTCTTATTACCTTTCTACTATGAATTTTGTACTTAACCCTTAACATTTTTATCATTGATTAGTCTGGGTGACTCCTGTATTCCCTATGATTTGACTTATTATATAGGCACTAACATTTATAATCTTACTCCCCTTTCTTCTAACTAACAACCACTACTAACAACCAGATTTACATATTGACACCAATTTCTCAATTATAAACACTTTCACTAATTCCATTTAAATCCTCTGGCACCGCTCGTCTTTGTACTAGGATGTGTGTTCCCTACCTGGCCATATACATACCTAACCATTTGCCCTCCCCCCTTAAACTACGCTATTACCTGCCACAACGCTATACGTTGGTCACTCCTTACACCTCACCCCCACTACAAAATATCGTCATCAACAAATATATGTTTACCCTTTACTTTACTCACCTCTCTACATATAATCACTACTACTGTGTCTCTAAAATATCTAACACCCTCTTTGTGTGTTACTGGTAATTCACAATTCTTATTTATCTAACTCCCATTAACTTTGATTGACTAACTCAAATGCCTTTATTTTAATAATTATCACCCAATCTCTATCACTTTTTAAACACTTTACATTTCTGTGATCATTGACAATTGCATTAGAAAATTCATCCCTCACCTACTCATAACAATACATCTCAATGTCCAAATATATATATATGCTTAATCATTTATTATTCATTAGAAACTTTCTTCATTACAAATTAATAATTTAACTTCATTACACAAACTTTCTTTTGTACCACATTAATTGAGTAACTAATCTTCAATTATTTAATTTAATTACTTAAAATTTCAACATTACTTTCACTTGTTTAGTAAAAAAAAAACAATGTTAATTGTTATTATTAAATCAATTAAACTATAACTTCCTGTTACATACATGGTTTACATAAAATTACCTGTAATACCCAACATCAAGAATACACAAATACATTGACATTAATACACAAAAAAAATATACAATCCAAACTCATTATTTTATCATTGACCAAAATCAGTTCATAAGCAGTCCATTTCAAAACCACCGTTCACATATATTAATGTTCATACACAATAAAACAATCTATCCTCCATCACTGAATAACAGTCGAATCTTAGGTCTATACAACTTATTTTTTATTAAATAAATGATATTATTATTATCAATATAATATTTATCTAACTTTTTATATTCTTCCACAATCTCGTTTGAATTAATAGGTTTATTCCATATCAATTTATCATATACCATGTCATCATCGGGTAAGATTTTGTCTACCTCAGTATTATCTGTCATAATCATGTAAGTCATATAGTCATTATTATCGTCAGCATAATTATCTACTGCTACACCCGTTACTTCCCAAAGTAAGTAATTGTTATCATCATCTACTATTATTGCTATCTCAATTTCACTATAAGGTAAGTATTCACTATAATTATCCACCATCTCTACTCCTAACCTTTCTACAAATTCTCTATACTTTCTATTTATCTTAAAAATCTCTATTACTCTCTTTCTCTCTCTCTCAATATATTTCTCCCCATAACACCAAGCTACACTCTCTCTCTCCAAATATGCAGGGGTCACTAACTCATATTTACTGCACCACCTATGAAGAACACAAAAACACCAGGGAACTCTATTTGTAGACCTATCGTCTCCCAAATATAAATCTAAGGAACTCACGTCCTTGCTAAACACACGTGAAGACTTTACTTCACCCCCTACTACAACATCAAGGGAAAATTCTACCCCCTGCAATCCCCTTACAACCATATTTTCTTTACACTTTCTCTCTAACTCAACATACACAAACATCTCATTATCACTCCCAATATTCTCATCATCATTTTCTAACACCATGTTCTTAATTATATCATTATTATTACTTGTAAACTCATTATTCAAATTATCATTGTTACTCACCTTATTGATTAGCACCTTGTTTTTCGTCATATTGTCACTGCTACTTACCTTTCACTTCGTCACATTGTTTATCAAAATTATCATTTCGTTTTTTAATTTCATTCTTCATTTCGTCAAGCTTCTTATTAAAATCACTTATAATTTGAATATTTTGTGTTTTAATTTCATTTTTTATTTCACTTTTGAGGTTATTAAAATTTTCATTCTGTTTGTCAAATTTGTCATTCAAGTTATTATATTTAACATTAGAATCACTTTGTTGTTCATCGAATTTATTATTAAAACTACTTTTAATTCCTTTAATTTCGCTTAATAGTAACTGCATCATAGCAGCAGTCTCATCTGTTTTATTTTCCTGACGACTTGAGATGGATGTTGCCGTTACTTTCTCTAACTCTACAGATGCAGTCGCACCAATTTGACTAATTTGTGTTAATGGAACATCCATCTCACTAGTCAAATTGTCATCAGTTGCACTGATTTCTATTGTTTTACTGTCATTGGTACTCATTTTGTTTATTATATCTCTAACACATATATTCCTATAGTCTCGTAACTTAACCCTACCTTACGCACGTGTTTACGTACTTACAAAATATTACTCCAGGTAATTACTCCGCTTTTCTGGTAGGCACACCCCACATAAAATTATATTTTATGTCGAGTCCCTGGTCGGAAAGCGTCAATGTAACTTTCTTTTATTAGTTACTTTTTATTATTTTGTAATATCGATAATTTTGAAATTTTCATCGGGCGCCATGTTGTCACACAGTACAACAAAATATGTATACTTACCTAAGGTCAGAATTCGTGTTAGCGAACCAGTACTTGTGGAATGTATTACCTGAAATAACTCACTCTGGCTTATATTGTTTACCAATGACATTACCTTTTATTATCAAAAAGACTCTACGTACATATGAAAATGATTCTACTGAACTATGTGCCAAACACGCACGTTACTATGCCTCGGGACGTAGTCCCATTTATTTTGTAAACATATAATATCCCTTAAACATTTTATAAGCCCTCCAAAATAACATGTTTTATACTTATTACATAATAAACATAATATATAGTTATTAAAAAAATGACTTCACAACCCAGCACTTATTAATTGTTGTAATGAAATATCCTCTCTCTCACTCGCACTCTCATTCATGGTACAGTTATTTTGTAAAATTGAGCTCATTTTAATTAATTCAATTTAAAAGAAAAGATTATCTAAACCCTTAGTTGGACCTTTTGGACCCCCCCCATTTTTACGACTTAGCTGGAAATTCTTCGAAGATGTCCCATCGTTGATCTCACACTCTTGATGTTTTCGTACCGCCAAATTTAGGGTTTACGTCGAACTGTTATTTTAAATATATAATATACTGCACTTTCACATGTTTAACAAACTCTTGGTTGTGCAAAATTTAGATATAAGTAGCTTTTTTTTTGAGAATTGCCGGCCGGCACGCTACTCTGATGAGACGAGACTGCTGCGGTTAGTAGCTATTCAATGCGGATGTGGGGCAAACTGCGTCACTAGTCCTTTCTTCGAAACGGCGAAACCCTGTTGTTTACAAATGCATTTATTGTGTATCGCATTCCTGTAGCTGATGTCATCATTGGGTTAGGCTTGTTTACTTTAATATGACGATCTGTTTTTTGCTATTACTGTGATTTTCCCCTGACCTCGACACAAATCCTGTCCGCTCAATATTACGTCGTTGAAAACTTTTGGACAACTTTACGCTGTTTTCTTTATAGGGCTTTAAAAACAATTATAACAATTATACTTTATAACAATTATGTCCCAAAATATTATAGGACCAGAATTGTACCGTTACAATACCAGACCATTTATAGTCACAAGAACAAATAACAATAACACCTATGAACTAAAAGAGATTGTTTCAGGAAAAATCAAACACGTGTATAACCAGGCCTCAATAAAAAAATATTACAAGGATAAAAAAAAAAAAAAAAAAAAAAACATCAACTTACACCAATTATTTACAGAATTTAATTTTGAATTGAAATATAATTACTAAATTCTAAAACTAAATAAGATCAACAGATCAACTTACATCAATAATTTACAGGAATTAATCTTGAATAAAAGGAATAAATCAACAAAATTCTAAAGGAAAAATAAGAACAACTTATCTCAATAATATGAATAAACTAGTTTTGGAAAGGAAATATTAAAAGATTTACGAAATGCAAAGGGAAGTAAAGACCACTTAAATAATATAATGGTAATGAAATAATTTGGATGAAAAGCAGAGCGAAATAATAATTTTTGAAGAAAAAAAAATATATAACTATAATCATTATTTTTATTTTTATTATAATAAGAACCATTGGAAGAATGACTGTCATAACGTAAAACCAGTAGAACAATTAATTAGAACAAAGATGAAAAAAAAAATGCTATTAATATTGATAACCAGAAGAAGATTGTGCGAACAATGGAAGAAATAAAGAGAATTCAGACGAAAAAATTTACACCCAATAACTAGTGATAAATATATCAAAAGGGCTTCCAACCATGAGAAGAATAAATATATCAGCAGAGCCATACAACATTAGAAGACTAAATAATAAGAAGAATAAATGAGATAGAAAGTATTAGCAAATCTGAGCAACCACGAAGTGAGGTATCCACGGATGTTTTTTATTAGTCGTAAAATAGACTATCTTATATAATTTTTATTTAATGACTGTCTGTAGATGAATTCCAGCAGTATTATGTTTTGAGCAGAGATGATGTTCCTCTGATCTCAAATAGAAGTGTAGTATGGCCAGCACAGTATATGTAGCCACAAGTGCCTCTCTGGACCGCCCCAGTGTTAGGGAATGTTAGGGAATGAATATCCCATGGATAAAGCACTAAGTTAAGGACAAAATAAATATAATAATAATAATAAACCTCAGATAACAATAACTATCAAATAAGAATCAATTAAAAAAAAAAAAAAAAAATACGAAGAAGCAGATATAGAAATGGGTAGGAACACAAAGAAGGTAATAACTAATACATATCATAAGCAATTATTTCATACATACTCAACGTATGATCTGAATTAATCACTTCTGGAGGAGAGCAATCTGTAGCATGACATAAAATCCACATTGTTCTAATTTAAAAAATAATCATGTATAAAATAAAAATAAAAAGACCTCAAGGAAAACTACTATCAAAATTAATCAAAATTAATCAAGGACCACAGTAAAGTGAAATCATAGTTCGAAGAGATAAAATAAAATTAAGAGAGATAAAATTAAGACCAACCATGCAAAATATAAAAAATTATAGGAAAATAATGATAGTCCACTGTATAAAGTACCCAGGTAGTATACGAGCAGGTCAGGAAATACCCAGGATAAACAAACCTCTATAATAAAAGAATAACTATTGGAAAAACAACCACATATAATAAAATTAGAAACTCCCAAAAAAGATGAAAATAAATAAGAAAAGTGCAATGGAATAAAATAAGAGTAAATGTAAAGTATGTGTAAGTAAAGGTTCTAGATATAAAATTAAAAATGTACCAGTGCAATTTATTTTTATAATGAAAAGCAAATCCTGATGATATCATATAAGTGATATTCTTTATCATACAATACCAAATAAAATGACAAAAAATAATATAAGAGTATGCAATAAATAGTGAAGTGAGCAAGGGGAAATCCCTAAACTAAAACCAAAAACAGTAAAGGACTGCATAAAAGTTAATTTTAATAAATAATTTAAATGAAAAAACAGTTGTGTTGTGTTGATGTTAACAGTCCATTGAACTCAAGATTTGAATGTTTGAGATTGAGTCTATTTTTTTGTTATAGAATATATTTATTATGTTTTAAGGATACCAATTAATAATAAACATTCCTGTAATTAAATAAGGGTAATTTAGTTAAGATGTATTAAGAATTGTATGTCAGAGAGGGTATTAGCAAGCTGAAATAATAATAAACATTGTATTTGAACTAACATAAAATGTAGGCCAAATGGTAAATATCACCCACCTAATAATTAGTAAATGAGTTAATGAAATTAATTAAATTGATGAAAATTGTTTAATGTAAGTCAATAACTGTGTATTATAACTGTAACAATACTTTGTAAAGGTATTGAAGGAATGTATAAAATATTATTAGAAAAAATGCAAGTGTAATAACACTCTAGTCTAAGGAAAAGCCTAAATTTAAGATAATATTCAAATCAGTTAACCAAAACAAAAAATTACTGAGAATTAAAGAAATCAACCTATAATAAGTCAATCAATGATCTTGTTCAATGTTAATTAGAATCTAACAGAAATTGTAAACCATTTAATGTGACAGGAAGTACAGTTTACAGCCTACATTCAAATATACTGTAAATATGACTTTTTGAGTTAAAAAATACTGTAAAGTATATCATGTGTGGTATTAAATAACGCAGAATTAAATAAGGAAATTGATTATGTAATTAGTATTTAATAAGAATAAGTAATAAGCAAAACGTAATTAATCATATAATGTAAAAGTCAATTATTTTAGTTCGACATATCGTTTAGGCGGAAATGCCAGATGATTAAAACAATGTCAATTTAATATTAAATCAGCCAGGACCTTTTGTATGGAGAAGAAAGAGAGTTAGTTGATTGTTAAACGTTGAGATGCACACTTCAGAACGAGCTCACGCAAATTAATTCATTAAAAGAGACAGAAGAATAATTCTACAGACGAACTAAACCTATAAAAAATAAAACAGAGAAATTTAAAAATATGAATAATCAACACTGAGTTAAACTGGAATAAACCAAATTAATCTATTTATGAAGATTGGAAGTCGTAACCCAGATAGTAGAACAATATAAACGTGAATTCAAAATTTTATCAATACGAAATTTGCCTTTATAAAACCTTACAACTATTGGAACAAGAACACATTTGAACACTGATTGCCGTGCCGAACAACTGACCACTAATCCCGAATAATTACACTGTGATGAAGAGGAATTAATCACTACTGCTTGGAAGAGGAACACATCAATAATCAACATTTATTTGAAGGAATTCTGCTGTGAAGACTCATTGTACATATGCAGCACGGGGGGCCGCCATCTTGAAAATGTCTGGCTTCAACTGTGGTGACGTCTGAATATCATCCAGACTCATTGGTTCGAGAAATCTAATTTATTAACATTTATATCTTAAATAATATTTCTATTTTTTATAATTAAGAAGTTTTTTTTGTAAGTGTTGTATTTTTCAGCTTCGCCCTTTCTCTGACTATTTAAATAACAGCTAAAAGAACCTGTAATTCGATATTAATACTTTATATAACCAAACCAACTTGCCCTGAGATATGAGTTTGCGAGCTGTCGATTAGCATATCGATTAATTGCTATAACATTAATAAAGCCATTGAATTTACAATTTTGAGTTTTATTTATTAGTAAAAAAATAGATAGAAGAATTTCAGATAATATTTGACACCTGGACTCCAAGAAAAGAAGAGAATAACATCATTGAAGGAGCACACTCACTGAATAACGGAAGACCACTAATCGATTATTACATTTTATAATCTATTCAACGCTGGGAAACAATTCTTGTTATTTGTACATAATAAATCCAATAAATTAGTAATTAAAGCAATAAATATATAAAAATAAATAAATAGATAAAATTTTTTTATTTTCAAACAAAAATTTTTCTTTCAAGTTATATTATAATTTTTGTAACCCCGAAAGGGAAACAATAAATATCGTTACAAAATTGCCGTTTCCAAGGTGGAGCTTAGTTAAACATTCATCAGAATTTTATATTGTTACACTATTTGTTCATCATTTGAACGAATCTAATTGATTCTTTCACATGTATATTAAAATATTTTCAATCATTCAAAACTTATGCTTTCCTAATTTCTCTACAATTTTAAATTTAAATATTTTTTTTATAAATTATTACTGCAAAAATTATGCTTTCATAATTACTCTACAATTTAAATTTACGTATTTTCAATAAATTATTACTGCAAAAATTATGCTATAATTTTTATACAAGACATATACATCTGTAAGTTATAAATTACACTTTTTGAAATTATTGTCTTTCTTTTGACAATGTTTATGAATCTCTGATTAAGTCTTTTGTTATGAGGAATACATGGCTTTCTTTCACCTTAATTGTAGCGGTTCCTCAGCATATCCTGTCCTGGTCCTGAGTCCCTGATGTTGTGACTCCTGCGTAGTCTTGAAGTCCTGGATCCTCTCCTCATCCTCCGGTCCTCTCGGAAGTCCGATGACTCGTCCTTTACGTCTGGAATTTATGCCATGTAGTGCTCTCGTCCTCGGTCTGGAGTAGTGCTCCTAGATGTAGATCACTTGTAGACATTTGACGATTTGTTTGTTACGTTACTTTTTAATTACTGTTTTCCATTATTATGTTAAATCGAAATATTTATCGTATTACTTTACAAGTTATGATTAACAAAAAGTCTTATTGGTGTTAGACATATCGTCTAACTCTGTCCGAAGTAATTAAAATTTCGTGTCGCGAACGGACATAGCGTTCCGCCACGAATGAACACTGTTAGAAGAGAGAGATTAGCTCTCCTGGGCTTCTATTTATATTCACCAAGAAAACTGCAGCTGTCGATTCAGGAATTAGCCTGTCGACAGTTGAACCATGGCGCGATAGCCCCCACTCTCATCCTATTTCACATACATGCACTTTTTCGCCAATCGCACTGTTTAACACGGATTTCACGGCAATAAAATATTGTCTAATTTAATGACCTATGTGATGTGCAATTATCGTGATGCTCGCACCACTGGTGTAATTATAATGCTTTAAAAATCGCACTGGATTCGCACTGATTGTCCGAATTACGTAAAATTCGCACTGCATTTGTGTCTGATTTTTACACATTTTTAGAAGTTTTTACCTTCTCACTAAGATTTATGGTTTGCTTAATATTAAATATATTCTTAATTTAGCATTGACTTGGGGTAACGTTGCAAACTTTCAGGAACAAACAGGCTTCACGCACACACTATTTACTTGTATACACGCATGCAGCGGTAATCGCGTGATCCTGCGTGTTGACTCCTGTTTGCAAGCCAGCTTACAATTTCACACCTGCTCGTCTATTATATATTATTAAAATTAAATTAAATATTTATTTTATATTATATATGCGCATTACAGCCTATGCTTGTATTGTCGCAATATGGTACATTTTATCTACATAAACTGACTAGCTTTTTTATAACCACTTTAGTCCATGTGATTTGTTCTACACATTCAGTTTGTTGTGTACATAATGTAGTTTACATTTTGAAACTTGAAAGTTTGAGTCATAATCTAACCAAACTTCACTATCCTTACCTGCAAAGTCACCTCCATTAGATTGGTCAATAATAGAATTACCTTTGGCTACCTTTTCTTGATACGATCGTAGTAATGCGTCTTTATCTTCTTGTTTTAAGCTTGAGTCCCTGAAAAAAATTAGATACGGTACATTAAAAAAATTAGGGATCAATGTTCGCTATCTGCAAACATCACATTCTTAAAAGCTAGATTATCTAAGCCTAAATATTAGATTTCCTGTTGGTGCCTTAAACATTATTTGTAACATAAGTAACTGTGCCATTTGGAAAGATGAACTCACAAGTATATTTTACTGTTCCTTTTTAGAAAATTACTAAATCACATGACCACACGAAGCACATGACCGGTGTTACATGGAAAGTTAGGTTTAATGTAGCAGAATTAAACTAACACCACAGGAGTTAACTACACTCACAAGTTATTATTTGAATATTTACACATTTTTAACCAAATTAACAAGTCAATAATTTTTGCTTTTTTAAATGTAAAAATATAATATCCATTATTTATAATAAACAATAATAATAACTAAAAGGCATTAAGTATATTAAATCAATTAACAACAAATAAATACTTCATACTGTCAGGGGCGGATTAACCATTAGGCTGACTAGGCTGTAGCCTAGGGCGCAGCACTTTAGTGGGGCACAAAATTTTAGCTAAAAATAATATAATTTTACAGCTAAATGTAAAATTGGTAATAAATTACAAGGATTAAAAATTTAAGTTAATTTTGAACACAGGCGCCTGTTTGCGAGAAATTATGGTAAAACTGTATATAAATAATAGAAGTGCTTTCCAAACTGTTTTCTAATAGAATCAATGTTTCCTAATGTTGGGATAGCTTTGCGCATTTTCCTTACTATGCCCGTCACTAACTGCAGTGGTGAAAGAGCTTTTTCAGCTTTGAAGAGGGTGAAGAATTATTTATGCTCAAATTTGCGCCAGGATAAACTGACCAGTGTAGCCCTCTTGTTCATTGAATGTGACTTTCTGCAAGGACTTGATTTCAGAGAGGTGATTAAAACCTTTGCTCAATCTAAGCGAGAAAAAAGAATCGAGCTTGAACTTTACATGAGTCTTAACAAATCCACAAGATATTTAACTGATCGTCTTCTTTGTGTAAATGATGTTAAATGTATCCTTAATAAAAATGTTAATATTCTGTAACTACTTAGTTAATTTTTTCCTTATAAAAGCCATGCAAACTACAAATGGTTGAAGGTGTAATCTAAAACAATCTCTGAAAAACAGCCTCAGTTTTCAATTCTTGAGATTATTTCCAAAAACAGTAAGATATTTGAAATATTCCTAACTAAGAAATATATTGTAGGATGTTTAAACCTTCATTCAGCCCCTTGGAAATAAACGTAAGAGTAACCTATGGGAGGTGAGGGGAGCGCTAAAATATAATTAGCCTAGGGCGCCACTTGATACCTTAATCCGATCCTGCATACTGTGCGTATGAACCACATAAAGAGATTTAATCATTCTAAAACAAACTTATCAGCAAATTTACTCTGTCCACATTTAGTATATAGGTTGTCACATAGGTCACAATGACACAAAAGTAATCCTGGTAGCTCTTGATTATTCTAGGGCATTCAGGAATGTGCTACTTATAACTCATTATGAATAAGACAACAATAATAATAATAATAATAATCATAATCATAATGCCAACAACAACCATTATTTATTATATACGTTTTTGACTACATAATGAACAGAATTATTGACAAATATTGTTAGATCTTCTATTCCTTTACTGTGAGGCACCCATGGCCCTATAATCCGCCTAAACCCAAATAACATCCTCCTCAATCCATTCATCACATTCAATATAACACCATCTTAAAGGTCTAGAAAAAACTTATCTCTATAGAACTGAATGTTAATTTACCAAGTTAGATTGTAATTATAATCTATAAGTGCAATTGTATAATTAGCATAAAGTTTCTTTATTGTTAATGTTATTTACTAAATGTTGGGAAACCTCTTTTACTTTACCTTTTTTTATTTTTTTGAAACCTGGACTCTTATATGTGAACCTTGTCTCTTTCTTTAGCCAATGCTAATACGCAAAAACTATTTTGCAAGTACAACACATAATTCACAAACACCAAGACACACACTGGCATGATGTGTATAAAGAGTAACAAGATAAACATTGATGGTAATTTGTGCTAAATCCCAATTCCAATATGCAGCACAAAACAAAGCCCTGTTGGTTACTGTACTTACAGACATAGTAATACCAACAAATTATAAATAAACTGAAAAATATCTATTCCCAAGAAGCCAGTTGCATTGAACAAGGCAAATAACTTTATCACAACCACAAGTGTTTTAACTACATGGTGACTTTTCATTTTGTCTTTAGCTTAGTATACACAGTAATAGCAGCACAGAAAAAAAACTACATACTCATGTGCCCCATCGACTGCTTCACTAGTGCTCTCCTTCCTGTTCTTGCCACCCACATGGAGGTGGCATAAGTCTAGTTTCAACTGTCCAAGGAGCAGCATTTGTTGGAACTCACTAACCAACAAATGGCTGGCATACCAGTGCTTCAAGAAACCAGGGTTTATACATTTGCCCCCCCCCCCCCCCCCCGACTGTCTATAAGGTTTTTTTTTATTATTCTACAATGCAGGTAATCCCTATTTTTCCTTCCACCCTTTCTTCCCAAAGGGACCTGCTCCTCCTAGTTCAGACCTTCTTTAAAACTTGGAGAATGTTTAAAGAGGTAAGCTGATGTGTGATTTTTATGTTCTTTTTACCATTTATGGCAAATATCTTGCCAGATCGTTGATCCTCTTCCTTTGCTCCAATATTGTCAGCATTCAGTTGCTGTTGGCAGAAATATTATGTACTAACAAATCAACAATGATGGCTTTGACCTGTTCATTTGTGTCGTATTTTTCCAGATTTTGGAACACAAGAGTAGCATGATGAAATGTACATCCCGTACAAGTACTTCCAAAGTAAACAACTAATTTCTAGATAGGCATACACATTAATATCTATCTGCCTTGGAAACCACCTGCTTTAACCACTTAATGCTTACCGCTCAGTATTGAATTTCAGGCAACACTGCACTGAGACTTTCATTACTCATATCTGTCCATACAATGTGCTTTGTAATACCCTGTAAGTTTGTTCACATTCTCTTAACAAACAAAATTAAAATTTTATTTTTTTTCTGTGCGTACAACACAGTGGCTTAGCAACAGTAGCAGAATGTTCCATCATTACGAAATTAGAGCAAATGCCCCGAAAGATATAACTATCATGATTAATATTTGGAATTGGCCAGTGTTCACAATGTCTATTTTATCAACATTCAGTAGTTGTTACTGAGACCAAATGGACCAATTCTATACTCTCTCTGAAAAAAGTATGCTTTCAGACCCAGTTTTAGTTGTGCATTAAAATGTTGGTCACAATACCCTTAAGATGAATACTTTGTTCATTACTTGTTCAAAGTATGTTGCCTTTACTCACATTCATTAGTCAACTGTTGAAATTTATAAAGATTGTTTCCCTAATATTGGAGATTGATTCTTCTACTCCAGATATGCTTGCTGACATAGACATAGACTTTCTCTTATCCTTATTGACTCATTTGTCCCTTGTCACAAGTGATAGTTTATCAACTGTATACTCAGCTCATCATGTATCAGACCCAGCTCTGCAGTAGTATTCTTCCATCTATTTTCGGTCTCTTATCAATGTTTTCAAGCCATCTGTATATATCTCTTGTATATAAATATATATAAGAAAATAAATATTGTAACGTGACATAAGGTAACAGAACAATAAAACAATTACCATTAGAAACTATGAAAGAATTGATGGACAGAATTTAGAAAATAGATTTAATATTAACATATGGACTATACAATGACAGACTAAGACAATACCCAATTGATTGGTGGTGTGAGTAAAAAACATATTTAACATTATGATTATTCCCCAACCTCTTTTCATATAATAAAGAATATGATAAACAAAAGTGGAAGTACAAAGCTGTAGATAAAAAAATCTGAATTAGAAAATAATAATCGTTTCATGCTCTAGGGATATAGATGTAAACTAGTTAATGATAATGATAGTAATGCTAATAGAATATAAAAGAATAAAACTATTATAAATGTACAATATTTAATGGTACGTTAAGATATGTGATTAGTTTAAAGGAAATAAAAGGAATGTGAACAGTGAGTGCTATAAATAAAGAGGGTATAGAAACCATGAATGTTATACTAACTGGAAGTCAGTACCTAGTAGAAACAAAATATAATTTTAAGAGTAACTAATACTTAATAAAAGAAGGTATAAGATATACTGTGAAATACTAAAAACAATATAAAAGTAAAAAAAAAAGCTTAATGAATGATTATTAGTAAAATAAAAGAGTGTATGTTATGTATTGAAAAATGGTATTTGTATAAAATGTTTAAAAAGAGTTATATCATGTTTGAAAATGATTATGACTAATCAAATGTTGTGTATTAGTTGATTTAGTTTGTTGTATTTGCATTGTAAGGTGTAAGGTTAATAAAAACAAAGGAATATATTATAATAAATGTATAAAGAAAGTCAGAAAAACTAGGCCTTAAAAGCCTATAGTAACATTAAGAACTTTGGAAAATTAGATATTAAAACAGTAGAAATTAATGGTACCATGTATATTATCATGTTAGGTTTGATTATATAGTTTTAGAGAAACAAAATGTATACAAAAGAATTAGTTCTGAATTAATTAATGATAGAAAACAAAATTGTGGAAATTGTAACTTTGTAAGTACTGGACAGAAATCATTCATGTTTGAGTTCAAATTAATTTATGTAAAGAAAGCAAGACAATGATGTTATTATCTTTAGGATTAAAAATAGTGTAAAAAGATTATATTAATTTAAAGCTATTTGATAAATTTGTATCAAAAACAGTAGCCATGTTTAACAATGCAAAAAATTTTCAACCAATAGGAATTATGTACCTTTTGCCTTGACAACCAAAATATTACATGAAAAAATAGTTAGTTCCTTATTAGACTCAGAGAAGAAAGGATTAAAACTTCCATACAACCAGATAAAATAAAAAATGATATTGAATGAAAATGAAATGATATTATGAAGAATAATAATATAACAAGTAGGAATTTGAAAGTAAAATCATATTAAAATAGAAGAATAATTTCAAAAACAGTGAATTATGTGTTGAACCTAATAATTGAAGGAAGATGATAAGTATAATATCAGATTATAAAAACTAATCAGTATAATAAACTATAATACACTTGTACACATTTTCAATCACACATACACTATATTTCACTATTCACTTGATAAAGAACTTGTAATAATTAATTTATATCACTATTCAATTATTAATCCAAGGTGATAGACTTATTGGAAGTGTAATAATCCTCAGAACACACTTAACCTACAAACACTGACTGTTGTAAACCAAATATTTATAACCTTAAATTTAAGTTGTTCATAACTTAGGTAATATTTAAATGCTGTTTATGTGAAGCTTTGTACTTCCTAAAGGGTGTTTTTTGTTAACTTTCTGTAATCCAAAGAACCTAACTAAACTAATTTTAGTAAACAAAAATTGTATAATATCAACTCTGAAAGCCTGAGCCTTGTTGCCAACCACTGAACATTTAAACACCATAGCTGGAGCAAACATATTATTATAAAATTATTTAATTGTTTTAAAGGAAAGAAATACACAATAAAAAACCAATAAAACCAGTATTGAAGATTTTTAAGTGTATGGTTAATTTATTTCTATGTTAACAATATTTTATTTCTTCATACAGCAAAAGGTGAATTTTTTTATCAAAAAGAGAAGTTGGTAACAATTGTTTTTAGGAACGGAATTCGAATTGAATTATTAAAAAGGTAAGTCGACTAAACCCAATAAAGAGAATGTGAATAACTAAAACAAAAAGTGAGTAATTTTAATTGTTTTAATCACAAAACAATTTGGCGCCTAAATCGGGAAACAAAAGATAAATAAAAAAATAAATCGTTAAAATAAAGAAGAAACAATTTGTGATTTGGATTTATAATTTTGAAGAAAAATCTCGTTATCTTACAAAATTGATCCAACAAATGTGTGGCTAATAAACACACGAAATAAAGTTGTATTACAAAATTGGCACACAAACGTGGGCTTTAAAGAAAATAATTAACCACAATAAAAAGTAATAAACTCACGAAATCGAGTGATATTACAATATATATTTTGTATATAAATATTTCTTGTTTTTCTGTGTATTCACACACACACACAAAAAGTAAGAAAGTAAGAGTACTTTCTTTGTCCTGTAGTTTTTCCAATTGTCTGAAGAATGATGATTTAGCCTAATGTCTACCAGCACTGATTTTTTTTTTAACTGGTTATCAGGAATCCAAGTAAAATTTTTTACTCAATTACCTCCATTATATTTCATTTTCCACTACTCTTCTTGAAGACATGGTTTACTGGTATGAAAATAACGGACATGTAACTACTTGATCATATACTATAAATTTGTAAATAATACAATTTTCAATTTTATAATGCTAATAATTAATTTCATTAAAAATTTATCATAGCTTCAAGTTTGTAAAATCTTTCTATAGTGGAGCTCTCTGAAATGAAAGAACTGGATAGTCCCATCACAGTTCCTATACGAAATAACATAGTTTAGCCTCCTTATCACTTAAAAAGAGATGTTAACATTTCTGTGTAAAAAACAATATTTACCTTTGAAATAAGGGGTACCACCTTCTATTTTGATGTTAATAACTAATATGAGTAAAATTTCCAATCTAATAATTGCCCAGTATAAATTTTAGTGATTAATATAAAACAAACAGTTACAATTTTTAACTTCATTTTAAAAAAATAAAACATTATGGTTAGAAAACACATTTTTGAAATTTTGAAGTACACGTAGCATAAAGTGCCTTTAAGTGTTGTTAAAACATTAAAAACCATCTGCAAAATAGTGTACTATGCATATCATGGCAGTTTACTTACATTCTTTGATTTATTATTTTTTTTAAGAAACATAAGAACAGTCTTACAATATTCGTATACTTTTTATTTTGTTAGAGTAATTCTTTTTGTTACAACTTTTGTAGTAACTCAGAGGCAGCAGGTGTTACAATTGCACATTTGCACAACCAATAACATTTTGGATATAATATTTTATGTTAGTGATAAAATAAAGTTTGAATATTAAAATGATCAAGGCACGTTTTTGAACTAGTTATCTTCATTTGAAGTTATTTGTTTTTAATGATAAGAAAAATGTCGTCTGCAGTGCATAACTATCTGTCTTGATCATACACGGCTCAAAAATTAACTGATTTGGTGATACTCTTGCGTGATAAAGATTTGTTGACAATTGTTTCCACATTTTTACGAGGATAGCACCAGAGGATAATTTTTCATGATTGTGGATGGAGAATACTTCCTAACCACCTTGGATGTGCTTCTGGTATCTATGTTTACTTTTTGTATTTAATGTTTCTTTCCATTTATTGTTTAATGATCACTACTGAAACCACCTTCCATACCACCAGCCACTACTGCTGTGCCTAATAAACAGGTAGGAAAAATAAAAATCCATTATTATTTATGAAGTCTCCTCATTGAAATTTCACTACAAATGTAAAAAGTCAGGGACCTTCAAATCCAAAATAGGGATATTTTTCTGTATTTTGACATTTTACATGGAAAAGATGTGATTATTAAATATGATTTTAATAACAATCAAGAAAATTACTACAATTACTGTATAATAATAAATTATATATAATTCAAGTGTCTCCCAGCTGCATTGCAATTTCACAAAAAACTTGGTACTAGTATGTTCAATGAATTTAAGCGTATATACTTTACATTTGCAAGCAGGAGAAACTAATAATATTTTTAATCCCCCCCCACACACACACACACGCACGCACGCACGCACACACACACACACACACACACACACACACGCGCGCAGTCTTTGTATCAACAAATTTTTTTGGTCATAAACTTTCTAATAATATATAGAACAACAACACACACTGCTTAGATTAGATTATCCTAAAAATTATTAATGGGTATT